>VZRN01004719.1:1579552-1654672 GCA_013397935.1 Dasyornis broadbenti | reverse complement strand
CTCTCAGACATTTCCAGCTTGTTGGTGGCTCTTCTTTACAGTGTGAGTGAAAGCAGGATGAGCAAATTACCTGAGCAGTTTCTGTATTCTTCCAGTGAGTATAGAAAACGACATGCTCAGCTCGGTGAGCTGCGTCATTTCACCCATCTTTACTCCAATGTCAGTAAGCATCTGTTCATCTGTAGCTGTGAACCTCCGCACATTGAATGTTCGTGCTGGCAAGGTCAAGGACATCAATAGAGGGAAGTGGATACTGCTGAAGAGCATTTCCAAGTGTTCCATTTCCAAGTGAACATTATGAACTATTTCCAGTTTGCGCAACAAGGAGGGATCAGTGAGCTTTATGATATAGAAGAACTTCTGCAAGGTCAGGTTGTCAGATCTGAATGCCACACAGCAGATCTTCAGCGGGCAACTGCATTTCTTCAACAGGGCCTGCATGACCAGCTCATAGTTCCGCTCTGTTACAAACAAGTCAATGAGCACATTGATACTGATTTCAAAGGTACCTGGATTGCACTCTGCTTGTTGCAGGTAAACCAGCAGTTCTGAACAAAGCTTAGAGAGCAGCTGCGTCCTGGCCCACCTGCCCATTGTCTTCTTGCACTTACAAAACTGAACTTCAACATCTTTTATACCTGTCAGGTCGACCACTTTCAACTTTTTCATGTAGGGAGAAGTCCGATTCAGCACATAGTCTCTCAGCCCTGTCAGACAGCTTTCCAAGCACACTGAGCATGTTCGATGGCTCAGGTCTTCCTGGTAGTCCAGAGTAGCTCCCAAAAGTTTTCCCATGTTAAAGTCAAAAAGTGGCCAGTTTTCTACCAAGTCGTGAATCACTTCCCCTTGCTCCAGTAAATAGCTGGCTTTAAAAAGAAGAGGAAAAAGATCATGGGCAACAGCACTGAGACTCTTCCTGGCAAGCTCTGCATTTGACACGAATGCTTCGGCACTAATGAATCGGAGAGACTTCATTGTTGTTCTGGACTCCTTACTGTCATGGAGAATGATTTCTATATTTGACTAAAGATCCTGGTTGCTTATGACCTTCTATTTTTATCTGCAGCTGCTGTTTGCTGCTAGCAGAAGCCTGGGAAGCCAGAGTGAACAGTCACATGCTGCTTTCTATTTCAGAGTTATACTGTCAGTCTGCACTAATCAACTGTGAGATCTTTAGTCAGAGAGCTTTTAAGCTGTATTTATATAGCTTATTTACATATTTATATAAAAGGTAACTCAAGTAAATACAGACCACTACCCAGCAGGAACAGTAAGACCAGGGCAGCACACATACATGAGAATATTTCTGTATCTTTCATACAAAAAAGCACTCATGTGTTCCACTTAAACACATAACATGATCTGTATTCCATTTTTTTCCGTGAAAGATGCTACACTGGGGATTCACATGCTGATTTCAATGGGGATGATTTCCCAGAGTTAGCATAGAGCTTCTTGTAAAAGCTACAGCTGTAAGGAAAGACTGAGGTGCTACAGTCATTGAGCTACGACAATGTCCCTCCATTTTGCTTTTCCTATCAGCAATGAATAGCTACTTCAGTTGCTGCAGTGGAAAAGACAAAAGACTCTAGAAGAGCTCAGAGCCTAAGTGACCAGGATACCTGCTTGTGACAGGAGACTGAAGGTTGAGTACAGGACAAGATGAACAAAACAGAGCACCGTTAAAACTCTCTCATAACTTCCCAAGCAAGCATCTCATTACTCTTGCTTTGAGCAAGAGACGGTCTTTTCTTTCCTGTTATTTGAGAAATGATCATTTCATTGTGATACTGAATGGGAAAGCATTCAAAATCCATCCAGGCTAGGAGAAAAGCCTCTGTTACCCAGCTATCACAAAAGCAGAGATGATGTTTCTTTCTTTCAATCCATTGCTTCCTCCCATAAAAGCAACGATGGACACCTTCCTTACCTCTCATGTGTTTTGCTAGGCAGCCAGTGGGGTGGAGACTTCTTTCAAGCTTTGCTGACCCGTTTTTCCAGATAATTCCACATCTGTTTTACTGTGAAATGCTCACACCACACTTCAAAGATTCATTTCTTTTTTCTTTTCAAGTACCCTCATTATGGAATATTTGACTATTTTATCAAAAGCAAAAGAAAAATCCCAAATATTATTTAAATTATAGGGAAGGGACAGCTTTATTAGATTGTGTCAAACTGAGGAAGCTTTTTATTTTTGCAGACTTTTGGTTTGTATTGTTTTAATTTTGCATTCAAATAGATGAGTGGTAAAAAAAACATGCAAGGTGAAATAGATAGAACTTGACAAGGTATTAAGTATTTTCCTCAGTTTTTCAATTTCAGTTCATGTATATCGGACAATGATGATGGAAGTGTTACAGTATTTTGTGCAATTTTCTAAATGCTGACAATGGCCATAAATAACTGATCCCTGTATGACCAGAAAAATGTACAAAGTGATTGACATTTTTTTCAGTTTAGTTTTATTGCTTTTCAAAATGGAATAAGCTAGTCATTAAGGTATATACAAGACTTTTTATCTTTTTAGCTAGTACATTTAGGCCTCTTTATCTGCTTAACTGGTATATTTGGACTAGTGGTCCAAAAGTTCCCAGATAAACTACTCGACTATTGTCCCAGATTTTTATTAGAATACAGCAATAGGAATGCTGCCTGGTTGTGTAGGGATGAGGTTAGAAAGGCCAAAGCTTGGCTGGAGCTGAACTTGGCAAGGGAAAGAACAGTAAGAAGGGCTTCTATAGGTATTTCAGCCAAAAAAGAGAGGTCAAAGAAAGTGTACTCCTCTGATGAACACAAATGGGAAACTGGTAATTACAGACTAGGAGAAGGCTGAGGTACGAATGTTTCACCTCAGTCTCCACTAACATCTCTCTACCCACATCTTTCAAGGCAGGGACTGGGGGAGCAAAGTCTCTCCCACTGTAAAAGAAGATTGGACTTGTGACCACCTGAGGAACCTGAATGTCCGTAAGTCCATAGAATCTGATGAGATGCATCCCAGAGTCCAGAGGGAACTGGTTGATGCAGTTGCCATGCCCCTGTCCATAATACTTAAAAATTCATGCCAGTCAGGTGAAGTCCCAGGAGACTGGAGAAAAGGAAATGTACCCATCTTTAAAAAGCATAGAAAGGATGACCCTGGGAACAACTGCCCTGCCAGCCTCACCTCTGTGCCTGGGAAGATCATGGAACAGATCCTCCAAGAAGCTGTGCTAAGGCAAATGGAGAACAGTGAGCTGATTTGGGACAGCCAGCACAGCTTCACCAAGGGCAAGTCCTGCCTATCCAACCCAGTAGACTTCTACGATGGAGTGACTACGTCAGTGGAAAAGGGAAGGGCTGTGGCTGTCATTTGTCGGGATTCCTATAAGGCCTGTGACATGGTCCCTGACAAAATCCTTCTCGTTAAATTGGTGAGAGACGGATTTGATGGGTGGACTGTTTGGTGGATAAGGAATTGGCTGGACAGCTGTATCCAGAAAGTATTAGTCAACACCTGAGTGGAGATCAGTGACGAGTGGTGTCCCTCAGGGGTCCATATTGAGACAAGTACTGTCTCAATCAATGACAAAATGGCAACTAGTGCACCCTCAGCAAATTCGCAGATGACATCAAGCTGAGTGTTACAGCTGACGTGCAAGGGATGAAATGCCATCCAGAAGGACCTGGGAAAGCTTGGAAGTGGGCTCATGGGAACCTCATGAGGTTCAGCAATACCAAATGTGAAGTGCTGCACATGGGTTGGGAAAACTCCCTCTGCCAACACAGGCTGAGGCATGAGAGGATCGAGAGCAGCCCTGAAGGGAAGGACTTGGAGTGCTGGTGGAGATGAGCCAGCAAGGTGCACTCACAGCCCAGAAAGCCAACCCTATCCCAGGTTCCATTAAAAGTAGTGAGGCCAGCAGGGCGAGGGAGAAGGTTCTCTCCCTCTGCTCTGGTGAGACTCAACCTGAAGTCTGGACTTTCAGTATTTACTTGTCTGGGAGCCCTTACGTCCTTATCCAGGCATTTCTATACGAAAAGCTACCCAGCTTCAGCAGTCTGTCTACCCTTGCGTTGTGGTTTAAACCCAGGTGGCAACTAAGTCCCAGGTGGCTGCTCACTCACTCCCTCCTCCCCAGGGGGATAGGGAAGAGAATTGTAAAACTCATGGGTTGAGATAAGAACAGTTTATTATTTGAAATAAAGTAAAAAGAAAAAAAAAAGAAAAACCAAAACAAAACCAAATAAAAACCAAACCAAAACAAAGGACAAAACCAAAACCCCACCTCTAAACAAGACCTGAACTACATTCATGGTTCCTAGCAATGAGACCATGCTGGTTTCAACATCCCAAGGGTATTCAAATCTTTCGAAATTCCCAAATGCCACTGTAATTAGCCAGAGAAGGGGAAGATGTGGGAGAATATATGTGATTGTTATTAGTTCCCACCAGATGGCTCCCGAGGTTCAGAGGTGATGCAGTGCCAAGCACACAGATTAGGTTCATGGATTAGTACAGGATTAGGTTCATGACCAGCGATTCTATCACGTGATAAACCAATAATACAAAGTACAAGAAAATTATAACCTCGGCCCAGCCACCAAAGGTGATAAACACCACACAGGGAACACATACTGCAATAAGGTATTACATAACACAACTCTGACAACACGGGCAATAACCCTGAGACCAAATAAGGCTTACATATGCAAGTAAATTAGTAATATTATTAATCTGCTTCCTAAGAGTGTTTATTGTGAAGCTCAGAACTCTTGCTATTTTCTACAGAAAACTTCTGCCTTGTCAAGCTGTCATGAAAAATTTGAAAAGTCCATGACATTTGTGGTCTTAGAATCTGATCTGTGTAGATGAGATTTTACATCAGCTTCATCTACAAAGAGTTAAGAATGCTATTTTATTATTGCAGGCATAGCTGCACAGGACAAGCAATGCTAATGACTGAAAAAATAAACCCATAGATTTTATATAGAATAACACAAAAACTGGATTCGTCATAGAAATCATCTTACATGAGAATGAAGTAAAATAACAGTTTTCACTACAAAAAGAATTGGAATTAAACTTATTGCAGAGGGAAAAAAAGACCAATTAAGTACCACACAATAACTCAAATTGACTGATTTTGTCAGCTCAGTCTTCTTCCTCTCTGTTGGAATGATTATGTTACTCAGGTATTAATTATCTTGCTCAGGTACTTGTTAAAGATTTGATCTTTTTCTTCCATATTTAATGAACAATTGTCTGGCACCAGTTGCACTCCTTTCTTGTAATACTGATGTTAGGGGAGGAAAAGAAAAACCCAGATCATATTTTTGTTCATCTAGTTTTTTAAATAGTGCTCTGCAGTGCTGGGCTTTTTTAGCTTGGATTTGGGTGTGTGTAGAAGGAAAGAGAACATCACCTTTACCTTGTCAATCAAAACCTGGAAATCTTCTTGCAACTGTCTCACTCTTTCCAATTAAAGTCCTCCTTGATCTAAAGAGCTGAGATATTTCTCTTGCTCATTTACAAACTACGATTTTATCTGCACAAAAATACCAAAAAAATTTGCTTCCCCATTCAGCAAATCAACCATACACTATTCACAGACATAGTGCATAGAAGTTAGACAGTTTGTTGAAGTTAGTATACTTCACATATTATTTAATATATTTCTCTCTTAAGAAATTCTACCTCCTTATATTATAACTGAATTGGGCCAGGATGACACACTGACTCAATGACTATGATTTGTTTTGCATGCTCATAAATTGGTAATATTAACAGACATTAACACTACACAGACATTGTCTCTGAGCAGCACTAATAAGTAAACAGCAATATACGTAATGTCAGATAAATTCAGCTATTTAAACAGAGAAAAAGAAGTTCAAAACTGCAGTTTGTTTAATTCAATTCCTAAAAAGTAATGCTGATCTGGTCACAATCTTCCTCACATTTTAATGCTTCTCCAAGATTCCCCAGCTGCCAAAGGCATTTATTGGACAACAACAATAGTCTATGGACTCTCATCTACTTGATTAGACAGTCTGGTTACAAATTCCATGGTATCTCTTTTAGGTGGGGAGGAAAGATTAATAGAATTTTTCTGATGTGGACTTTGTCAGAGGGTAAAACTGCATCCTTCAGGAGGCATCAATCCCTATTTTGTTAAAGAATGTCCCAGCAAATAAGCCAGTAACTACAAAATATATTCGTTTATTCAACTTGTCAGATTAAAATGTGATGTGGTTCCTCAGAAGCACATTAACACGACGGCTGCACTTTTAAAATGTGTCTGTGAATATTAAGTGTATCTGACTCCAGCTGCTAAATAATGCACGGCATAGAAGACCTTTTAAGATTGTACACAAGAAGCTGTCCCAAATTGAGCCTAAAATTCAATTCCCCCAAACTGTGCTCTCATGAAACTTGAAATCTATATGCTTAGAAGCAATGGGATGTTCTGAATCAGAACTTTAACACTTTGTCTTTATGGAAGATGAGCTACAGCTGACCTTTGGAGAGCCCTAGAGCTTCTTTAAAAATAAGGCTGCAGCAGCTGTGCATTAGAGGGACTGACCAAAAGTCAATGTCAACTTGCAAATGAAATAAACAACTATTTCTACTTCTCCTTAGAGTAGAATAGAAGAGACTGTTTCTGGAAGAGACTTACAATGATCACCGGGTCCAACTCTTGACCAATTCAGGACTGACCAAAAGTCAAGCATGTCAGTAAGGGCATTGTCCAAATGCCTTTTAAACACTTACAGACTTGGGGCATTGACCAACTCTCTAGGAATCCTGTTCCAGGGTTTTGTCACCCTCTTGGCAAACAAATTAGGACAGGTCCACTGACCTCTGCAGAAGAGAATACTGCACTCCTATGAAAACTTCGAGGCAGACTCAAAATCAAAGTAAATCTGCAGCTAAGATTAAAATGTGGGATACTTGTATTTGTGTTACACTAGGAGCTGCTAGTTACACCAAATCTCTTGAGATTAAAAAAACTGCATCACAGTGAAGTACGTAAGGTTTACTACAGCCAGAGTTTTCATAAATGTTTTGACAACTCTGAACAGTTTTACCTTATCTGAATTGCTGTGCCTTGGCCAGATCCAAAAGCACCCATCTTATCAATCAATACCAGCTCACTGTGAATGGAATAAGGAATTGCATCCTGGTCGGGATGAAGAAATGCAGTTACAGTACATTCACTGCTATGAATATCACACTCCCTTCCATTTGCTAAGATGCAACAGAAAGAAGTTCCTCTGTCTAATTGTCACTCAGAATAAAACCAAGAAAGCAACTTGGCTGACCTGAAACATCATGGTCTGTTCACTACACCATCTTGGCCCATAAATTGCAGGCAAATTCCATGATGTTAAAATAATTCCTACTAAAATTAATGCCTGTTTATGGAAAATAAGTTTAACATAAATCCATTCATTCTAAAAAATAATTAATATTCATTTTTTCAAGTACCTCAAAATATCTCCTCTTATAAGTTAAAAAAAACCCTATAATCTCTTCCTGCAGTCTTTAGCTGAATTTAAATACCAGTTAACATCAAGAAAAATATCATATTAAGAACTACAGATGTCTCGAGAGGTATCTTATTTATCCCTATTAATACTACTTATAACACTAGTTTTGTGTAAACACCACTGTCATTGACACCTTAACAAGTCCTTTACATTTCCTGAAATAACAGATATTAATAACCAACACTTTCACCCAGTCCTACATTCATTTAATAACATTGGGATGCCATATAATGCATTTAGTAATACAAGGGATGTTAACCATTGTTCATGAAAAAAACATGGAGCAATTCTTTGCTGGGTATATCATGTTTGGGTTTTTTTCAATGTCATACACTCCCCCACTATAATATGAAAAGCTATACTGAATGTTTTCAGTACCCAGTGTTCACAAGCCTCTTTAGAAAGCCAGTATTGGGTTTCAAAAGTAAGTATTTTAGTAAAATGCAAAATTTAAAATAAAGATTTGCAAACTAGTAGTTTCATGGATATCTCCAAGAACTTATTTATCTTTTCACCTACCAATTATACAGCTATCTGGACATGGGCCTGAGTAATGTGCTGTAGGGGAACCTGCCTGAGCAGGGGGGTTGGACTAGATAATTTCCAGTGTTCCCTTTCAACCTTACCCAGTCAGTCATTCTGGGATTCTGGGATATAGTTACATATTCACCTACTCCTGCTTGTTGCTTTAGAGCTAATTCATGCATTAGACTATGACCTATGCTTATGGAACGGCACAAGAACAGACAAATTCCATTTCAGATCAGGAATGAACACTATTTCTTCCTTAAAACTGAAAAGGGGGGAAAAAGGTGTAAGTGCAGGAATTTCACTTTGTATTTTAACAATAGGACTCCAATTAATTCATGTTATTAATGTCAACAACAATTACTTGTGTATTTCAAACATTTCTGATTCTGTAAGCATTCTAAGCTCAAATAAATCTCCTCACATAGTGGTTGTATAAATCAGTGAAGATTCTCTGAAAGAGTCTGTTGCTCTGACATTGATCCAACCACACATTAACTAGGGGGATGTTGGGGGTAGGGAGTTTACTGCATAAGAGACTTAAACTGCTGACCTGAGGCTTTGATTTTTTTTGTTTCCATGTACTGCCTCTTCATTTGGCCTGACCATCTACTGGGAATTTTACTGGTTATTTTCACAGTGTCACTCATCACTGATGCAACAGCCCTCCAGAAGAAACATGCAGAAGTCTTTGTGTCCTTTAAAATCTATCTTTCTCAAAGTGTACCAGCATCCTTCTTTCTTACTCTCTGGTCAATTCAGTAGTTTCTAGATCCTGTATCAGTCTTGATGGCCCTGTTGAGTACATACTAACACTAGAGGGTGACAGCTGCATGTAGCATAATCGTAGATAATGCTGGCCACTCCAAGCAGGCTGTGATGACACCAAGATATTTGTAAATCGAAATAAGCTACTGAATAAGGATGAGAAGAATATTCTGTAAAAACAGTTATATTCCATCATCAAGAGAAGTCCCTTTTTGATCTCTGAACACAGGGAGACAAAGTTAACCCAGTTTTCACAGAGACTGAAATCTGCCTGCAGCTCTGCAGTTCTGAAGTCAGCATCTCAGAGTTAGGCCATAAATACTTCAGATTGCACTGACAACACACAACTCCCACCATAGCTGAGGAATCCTGCCATGTTTCTTCAGCCAAGAGACAGGTTATCTAAATACATGATATAAGCAGCACCTGTAGAAAACCAGGCCAAAGAAAGCCCACAACCTTCCTGGAAATCTTGGCAAATACAATAGTGTACAAAAAAACCACTTTTGCAGTAAGCTGAAATCCCACAGAAGAAATAATGGCATTTTATACTGTACCCATCCATAGAAAGAAACAATAAAAACTGAATAGCTAGACAGGACCTTAACTCCTAGTGAAGCCTTGCTCCTACTGTTTATGCTGGCTAAGCACAGCCAGCATCTCTGAAAAACCTAGAAGCTGCGCAAAAATACGATACCTAGTCAGGTCTCACAAAGATATCACATTTCTGAACATTTTAATTCAAACAATAGTCTCTTATGCACTAACTAGAGCCAAAATCTAGATCTGCAGTATTTTACTTTTTTTTTTTTTAATAACCACTCGTCCTTCAGTTACATCTCCATATTTGTTAATAATCTTTTCCTTCAACATTTATTTAAGTTGGTTGACTTGGCTTAGCTGCACAACAGGATGTGGCTACGTTACAGTAAGAGAACTGACAGAGAGAGGGCTCATCTCCCCTGATGTACAGCTGTGTATTTTAGGAGGCACAGGAATATTTGAGTGGATGTGGTTTTCCAACTCAGGAAAAAATGCTTTTCCATAGTCGGTGGACATAGCTAGTAACCTCCCCAAGCAGTGCACAGCGCTCCATTTCCAAATTACTGGATGGTCTGGGGTGCTGCTTCTGTCCCAGTCAGCAAAGCAGCTGTATTTACTGGTGCTCCACAGTCTTACCCTCATTCATGGTACATTTCAGAGATCAGTCTTCTGCAATAAAGGGAAGCTGAGCATAGCAAGCAGTCTGTAACTCTCCAAAGAGTCCAGGACAAGAGTTCCAGTAAGTATTACTTTGACCCCTACCTTCTCTCCTGCTTTGAGCCTACATGAGAATGTGCACTTCCACATCTTGCCTTTTTTTTTTTTTTTTGGATCATATATGAATTAGATGCAGAACACTAAACCAGTGACACTGAGCAACAGAGGACGGGTGAAGGACTGAAAAAGACTTCCTAGAAATGTTAATTGCAATGATAGCTGTCTTTGGAGGTTTTTTGGGAACCTGCAGAATTAACTGTCTTCTTGTCTAGGCAGTGCGACAGACATTGAATAATCTGATACACTGGCTGATTACCTTGAACTAATTTGGCCAGAAAAACTTGTTCCATTTCATGTTTCAAGGATCAAAGGGAGAATGAACAGATGGGTTGTGCAGGCTCACAAGATTCCCAGGCTCAGAGCTGGTGGCAAGCCCAAAAACAAATGCTGAAAACATCTGCAAGGGAAAAAACTCTGAAAGTTTTAAAGTAGTTCATCATCCATGTCTTTTATTTTGTCCAAAAGCACGTGATCTAGGCTCAGGCTGTTAATGAATGTTTATGGCCACCACCTCTTACCACCAACTTACTAAAAAAAGCTGTATTTCCACTTACACTGTCAACAAAAAAGGTCCACTAATGTGTCAAGTTTGAAAAGTTCACTTCAACCAGATTCTGCTGTTAAAGGTAACACCTGTATATGGCATTGCTCTGCATGATAAACAATACACGCTTTGAATAGTAACGCACAACTTCCCTAATATAACTGATGTATTAACACATCCATTATTGCTCTTCCTAATGCACCCAAGGATACCATTGGCCTCCTTGGCCACAAGGCCACTGCTGGCTCTTACTGTCCACCAGGACCCACAGGTCCTTTTCTGCAGAGCTGCTTTCCAGCAGCTTGGCCCCCAGCCTGTACTGGTGGTCGGACCAGGCGCAGGACCCTGCATTTGCCCTTGTCGAATTTCAGATGGTTCCTCTCTGCCCAACTCTCCCGCCTGCCAGGATCCCTCTGAAGGGCTGCACAGCACTCTGGGGTATTGCCACTGCTCCCAGCTTTGTGTCATCAGTGACCTTGTTGAGGAGGCATCTGCCCCTTCATCCAAGTCACTGATGAACAAGCTAAACAACACGGGGCCCAGTATACAACACTGGGGGACACCACTAGTGATGGTGGGAGTGATGAATTCTCCAGCCCAAACCCTTAAAGTCAGAAAACTGGACCACAGGGAACAGAGCGACCCAGGGTTGTGTCCCCGAGAATCTGAATATATTTTACAGCACAGAGTATGCCAGAATCTGTTTCTATATATTCAGCATTTCTGGTGTAAAATATAAAGGGATGAACGGTGTTGTTCGTGTGGAAGCACAGAGCATAAAGAGCACCTGTTCAGGAAGCAATCATCTCTAAGCAGTTGCTGAGCTTTGGGGTCTCTTCCTTGAAGAAGAGCAGTGATCCTGAGGGTGGTGCCTGCCTCACAATGCACATGGGAAAAGGTAAGAATTTCTTTAGCTCACTTTCCCACCAGCTCACTCGTCTGGAAGCAGCAGGAAAATGGAGACAATCACAGACTTCCCAATTCCTTTTGGCACAGTGTACTGGTTTTCACTGGCATTCATGCCAAAGAATTCCACACACAATTCTACTGATTGGAGATAATCATACAAGATTACGCCAGCCTCATATTTCAGTAAAAACCTTTATAGCCATATACCAACTACAAGCCAGGGAAACACTTGCTAATGCTGCTACATAGACTCAGCCTTTCTCTAAGCACAGTGCTTTGGGTACTTCTGACCCTTTGGATCCATCTCCTCATCTGCCTCTTACAGCCTGCATTTATGTCAGAGTTAACGGTAATTCTGTGTATCTGCTAGCAACAAAAATTATTCTTGAACCTTAAAACCAGGCTTGATTTTGAGATAATATTTTCCAAAGGAAAGGTCCTTTGAAGCAAAAGAAATAGTTTGATCTGTTTATTAGAGTTAAATCTAAATCTTCCTTTTCAACTATCTCAGTACATACTTTGAACTCTGAAAATGTACAACACAGAAATAATATTTGAGAGAAAAAATTAGATTTTGGTTGCTTGACTCATTTGATCCACTTAGTCTCCCTTCTACAAGGATGTCTAGTTGTTTCTACCTGCTAGCACCAAAAAGCAGAAATAAACACTCTATCGAATACAATTTAAAGATTCATTTGCTGCCCCAAGAAGTCTCTATGTGACAAAGCAGTAGGAAGTAAACTTGGTTCGCCTGCTGATTAAAGCTCAAAAACAAATAAGACAAATAAGGTGGTAAGTTCAGCCTTCATATCAAGACACTGTTGAACTCAATCAAAAGTTCAAAATGTTTTAGTTCTCTCTTGAACTATCTACTGAACTTTAACTTATCCCCCATACTGAACTGATTTTTAACAGAGGGCTCACAGAGTGTAACCACTGAATTGAGTATTGCTATACCTAGAATGTTTGTCAATAGGCATGACAGGCAGATTTGTTAAACTTGCTAAACGTAAACTACAGATATTCTTTCCATTTTTATTCCAAAAAAATTTGCTTACGCATAAAAAAAGAGCCTCGATTTTCCTCATGGCAAGTACTGTATAGCAAAAACATACACTGAATCAGGATTGAATTCACTATTTATCTGTCAAAACATTATAAGCACTGAACACTAATAACATTTTGTGAATTATGGGGATATAGCAATAGATTTGCACTACAAGGCAACTCAAACCACCTGACAGATCAACAAATTTGTTCTTTTAAACTTCCTCTTTAATAACAGTGTTTTTGTATACTAAGAGCACTTTCTTTTCCTTTCAAGTACTTTTCTGGCATTATTTTGCTTGCACACTTTATGCACAAACTTCAGGGGTAAAAAATCATATGCTTTTCTCCAACCAACAACTGCAAATGCATCTGTTCTTTTATTCCAAATCTGGTATACATATAAAATATTGTTGATTAGCAATCTTCATTTAGCGAAAGGTCACCCAATCCAAGCCTTTCTCAAAAACCCGTATGCAAGTAACACTGTTGTGTTGTTCTGCTTCATTCAGTCACACCTGTTTGTTAATCCAAATGCAAAGCTCCTTAAATAATAAAACCCAATGGCTACAACTGAAGTGAGCCAATCTCTATTTTCTTTTTTGAAAGTGAGAAGCAGCCTGTTGAATGTACTCAGTTCTAAAGCTGAGGAACAAAGGCAGAAGGAAGGATGGTGAGTTGCCTCTTCCCTCATCACTTACAAACAGGGACCAAATTACTCTTGAAAAATGTGAATGTTTACTCATATTTATTTTGTTTGTCTCTCATGGGAGAATGAAAACCCGGATGCAAAATGCAGAATTTACCAAATGCTACCTGAAGCTCTTGATTACTTATCATAATCATAAAATTCTCACCAACATCCATCAAAATGCTTTTTGTTGTCTCAAGTTCTTTTTTATGGCCAGACACATCTGCTATCACTTCCCTGACTGCACTTACATTCAACATACCTTTATGCTTCGACAGCTATCAACACTTGTCTTTGGAGCTTGGGTTTGGTGATGCATGTTGAGACTTCCTCCATCCTGATTTCAATGCAAAAAAAGGTTGCACAAATGGGACTTTGTCAAGACAATGCAAAGCACTGACAACCATAGTGCTCTAAATTTCACTTGACGTATCTTTCAGCTTACACCACCCTTCTTTATGTAATTTTATAAACACTAAGTGCTCCCAGGAAACATTCCTCACTGCCAATCATACACACCTCCACTAGATTAGAGTAACTGCTTCCAAATATTGCCAAATGCCCTTTAACTGCTTCATGATGCATGCTGAGGTAACTTTCTCAGTTAAAAAAAACCTGTAGATAAACCAAAAAAAACCACACCCAAAACCAATAACAAATATAAATAACAATACAATAGCTGTTCCACTGTCTGGCCAGCAGCTAAAGATCCATCGAGGGAAAGTAAGGGAAGGCTAAAAGGCAAAGGGATAGAGAAAGGGGAGGGTAAAAAGAAAGGGAAGGAAAAAGGTGAGGAGGGCAGGAAGGATAAAGGAATCAGTTTGGCCTCAAAATGCAAATGCACTTGAAATGCATCTGCACATGCACAGACCAGCTGCAGATGTACAGGAATTTGCTATTGAGACCTTTGACACCCATGTGCATTAAACATGGCCTCATGTGAGAACCATACAAAAATCTTTATATGATCCACGAGCAATATGCCAGTCAGAAAATGACAGATAAAAGTTTTCACTACCAGTCTTCCTCTGCAGTCTCAATAAACACTATTTGCATGTGAAACTGGTTTCCTTCCCTTGCATACCTAAGTGACAAAAGTAACTGCAGTTTCTGTTTAAACTGTTTAAACTGTGTAATGTTACATCTACATGTGTCACATTTTCATTTGGTCAGGGACAGCAAAATTTCACCCTTCACCAAAATTTTTACTATTTTATGACATAAAAAGTACAAAACACATAACATCCTCTTTAAGTGCCAACCGTATCAAACAGAAACAGATTTGTACCACAATATAGACTCATTCTAAAAATATACATCAAATTAGTCCTATGAAGTTTTATTTTTTAGAGAAGGAAATTAAAATATTCTTTTAGACTATTCATCCTGTTTACAGTATTTTTGTTTTTAAGAATTCAGCAACAAAGTCAAACCTGTTGAGAAAACCAGGATTCAAGGTTACCATTCAGGAACCAAAGGTACATTATCATGTAAGAAGTAAATGTCTTTTTAAGTTTTAAAAATGTCAGTTGCAAACCAGCATATGGAATTATCTTCTATTAGACCAAAATTAAGATACCCCCTCTCCACACCAAGTGTGTGAATGAATACGTAGCCTAGTATCTCATCCCATTAAGCTGATTTTTCACAATATGGATACCCCTGTTTGGTCTTTCATGCTTTTGGCACTACTTACCACTTACGGTTACTTCAAAGCACAAAATATTTCAAGTTTTTCAGATCATACCCATTTGTTTGTCAGTCACGGAACATATTTGCTTTGCAATACAAAATCTATACATTCTGGCAGGTTTTGGTTAGTCCTTTGAGTTAATCTATACATACCAAATCTTAAGGCTCAGTTTTAATTTAACAGTTCAAACTTTTGATTGTTTTAAAAAGCATATTCTATAGTCACTTTCCAAATAATTAGAAGACACTAAAAATAAAAGATTAATTTGAATGAAAGCAATCACATACATAGGATCCCTTATTACCTTGAAAGAGGTTATAAAAACTGAAAAATCCAAATGAAAAAGGGTGTAAAAGATGTGAGGAGAGTGATTATCTGGTGATTGCATCACTTCAGAATAGAAAATGAAGTGCTGTGATCAATAAACTTGTTATCAAGTCTCAGCAAGACAAGAAGAGTTTAGAATACACTGTGGAATGCAAAAGCTTCAGGCAGAGCAGAAGTTCTTGCACTGCAGAAATGTCTTCTGTGTCAAAATGAGCTGTGGTGTTTTACTGACAACTTGGTAAATTATTAACACCCTGGTCTGCTGCTTAAAAATATATTATCTCTTTATACTGGTTGAAGGTGTGTGGTCTGCAGCTTCAAAAGAGGTAGCTCTGATTCTACTCAAACCTGTGGGCATGAGATGTAAAGAACAGGTAGTCTGCCAAAGGGGAAGAGAGATCAAAATGAAAATAGCCAAGTTACAGAATACAGAAAAATAAAGATACGGCATGCTCTGGTTTCTTGATTTTCACAGTTTAAACATGAGAACTAATAACCTTGAATCTGTACATTAAACCTGAGGAAGGAGGTTCAAATAAAAGCAATGAAACTGTTTAAAGGTCTTGAGAACAAGTCTGATGAGCAGGTGAGGGAGCTGGGGTTGTTCAGCCCGGAGAAAATGAGGCTCAGGGAAGATCTTATCACTCCCTGTAACTGTTTGAAAGGAGGCTGTAGCAAGGTGGGTGTAAGGCTCTTTTCCCAAATAAGAAATTATAGCATGAGAGCAAACAGCGTCAAATTGCAACAGGGGCGGTATAGATCAGATTTTAGGAAAAATTTCTTCACTGAAAAGGTTGTCAAGCCCTGGAACAGGCTCCCCAGGGAAGTCAGTGGTTGAGTCGCTATCTCTGGAGGTATTTCCAAGACCCACAGGTGTGATGATCTGACACGTTTTAGTGGAGGACTTGGCAGTATTAGGTTTATTGCTGGTCTCAGTCTTAAAGATCTTTTCAACTCTAAATTATCTTATCATTCTAAGGGGAGAAAAAGTTAATGTTATCAACAGCTGATGAGCAATGTTTTTTGTAGAACACAGGATGCTAATTCCCCAAAATATACCTTTCAGGGGCTTGTGGCATGAAGAGAATTTTGTTTTCTAAAGTGATGGCAGCATAAAGATTGGAGGTATTGCTGCTATTACATGTATGTGGTGTCATAATCATCGTATGTGGCCATATTTGAATATTATAATTGGAGTCCATTTCTCCATCAAGCACTTGGAGCATGGGAGAAAAGCATACCTTTTTTTTCTCTCCCAAACAAAAGGCCATCATACCATAGAGAAAACGGCTTCCTAAATATTTCACATGAAACTGTAGCTATCAGTGAGGTTATGTTCATGCCAGTGAAAGAAGCCGTGGAGAAAGCCAAACAATTTGGTGTGAACACAGCTATGTTCAGGACAACAGGGAGCGAGGTTTAAACAGCCGGTGATCTTTGGAAAGGCCCTGGAGATCACTGTCTGGGGAAACTGCTAAACACATGGAACACATGGGCGCTTTAAGCCCTGCCATCCCTTTTTCTACCAGAGGTTTGTAGGTCTGAAACCCTGCCAGCCAGGACAAGACTGTTTCCCAAAGCTTGTTAATCCCAGCCCTTCCAGCGCCTTCCTCGCGGAAAGCGGAGCGGTGCAGCCGGAGGAGGCCGAGCGGGACCGAGCTGAGGCCAGAACCCCCAGAGGCAGCGGCACTCACCGGGCGGGCCGGGCGAGGCCGCGGAGCCGCGGAGTGCACGGCGGAGGCGGCCGGGGCCGGGGCCGGAGCGGCACCGGAGCGGCCCCTGAGACCGGAGAGAGGCGCAGGATCCGGAACAGCCCGGCCCGGTCCTGCTCCTGCTCCTGCCCCTGCTCCCGCCCCTGCTCCCGGAGCTCAGCCCAATCCGTCCCGGACGCAAACCCGCCTCTCCGGCCCAGCGGCCGCTCCCAGGATAGAACCCAGGCTGCCTGTAAGCTCCAGCTCTGTTAAAGAGCTCATCGGTGAGCACCAGCTCCAGTAACGCTTCTAATCTAATCTAATCTAATCTAATCTAATCTAATCTAATCTAATCTAATCTAATCTAATCTAATCTAATCTAATCTTGCAATCTAATCTTGTCATCTAGTCCTGTTTTTATAGGCAGTCTTCTGTAGTAAAATTTTAATTGTTTGCAAGGCAAACTGGAGCATAAACTCATAACGCTGCTCAAAAAGCGTTTGTCTGAGACTATCTGTTCATGGATTGCTAACACCTGTCACATGCTATTGATACATATAGTTTGGGCCAAAGTTGCAAGATGCTTATATAGATTGAGTTAGAAGATATCTGTATAACCTGAATCATACCTATATATATGTATATCAATATAACCTAAATTATAACTTTCTATACAATGTAATGGCTATTATATAGTCAATTAGATGCTTCATGCTGAATAGAGTTTAAAAAAAAAGAAAAAAAATACACCCTCACCAACTGGATAGTTTCAAAAATGGACAAGTGCTGATGAAAAACTGGCAAAGGTGAAGGTGAAGCTGATAAGCCACAGAAAGAAGACTCTAAAGTAGTTAGAACTGAAATGACTAAGGAACACCATAACTGCGCATGCTCTGAAGACAAAGTTGAAAAGTTCAAGTGCGAAGAAGACGATTGAGCCTTCCTCACTTGGAGACCCTCACGACCACTGAAATGGGGAGGCGCAAGCGCAGTGCAAAGAATTACCTAATCACCATGAGCTCATGTTATGTAAATCAGTTCTGGCACGTATATGATGACATAGTAATACTTAGAATTATTTTCTGTATAAATAAACTTCAGCACTTGACAAAGGCAAGTGAGCTGGGTGGAAAGATCCCCCTCACTTCCAGCGCTGCAATAAACAAATACCTGCTCTATAGACACTGATCTATGGGGTTTTATTTCTGGCCTGCCTTTCGGGCATCGCTATACTCTGTGCTTGTGCAACATCCCCATTTTGAGGGATCTCTCTGCCTAGCCCTCCCAGCTGCTCCATACATATTTATCATCATTAAAAAGGAAGCCTAACTAAAAAGCCTGTTACAGTGAAAGAAAATACTAACAATGACGATGTGGAACTAGATTTATTATTTGCAGAAAAGCCTAAGTATTCATTTATTCACACGATGCAGATGTATGTAGTTTCTTAATGCATAACTGCTACTTACTTATGTATTCAAGGATGTTTGAACATAAATGCAATATGAAGTGGACTCAGAAGTCAGTGAATACTTGAAATCTGCCACTACTTCCTCATTAGGCATGGCAGAAATATAGATGAAAGTCTGTATTCTCTCATGACAGGCATTTGAGTTGATAATTTTGCACAAAGTAGTTCTGGGTGTTCAGTCACGGTCTTTTTTTTTTTTTTGTTCCCCTCCCTTTTCTGACCCTTCTGTATAAAGGTTACTACAAACTGTCACAACATCTGATCTGCTGGTGATTGGCTATTCAAGCTTATTATTCCATTCCTGCAAACTGGCAGTGTTGCTTACAGCTATACATATTAGGAATCTTAGTGAAATCCAGCAAAAAGGATCTATTGCTCAGCACTCAATTAGTTACTCCCAAAAAAGTAGCTGTTCATCTCTTCACATACTCACCTAATGTATACCAAAAGCCCCGTTACCTTCCTTCATAATAGACTTTTTTTTCTTCTAAGCCTGTCCGGAGTGTATCCAGATCCTACACAACAAGACAAATTAATTCAGATTCCTTTTCCGGTGGGAATCACCAAATGATTTGGAAATTCTTGAAGATATTAGCTACATGTTTCAAGACGCGGGGGAGGATAAAAGAGGGGAAGACACCCACCTCTTCCTTTTCTACTTTATGAAATTAGTTGTCTAGAAGGACAGTGTTTGCATGGGAAGATATATCAAAGGTTAAACTATTTCTGTACTTCTGTCCATTTTGTGTTAGCATTAAGCACCATTCTAACATTAAGCAAAATCATGAGCAAAACCAGCTTCAGGTAATTTCAAAATTGCCATTTAAAAAATTATCTAATTTTTTTACGGTGCAGGCCTGTTAAAGAAATTAAACATTCACAACACAAAGTTGTCCCCTAATGATTTGTATAAGAATTAGAGTTTCTTAAAAATGTGTGTTTGTTCCAAAACAAGAAGGAATTATGCTATGTAAAAATTGGATTAAGAACAGTTAAAGGACTTTCAGCACTGGAAAAATGGATTATCTTCTGTCCAGTTAGGTCAGTTTTTATATCCATATGGTAATCATTATGTATAGTCTCAATATTTTGCTTACTCTTGTATAATAAAAGTTGTGTCACTTCAGCTGTTTCTTCAACACACTTACATCTCTCGTTAGACCATTCATATATTAGTGCAGCCAAAAAAATCTATTTTACAGTGCTCCAGAAAGGTTACCTATTCCCATATAGTTCAGCAATGACTCCAGTGATGAATCTAACACAGATCTTCTTCCATTGACACTTTTGGGAGTTCTGTTTGTCCTGTGAAATATATATTTCTACAGCAGACCTACCTGTGTTATAGCATGAGACTTCACTATCATGCTATACTTAATGCTCTCCAACATCTCCATGTCTCAAATGTTTTTTAGCTCAGCGTTGTGGCCTCATTCCTCAGTGACAGGACGAGACAAAACAATCTCAAGTTGCCCCATGAGGCTGCAGATTGGAGGTTTAGATTGAATAACAGGAAAAATTTCTTCGTTGAAAGGGCTTACAAGCACTGAAAGGGATTGCCCAGGGAAGTGTTTTGAGTCACTGTCGTGGAGGTATTTAAAAGACCTGCATGTGTGATTAGGGACATGGCCTAAGTTTAGGGTTGTACATTATCTGTCAGTTTGATCAGGCTTTCAAACATGTCAGAGAAGTAGGAGTTTGTTGAAGTGATGTTATAAATAATATTACTGAAACTCTTATCCAAAAAGGTTAATTGACTAAATTATAATTGCCATTTTGTAATGATGCTGTTTTTCTTTATGCATGTCAGATGATGGATAGAATCCACTAATTTTTACCAGGAATCAGTTTGGTGCAAGTAACTCTATCTTCATTATCCCTGCAACTCAAAAAATACTGCTTATCACTCTCAAAACCCTAGCAGGTCAAAGATTTTAAAACATGTGTTGTAAAAATAAAAATAGAGAATATTTTTCATTTTAGAACTTTTTATCTTCCAGAATCTACAATGGAAGTGTTAGATTATGAAACACGAAGTTCAGTTTCAGGCACACAAAGGAGCACAGAGGGACAGTGATAGTCAGGAAACCCTTAAAACTGAAGAAGAGAAACTGGGGCACTGTAATCTGGCTTCTTCCAGGTCTTTCACAGGAGGACAATCAGCCTCATGTCTGTAATGCTGAAAGCCATCAAGGTCAGTCGAGTGGATGGAGTCTCTGTTTCACCTTCCAGACCAGGGAGGGTTACTGCCTATGGGACACAACTTGGGATTCTGCAAGACATTGTATAAGGTGCTTTGAATAGGGAGCAAAGACAAGGAAGGGGGGAGTTTAAGGTGTTGTGGGGGTGAACAACTGTAAGAAGATAGAGAGATAAGGGTATTTAAGGGACTGGTTGCATGTGAAGAGGTCAGTCTGCTCATCTGGCCATGCCCTGCAGTTGGTCACTGCAGCCTGTGCTGTCTTCTTACCAAAACCCATTTTTATTTCCTGGGTGAAACTCTCTCCAGTCTATAAAGTAATGGTCTGAGACAATGAGTTTAGGACAATAGCAAGTTTTGTAATCATTACATTGTTTCTTGGTACTTTACTGCAGTCACTTGATAGCATCTGTTTTATGTCTTTGTTAAAGCTTCCGTGAATTTCTTTCTTCTCACATCTTGGGTTTAGAGCCAGGATTCTTTCTGACTACATTAATTGTCATTTCCACTGCTTTTACACTGAAGGAAATGTTAGTATTAAGATGTCAGCTAAAACTGTGCATTGTAGAGTTATCCTTTGAAAATGTATATGTGTGGGTAGGAATTAAGCATTGGTTATTAGAGGTTATCACCTCTCTACATTATCTTCGAGGTCAGCTTCCCCCATATCAGTTTTCTTTGTTTCTATTGTGAATGTTCACATGCATGCACTTAGCCCACATGGTTTTTTACCATTCTTTACTATTTACATCTTTAGCAGCACTAAACTAATCCTTCTGTTTCAGACTTTTTTAATTTCTGTTTTCAGTCATGAAGACAGATGTACTGTGTTCCAGGATCCCTTTTAGGCATGCACACCGGTGCTTCCTGAAAGCACTGCAGAATTCAGCAATGGGTCTGAAAAGCCTCTTCCCTTGCTGATAACACTTGGAGGATCACACTGTAAAATAAACTATAAATATCTCCTAGAGCAAGTAGGGGTTTGTACTCATCACTTAGCTTTCCTAAAACTTTGCTGAAACTGATGAAATAATTTTCTAAAATTGATTTGATCTTTGCTTCTATGATGTCAAATTGCCCCAATCCAGGTACATAATAATAATGAGATGCTTTATATCATTTATGTAAAACTTAAATTATAAATAATTGTTATGATGGCATCTGTATGTATAACTTGACAAAATATGTGTATTTCCGTTCTATGGATGGAAATTCTGGCTTATAAAGTCAATTGGAATTCTGTCATTGACTGCAGTGGGGCTAGAACTGTACAAAAGGTGTTAATAGTTGTAAGAATGAGCCTCAGGAGATCTACAAATTCTGTTGCTGCTTTTGAAGATTTGCATTTTATAAGTGACAGGAATTAACAGCAGCACTCTATTGTCTTTTTAAACTTCGATTTGAGAGGAGAAATGCATACGTCTCAGAAATCTTGAATGGAGAGTCTTCTCTAAGTAATAAATAAATTTTTCTCTAAATCACTTGCCAAAGCAGTGTGATTCCACCAAAGTGATACAATTTATTGCCAAACTTCTCATTATAATATACTATTAAAACATTTCTAAAAAGACATTAGCAGAACAACTTGACTTGTTTAAAAATATATGCAGTAAGTTGACACCGTTTGGAAAGTACACACAAGTATCTCCAAACAACAGCACTCTAAAGAGTGACAATTTAAGGCACGTGATTATTTTGCAACCTTTGTTGCATAAATCTCTGACTAGACCATATATTTATAAAACATAATTTCATGTATTTCAATAGCTAGGTTCACAGCTCAGAGAGATAGAATTCATCTCAATGCAGACAACACTTCTGGGGTGTTTTAACATTGCTAGGTCATAGTGCAGCATAATAAACATTGTTAAAAAGAACTTTATTCATAGAGCAAAATATATAGAAGGAGCATGAAATACTTCTTCATTTCATCTTTTTGCAACAAGGTAGACCATGGTTACTTATTCCATAAATAGCAACTGTGGAATGCCCAGCTTGCCTTTTTTTTGAGAGAGCATGTCACAAAAAAAATTTAGAGACAGAGTTTTCAGGGAAGTAAGAACCGAACTGGCCTCACCAGAGGTGAACTAGTTATCAACTGATCATTCCAGTCTAATAAACAAGGGCAAAAAAAAAAGCTGATACTTGCAGCTATATCCTCAGCAGCTCTGAATTTATATTGCTGTGATAGAAATTAGTGGTGCTTGACTGACTAAAGTGTGCTGAAGAAGTAACCAAACGCTTTCACCCACAGGTACACATACCACAGGAAATGTGAATGTATGATGAAAGAGTATGCAAAAAAAGAAAAACAGTGAGACAAATTATGAACTGTTATACCCTCCTCTTTTGTATATGCCCTGGTAGACATTGAGAGCAATTGCCCTGGAAAAAAAGGGAACTGTAATCTATTCTATTATGGCTATGAGTATGTTCTCAAATGTGGAAAAGGGTGACATGAAAGCTTGTTTTCATTACATATAAAAATGAGAAATTACAACAAACAAAAACTTGCTGTAGAACCAATTCTACTAGAAAACCTCTTCCAAGGGAATAAGAGCTTCAGGAATTATGCAAGATATTCCAGGGAAAGGTCTCTTCGCTATCAGAATGACCCATTTTATGCCTCATCTGTTCAGCTGTGGCGACACAGCATATAGAAAATGCCTAAGGCCTTTGAAATAGAGAGGTAAGCCCTTTGTAGATAGTGTCTTTCCATTTCTGTTTTTAAAAATCATGTGCAGCTCCTCTCTCGTAAAATTACAGCCACAGCCCTCTCAAATGCATACAGGATCCTGCTGACTTTTCACAGGGACTGCTGTGTTTGTAAATATGGTGGTGTCTATTGATCTGCTCTTCTTTAGCCTAAAGCTTACAAGAACAACAAAAACTTATATCTTGTGATTTTCAAAATTGCATATCTTGTCTGTGTGACTTTTATGTGGTGAAAACTCCCATGTGCTGATGACAATTTACAAATGTTTGCTTGAGGTAGCCTGTACAAGAACAGATTGGTAATGATCTAACAAGCATGCAGAGAACAGTCCACAGCGTGGGTCTTTATCTGACCGCAGCACAGAAGTAACCTCTGTACAACAGGAGAGGGAAATGAAAGTTTTATTTCAAAGCCAACACCTGATGAGCATCTTGCCAGCTTTGGTGTTGGTATATCAGCATTATGCCATGAGACAGAATTTGATTAGATTAGATTTTGGCACGTTGCACTTTACCTGTCCTAATATTTGGGATCAGTCATGATCCTGTTATATATCTATGCCAATTACTAAAACACTTGTTCCAATTATAATATCTGGAACAGCATTAATATGCTCTACTTCACCAAAATAGTATGTTCATATGTACTCAGTTCAAAAAAATTGTATTTACATTATTGAACTACAGCAAGACTAGCTGTGTGATCAAGCTTTCTGTTAGGGGCACTGATTTGAATCATTGGCCAGGATGACTGCCAAACAGACAGCTGCTTGTGGGTTGATACCAAAAGAACCACTTCTCTGAATCTAGTCTCTAAAGGTGTGTATTTTGTATCTACCTAGGTTTGTATATGGTATTTGCCATCACAGCTCTGCAATTTTGCACCAGCCTAACATACAGTTTTAGCATAGAGGGCAAAGACAGAAAAAATATGTGGGCATGAGTTTTCACACATTGCTCCATTTTTTGCATGTCTGGATAAATCTCAGTTTTGACATCTGACACTGAATCATCTCAAACTTGTTCAAAATCTGGATAGGCAGAGTGAAACAATCATTAATTCCTATAGATAAAACAAAATTTACCAGATAAAGCCTCTGTCCAGGATCCAGTCTTAAACAATTCAGATACCTCCCTGAACGTGACAGCTCATTTACAAATGGTTCACACTGGTATCAAATGGAAAGTAGGAACACATTAGGATCACAGAAGTGGCTAAGCATTCACTTTTTGTTAATGTCATAGAACCTTTACAGTTTATACCACTGAAGATTTCAAGCCAAAACTTCAGGACTGGAATCATCCAAGGCAAAATACAGATAAGCCAGAGGACTATACACTGGCATGTAGTATTACACATCTGTGAGAGGTCTCAGAGTTTTCACTTTTATTTAGTCTTCATCTGAGTTGGCTTTCACTGACGCCTCCAGCTGTCCTCGAGGTGATGTAGATCTAATTCATATGCAGTAAGTGTCTAGTGCAATCGTAAGTATCATTTGACAGAAAACCACGGACAAAAAAAAAGGACATTCTTAATACAAATAGGTATATACATGCACAGTAGCCAAACTGCCTCTGTACAATACTTTGAGCCATCAGCATCCTGAGTCTTTGTGGCACTTAAACCATGTGGCAAAATGCAGAATACCATCTGAGAGACCACTATCCTAATCAGTTATTGAAAGTGATACACAAATTAACAGGATAATCTAACACTATTTGGAAGTTGTCTTCCAAAGCAGCAGTAAAAATGACAAATATTTACACGTCTGTCTGAGTGAGGCTATTTAAAATAGAGCAGCTTAATTAAGAATATGAAATTAGTTCCTTGTGACCACGCAAATTAAAATTCTGAGCTAATTCTGGATGGTCTTTCATTCCAGTGCTACTGAGTTGAGGGAATGAAGGTGAAGGAAGGAAATGGCCCTCCTGGAGTACTTGATTAAATTTCAAGATGCCAGGACTTTCCTCTCCCTGGAAAGTTATACACGAGAGTCAATATTCCGCAATTACTCAATGACACAAATATTCAAGAGCAGGAAAATATTTTTCTTTAGCTTGTACTTATAAAAGGCACTGATCCATTTCAATCAGAGTAGACTTAGCAGGGAAGAGGCTAACCGCTGGCATCTCCTACTTTAGTTTCATATAGCCTAAATACTTAATTCTGTTACTGAAGCAGCTAATGCAGCCTATTTCTTTAAATGCATTTATGGCATAATGGCATAATAAACCATTTCCATGTAAAAAACCACCAAGGATTTACCATTGAAAAGATTCTTGGTTTAGCCCCCAAAAATAATAGATTATTTGTAACAGTCTACATGAAAAAATAACAAGGAGTCAGAATTCCCCCTCACTGTGCACCCTTTCATTATGAATAAGAACTTAAAAATGTAAGTGCAGCAGAAAAGCTCCAGTGTTTCTGACATCATGGGACCCCACTCCCTTTCCATCTGAAGCCATCCTAGAGCAGATCCTGTGAACCAAGAGGCTGCTCTCTATATTTACAAAAGCTATTTGTTCATCTTCTTCTTTCAAGTAAGTCCTGGCTCACAACTGTGTTTCCTCCTGTTCCAAAGAATGCGGAGGGACATGGCAAGATGCTGGAAGAGATGCCAGCTTCTGAAGCTTAGGGTGATGCAGAGGTTTTGGCCTGTGGAAAGAACGTCGGCTTTGTACACGTCTGGCTGCAGCAGACCTGTAATTCCCTTCCACATCAAGCAACATTTTCTTCTCTTGGGGCTCCTTCATGTAAGAGTCTTCCAGCCCTTCAAACATAAGCAGAGTATTCTCTTCTTGTGAATTCTCTGACTTGAAGCTAACTTCAGAACAATAACCTGAGTTTACTGTCTCTTTGTTACTCATATCTGTACCCGATTCCCAGAAGAGATCAGGTACATTTGGGTCACAGGAAGCTATATACTCAGAGACAGCAGAAAGAGATATATTCCCTCTGTTTTCCAATGAAGAATAGTTTTGTGTCCAAGGCATTTGAAGACAAGAGGGGAAGAAGTGGAGGGGATTCACTGAAACACTTCCATTTTGGTTTAGTTGATCATCTGAAGAGGAGTATTCTGTCATTTCAACATCATGGTCCATATCACCTGGAGAGCACAATTAAAAAGAAACACTTGTTTTTTATTTGCACACATTTTATCTATTAGTATGCTGGCTACTGGGCTTTGCTTTTGGCTATTTTTATGAAAGTCTTACGAAAGTTAGTGGTGTAAGATTTTTTTTTTTTTTTCCTGAAGAACTCTACTCTGTACCCAGTTCTATCTTAGGCAACCTAAAGTGATTTAATTTAACTTCTTGTCCTTGCTGAGTGTCAGGCAACACTAAGCTCAGTATTTGGGATGAACAACGGCCTTTTTCAGATAGTTAGGAGATGGAGCCATCGTCTGGTCACTAAGGTGTATCTTTATCTTGAAACAGTCCTGATACTCAGCAAGGAAATATTTCAGCAATTTTTGAAACTTAATTATACTCTTTCAATCAAGTAGCAGAGGATGTTTCCAGGGAGTCAATCTCTTATTTATCAGAAGCTATGATCAGTTTTCTGTATGCATTAGATATTTAGAGAAACTTAACATTTCCACTCTTGGCTTCCCAGTTTCCATTGGTTTTTAAAACCTTTTAAATTGAAATTTTAGGTATCATTCTCCTATTAGGAGAATTCTGTTAAGGAGATCATTCAGAGGACTGTTTCAGAGAGAATTAAGGTCTATGCTTATTAGCTTGGGAAATCTAACTTTGCAAAACACTTACTAAGAAACACAGAAGTCAAAAATCCAGTGATTTTTGACATACCAAAGACACCCACAGAAGAATGTACACATACCACTTCCTAATAAGAAACTGAATTATAAATAAGGCAATTAAATGGAAGAAAAGAACAAAGGTTAGCAAGAAAATGTTCCGCAGGTCATATGTCAATATTCTGTGACAATGTTCTCAGGGGGGAAAGAAATGTGAAGAGGATTTCAATGTGGATAAGTGTCAAGGTGAAATTTTCCTTTTGGTATGCTGCTTATTGTTCACGCTTTTAATCAGGATATTGTACTGTAATCCACAGTTCTTTAATTAATCCAGTGTTTATTTTAAAACATCATTTAAAAAATAAACAAAGATGCATTATTAATGAACTGAGTACTGAAACTAAACACAGACGTAGAGGTCACCCCAGTAAAGAAAGGGATGTGCTTCCTCTAATTACCCTTGAACTAGCACATCTTCTGAAGGGACAGAAGCCATAACAGAAGAAAAATTAATATTCTTTTTCTATTAGTTTTCAAAAGGTTGTGAAATTCTTAAGTCAAAATTAGCAGCATTCATTCTTATCCTGAGGTGTTTGTCTGAACAAAGTTTCAACCAGCTACAGAATACTTTCAACTTACTTTTTTTGTTGATGCACAGAGGACACTAAGACTTATATTTGTGACCGTGGATTTGACAACAGTGAATTCACGATGACACTGACTTTTGCGTTTCATTGCACAATCCCTGCAGTGCCCTGTGTTCTATTCAATTAGAATATCTGAACTGTGGACCTGACCCACCTCATCTGAAGCGCTGCCTGACTTGATTATAGAAGTGAAGGCTGCTTTTTATGGTGTGAAAAATTTCCACACAGCAGAAGTTAAAGGGCAACTGGCATATTCATCTAAACCCAGAGTCAATTTAATTTTAAGCCTCTGACACATTAGAAGCAACAAGTTATTTATTTACTGCATCAGAAAGCTAAGCCTTTTCCTTGTTTCAAAATAAGGTATGGATTAAGATAAATTCATGGTTTAAGGATAAAGCTCTAACTGGGATACTGCTTCTCCACAATACTGTTGTGTAATTTTCCCTCAAGGAGACTCTGGTGCATTTTAGTAAACATGATTCATTTTAAACACCTTTCTTGTGTAATTTAATAGTACATCAGTAGTGTTGCTGAGTCATTTCATTGTAGCAGTGCGGCATCTGTGCTTCCTGAACACTGGATAAATCATCTGGACAAATGTTCACAACTAACTCAAGGCTTCTTAGCAATAGAGTCAAAAAATTTATTCCTTTTAGGGGACTGAGGTACCAATTTTATCATCTAGAACTGACTAACCAGGAAACCTGAAGCCTCTTGAAAATGTATGCCCAATATTCTGGTACTTGGACTATTATTTTCTTGGCATTTAAAATATTCAAGTGAAAACAAAGAGAAAGACCCTTATCTGCTGTCAATATAGCAAGGCATTGGACCCCAAATAGTTGAACAGCTCTTCTGCAGAAGGAAAATAGAAAGATGTTTTGTTAATGAAGTTGGAGGGAAATAAAAGATGTTTAGTTGTACAAAGAAATCAGGAAGAAAAGATTTTCTGAAAGAAAAAAAAACAGAAAAATAAGTTCACTTCTCAGGATTGATAAGAAGTCTGGTTAAAAAATAAAAGTGATATTATCTTTTAAAATATTACATATGTGTTGATTCTGGGAGAAAAGATCTGGGTCGGTCCTCTGGGCCATCTGCTAGCAGGAAGGAATCTGTTGATTTATTGCTGAGCCGGATTGGAGTGAGCCGTCTGAAGTTTGGAGAATATGGGAGCTGCACTCGGGCCCTTTGTGATGGTACCACAGTGTCTTCACCAGATAGCCATGGGGAGAACTTCGTGTAGATGCTTTGGTCATCATCAGCTGAAAATACTGGATTATCAATTCCTAAAAAAAAATTCACAAGTGACAAATAAAAGTAATCAAAATAATTTCTTGATAATACAGCAAGATGCCTTATAAAAGGAGAAGGGCTATTGGTGGAAAAAAATGGACTGATATGTGCTGGTGTGGGTGTGACTAAGTCAATACACAGACTATTCTACACACATATTCCTTGGTTATTGCTAGACATATATTGGATTTCAATTAAAGAGAAAAATCAGATGTCACATTGAATATGCAATTATGTTAGGGATATCTGGAGACAAAAAAATCAGTAAAAGAAGTAATCAGTCTACAAGTGTTAAGCAAAAAAAAAAAAACACCACAATATAAAATAACTGCAGAAAATTCAAATCAAATCCATAAAAAAAAAATAAGAGATGGGAAAAAAATGCAAAAAAAATAAACTTCACCACTCCATAAATGAATGAGATGAGTGTGAGGTAGCAGGCCACAAAACAGTCAAAAGTAAGCTACAGGAGCCTGTTCATGCAGTTACCAAGTTTGCAGTGGTTTTACAGAAACATTTTGCATCTTGCCATCCACTTATTTTTGGTTGTCTTTATGCATACTCAGAGACAGAATTTGTCATGAAAGAGTGTCATCCATAAATTGCATTTAAGGGTGTCTGCCAAAAGAGTACAGACACAAGTGTTTTTCTTCACTGTCAGCACCAAGTCACGTATGAAGCATACAGTGGCATGCTGAAAAATTCAAACACAGAAGTGCTAAAGAGAAATACTAAATTTTATGACTCTGTAAGTAATGAGATGTGATTTCTGTTACATGTAGCTATAAGCTTCCAATCTGATATTTTGGAGCTTTTTAGGGCTGGAAATCAAGGGCAATGAGTGTTCCAGAAATGCCGCAAATCTGCTCTTTTCAGTGCCTTCTCTAAGCCTGTAAGGATCTGATAGGGTTGTGAATATAAAAGCAGAAATCTTGCCTGAAATAAGAAGAACAAAATCAATCACTACAAATTACTTCCAACACAAGTGGAAAACAATTCCAAAGGACTGGTATTGACTGGTCTTGTGAGGTAAGACAACTCTAAAATAACATTCACTGTTGCTAGAAATAATAAGTGGTTTTAAAACTGGTTTAGGTAGTCATGTTCATAACTCCTATCAGTTTCAAATGTGATCCTCTCCATACCTCCAGATATCCAAAACTCTTTATGCCAACATTAATATTAAGCAAATGTATTTTCAAATTGAACACGTAAAATCACTCAATCAAACAAACAAAAAACCCAGGCTAACTCATCAGCATTTCTAGCACATTTTGTTGCATTTGAGGAAAAGAAAAAACCCTTTGTAGGTAATAAATATTTTTACCAGCAGGAGTATCTGTGAAATTTTGTTTCGTCACATTAGCCAGGAAATCAACTCCTTTGCCTAGATGCAAAGTCTCATAATCATTATTTTCTTCTGATTCAGAAAACTCCAAATCTGGGGAGAAAAAAAGAAAAGAAAAAAAGGAAGTCCCATTTGATTAGACATTTGTATCAGTTATGATGGAAAATGCTATTTCATGTTGGTTTGATGTTATCAAAGATACATCTTTAACAAGGATTTTCGTCACTTGACACAGGTCAGCATTAGTATCATGACAAATTTCAAACCTAATGACATCATTGGTGCTATTACTGTAGTAGAGTAAGTTTTGCAATAGCTGCTAAACCACTTGTTAGGACTGTCTTCCAATCAAACTTTCTTGGTTTTAGTAGATGATGACATCTGTATGCAGAGTTCTTTAATAAGACAATATTGAATTACCTACTAATGAGTATTCGGAAAGTTCTTCCCATGCAAAGTAGTTCTAGAATATTACACTTGGGGGGCCAGCCTGTAAAACTCTCTCAGTCAAACAAAAATAACACTCAGTAAATGATTCAAAGAAGATACATAAGGAAAAATATTTTTGCTTGGAGCTACTGAGAAAAGATAAATCCCTCTCTGTTTTACTTGAGGTGTCTTTGAGATCAAGGAGTTGCAGGCATAAGCAGAGGAAAGAACACAAATAAGAGTTAGTTCGGTGGCTTTTAACCCCATTTCAGTTTTGAAGTGACAGATACTATTTTATAATTGTATAACAAACTTGTTAGCATCCATCTTGCCATCAATGACATCAATGCCAAAAAATGGCTAAGACCGGAAAGAATTTGGGGTTTTAGATGCAAACCCCACTTTTGGTAGGAGTAGTCCCTAGGCTGGTCAGCTTCTGATTACACTTTCAAGTGTGAGCCATGTGATGGATCTATTCATGAAGGATGAATCAGCGCTGGAACTGACCGCTGACTGTGTTCTTTCCAAAGCTACACCCTCTTTGAGTTGTATCATGCTTGCTTAGCCTCAACTCTGATTCAGACCCTTCTAAAACAATATACTTCAACTCAGATAAGAATGTCATCTCAACTACTGAATCCTATATGGCTGATGTCCCGCAGACATATCCTGCTGTGATGAAAAAAGTTAGCAGCTCTGTGTACACCTTATCCAAACAGAAGCTGAAAGTTCATTTAGATTGTAGCTACTGCATTGCTTTGTTTGCAGAATTTAAATGTAATATTTTAAAATTGTGAGCAAAAAGGCCAATTAAAATTTTGTTTTTCAATACAGCTTCCTAAAAAACAACTTCTAAATCATAGAAACACTGCATTTAAGCACGGAGCAGATCACCACTCTGAATTCTGGACTATGACCTTTTTAATAGCAGATTTGCTGTTGCATATCACAAAATCTTTTAGTGATACTTTACTAGCAATATGGCTGATAAAATTCAGTTAATGAAAATGGTCTGAGAGTCTTTTTACCTTTTTCCTTCAAAGTAAAATCTTGCACTGGATTTTCTGAAGGAATGTTTCCATTTGGTATGACACTGCTGTTTCTCTGAAAAGAGAGTAAAAAGTGACCAAAAATGCTAATGTCATCAGATATCAATGGCAGTGACACCCTTTGAAATGACAAGTCCATCAGAATAACCCTGAAATCTATTGTAATCTTCGTTGTTGGTTGAATGCTCCATTCTGTAGAGCTACCCTGCTGCTTCTACTCTATCCTGCCAATTCTCCCCACTGCATTGTAGCATGGTTCAGGGTCTGTTGTTTTTCAAGTGATCAGAAATGTCTCAGCCAGAAGAAGAGTCCCAAAGCATAGAGAAGTGAAGAATGTCAGAAGAAGCCCCTGGAGTTACCTCCTAGTTTAATCTCATCTTGCTTAGGTCCTCTAAGTTCATGAAGTTCTACAGGACAAGGATAAATGCAGGATACAGGACCCTTCAGAGTCCTCCCTGCCCTTCCCACCCATTATTTGGTATAATAGGTGGCTACATCTGGGTCCTTGTGAAAGTATTTTACCCTTTTTTGGCCCCGATCTCGTTTGTGGATTTTATTGAGCTTCTTAGGATGGTTTATTCCTAGTTTGGTACTCTTGAAAGATTCTAAGCGCTTCCTCATTGTCCTATGGAAAATCTCCTTGTCTTGTTTGTCATCTTCACTGTGCATGATCTCATGTCGACTGTACAGGTGTTTGTGCTGTGGCCAGGAAGGGAAGACAATATTCATTTATTTAGAAATACAGATGAAAGCCCTGGATCAATGCATTCAATCAGTGTCATGAAAATGTAAACAACTCCATAAAAGAGAATTAACTAAAGATTAGTCTGAAGGCATTAATGAAACTCCTATTTTTTCTTTCTTCTTCATGAAACAGGTCCTGGAATTTTAAGTGTGTGAGGGTGGACTGTCATTCAAAGTAAGCCTTTCCCTATAATTGTCTGAATTACTTCAGCTGATACACTTCATTTAATCCTGATCAGAACCTTTGCTGGACACAGTTCTACATTCCACTGGCCCCAGTGATTTCAAAGGCACTAGTTTTTTTAAAAAAGCATGTTCTTAAAAGAAAAATCATACAAACTAAGAGCTTATCTTCCTCAAGGGTGTGGATGTTGCAGTGGGTTCTCTCCTTTTGAATTTCACTCACAAGTTTTGGTTCTGATTGTCCCCTAGTTTTAGATTGGCAAACAGTCCAATGCCAGCCTTTTGCTCTCACCTCCTGCCTGGGTTTATACAGGTACTGTTGTAGGGTGTGGTGAGCGAGGGTATCTTCTGTGTCCCGGATACTTTTCCTCCTCTGCTCCAAAGCTTGCATGTCAAGGCAAACCGGACCAGCTTTTTCTCTCCTGAAGAATAACACAACGGTGGTTTTTTAAATCAGTGATTGTTGAAGAGGAAGAAAAAACAGGAAGATGGGGAGAAAAGAAGATGAAGTTTAAAAAAAAAAAAAAGGAAGAGTAAGAATTGGCTAAATGCAAGTAAGTGAGCAAATGCCTAATGGGAAATGTGAAAAAATTATTGGGTTTTGCCTTTCAGAAGGATGCAGCATTAATTAATTTCAGAGTTTACATAACACATGATCTGTTCAGTGACAGATTCATCAAAAAGTTAAGGAAGGGGCAATTTTTTTCCTTGCCTCTCTCCTGGCTTTTTCTGGAGCAGACATAGAAATAGCATCTAGCCCTATATGTAACAGTTGGTGAACTAAAGGCAAATGGAACAACTCTAACGTGCATGTCTGCTTCATCTGACCAGCCTTTACTGGCAAAAATTGTTTGTGTGTAAAATGCAACAATATAAATCCATATATACCCATTTTTGTTGGGAGAAAATATTAATTAAAGTTCAAAAAAGTAGTGACTGAAGCCCCTGTAATTTGCATTTTTTCAGTTTTTTAAGCACTGTTTCAATATCCTCTCATATACCACCCCATGAGTTCACGTTACTTACAGTAAATAAGAGACAGAACTTTCCACAGTACTTGGGAGTGGAGTGCTGAAATCCACATTTACCATGTTGTCTGTACTTGGAGAACGTATAAATGCCAGCGAACCTCTACGTTCTCCCTGGTCATGGAAAGAAACAAGACATATTACAGCTGTAAACACCTAGGGCAAAATGTGTATCAGAATACAGATAATTTGTGAGACTGTGTTTATGCAAGTGGCACAAGAAGCATGGGACAAGTTGTATCTAGGTAACAAATACAAGTCAACCTTTTATGATTTTATCATTCCTTTATGTTGAGTGACATTATCCCAACAAACAAATCAATGAGAAAATCTATTCCACTCTTATAAATTGATTTTGAGAAGGTGAATGATTTCTTGTGCCTCAATAGATTTGTTTTGTACAATGTTGCAGGCCAAGTGCGTAGGGATATACATACAGATTTTCACATTCCAACACACCACTACACTCACAGTAGCATTTTCAAAGACACAACACTAAGTTTTCCGTTGTCTACCAGACTGGAAGCAGCAAATATTAAGTGGTGATATAAGTATACAAGACCATTAGAAAGAGGTTATGGCATGACAAGATGAGATATTGAAGATATGAGATTTTCTTTTAGTTCTAAAAACCAGTGTCACAGAAGTGAACTGCTGGAAAAGCTCAGATTTATGTCTTCACAGGTTTCCTTACAAGTAATCTCTTGCTGAGCTAAGAGGTATCTGTTGAGTGACATTGTGGTTACACAGGCTGAAGCAACCCATGGTTTTGAATCACAGCAGAGAGAAATCACACAGCAGGTCTCTACGTTTTAAACATAAATAATAATAAATAATCAAAAAAATCATCTCCCTTGCTGAACAGAGATTTTTATCTACATTTCTCCAACTTTAACTGTACTGTGTTCCCTTTACATTTTCATATTCATGGAGCAAACCAAATAAATGCTTTCTTTTGCTGTGGTAGCCCACATACACGTCACAGTATGTGGGCTATCGATGGCATTAAGAAAGACACTCTAGCCTCTGCAGGCAGAAGACTTGAGATTAATAAAATTGAATTCCAGGACAGCATCATCCCATCCATTTTCTTAAGTGAATCTGGCTTTCTTTTTAAATTAAGTTTAATATTTCATACATACATCATACCATATCATCAGTGAAAGAATTTTAGCCAAAACAAGTTATGAACCATGAGTAAAAATTTTAAGTCACTTCTGTTCAGTTGTTCTGGATTATTTTCATTTTTCATGGCTTAGGTTCTCCCCTCTCAGCTGTAAGGAATTTACTTAGTTTGAGACTGAACTCTCTCAAGCTCTTATTTATTATACAGATGCAGTATAACAGCAGAGCTGAGCAAAGAAGAAGATATAAAATAATGTTTAAACTCCTCAGTTTCTTGCAAGTGAGAAGAGAATGAGTAACTGGGGGAGGCAGGACATTACTTGTCCTGGAACAAATGGCTTCAGTTTCAATATCAGCTTGCAATTCATAGATATTTAGTTCAAAGATATATTTGAGAAGTAAAGAAGAAGTTGTTAAAGCAGTGTATCAGTGAAGCAAATATTAAAGTGAGAAAGGTGAAATGACTTTAGGATTCACAACTCATAATTAATTTCTGCTGGAAGAAAATATGTTGCAAAACTTCTGTAGAACTTGGAGAACTTTCAATTTCTTTGTCTATTATTATCAGGTCAGTAGACATTTGCCCAATAAAATTTACCTGCAAGAAACAATACATGCAAATAGCATTTGGACTAAGGTAACAAAAGGCAGTTGCCTTGTGTTTCCCCTCCTAAAAAAATCGTAATCTGTCTTTACTATATGGGATCAAAGACATAATTGGGTAAAAATTCTGGTGCTACAGCTGCATGTGTTAATGATCTGTAAAGTCCTTTGCATCTGTTAAAGAGAAGAAATACTGTAATGAATCTACTGAACGGATTCACCAACGAATCTGAACACGGGTTTCATGGTCATCCACATCAAAGCCATTATCCAACTTTCTTCCTCTGAGGTGTGACCCAGAAAGCATCACAAAAAGAAAATTAATTCTTGAGCTCAGATGGTCTGAAAACCAAATGAATCATTTACAAAATCTTAAGAATTTGCTTGTCTTGTGAACCGTTCTCCATCTTTCTTACTAATATAATTTCCAAATTTCATCTTGTTTTCTGAATTCAATCTTCAAAATTATTTGTTTCATTGGAATAAGACTGCTGGCTGTAACTCATTTTCAAAAAAAAAAAAAGAGCTTAGCAGGAGTAGTAGTATCATTCATAGTAATAGTTTTTATATGAATTAAAGAAATTAACTGATATATCACCTAACTGTGAAAATTAGTTCAACTGGAGATTATGGGCATGGGTAGATTATAATGTCAAAGATCACTTTTAAAACTATTCTATTTAAAACTATACTTTACAGTGTATCAATACTGCACATTTGTGGCTGTTTGAACTAAGGTGACTAGTTTCATACAGAAAAACATTAGGAATTCTTACACAATCTGGCAACATTGATCCAGTCTGGGAATGGTACTCCTACAGAAGGTCAGAAGCTTTTTTCCATTCTCATTTAAAAATTTCTCCTGTTGCAAGTCTTAAGTTTCCCTAACTTCACAATTCTGTGATTGGATTTGATATTTGTAGTATATTTAACCCTAATTATTGAATCATGGTGATTATGATTCTATTGAGTTAAAGTTACCCTTCCTTCTTTTTTTTCAATTGTTACAATAATCTGGCAGATTGAAATTACCAGTCTACTACGTTGACTACATATCCATATCATTTGGAAGTGAGCTTCTTCAAATCAGGTTGGTCATCACATAGAACCACTATCCTGCAGGAGCCAGACCCTGTTGACACATTTAGAAAGACAACATCCCTCCAGAATGACAGTATATTTTCGTGTAATGAATATGGGAACAAAGATACTCAATTAAATTCAGCAGACATTTACACTGACCTAAGTACAATATACGAATATTTGGTGATCAGGCACAATACTGACAACTACAGATTCTCTAAAAGGCAACATTGACACTCAAAACACATTAAAAAAAAATTTAAAAGGCAGAGCAGAGATGGAAGTAGTTTTCCTTTAGGCATCTCCTGCAATATATCAATTTTAGTTTATATTATAAATTTTAAAAAATCAAATTCAAAATGATGCTATAATATGTTAACAAGTGTTCATAAGTACCTCAGCCACATAGCTAATTGCATCCTTCAAGTTGAGCTCATGGAAAACATTAAGGATTTGGTCTCTTGATTTTTGAGCAGACCTTCTCATCAGTATTTTTCTGAGGAATTTCCTATCAAAATTGGACCACCTGATAATTTAAACAAACTGTGTTAATGGCAACAAGCAATTTTAGTTTCAAAGCATTTTTAATTTAGCATAAATGATACTTTTTGAACTAAACACTTTGAAAAAAATGATGAACAGTGGAATGTGAAGGATTTGTGTTTTGAAGCTTTTCAAGGAGCATGTAAAGACAGTTAAGGAGAAGACTGCTACAGAATTATGCAGCTGTCACAAAGCATTTGATCAGTTCAGTTACCCAACACTACTACTACAAGAATGCTATGATTACAGTATCCCGTTTCAGAGTCAGTAACCCATTTTATATTTTGGGAGATCACGCTACCTTATTTTTCCACTTCTGATTATGTTTCATTTTCTCCCCTCCTTTTGAAAGTAATCTGATTTTGCCCAGCTCTATTGTAGGACAGCCAGGCCAGAAAATCAGAACAACAGTGCCCTTCCAAAAGCTCTACCAGAGGGTCTTACTCATGTTGTTGATGTACTCTGCCCTGGGGGATAGTAGCCATGTGTATTTTCATATACACCTCCAAGATGGTCTGATAGTAGGGTGTCTGCCCTATCATGTCGAGGGTCCAAAAGACAAAAGCTGTTGTACTTTCTTCTGAGTTCCTCAACACTTTGTCTAAAGGGCATGAGGCAGCTTTGGAGACTTGCTCAGAGTGACTCTATCATCTAGTCCAATGGCCATTTTACAGCTGGTGATTCAGATTGCTTAAAGCTTTTTGTGTGAAATATTATTCACAAAATTGATAACTGTTCCTCTTCTCTGGCCAGGACATCTGACAAGCAGACACTAACTCAGGCTGCCACACCTGAACCCATCAGTGAGGATGGTAGGGGCTGCCATTTCTTTGTGGAAGCAGCATTTTTACATACATAGAGCCCAAAAGGCAGGCTTAAGATGGTCTCATTCAAACCACACACTCAACTGTCAATCTACATTAAGCTACTCCTTCTGTTCTTACTCAAGGGGATTACTTTCTGAAATGCAAGAAGTCAAACTCTAATCTGCCACTTTAAAAATATAGCTCCATCTTTGAGGCAATATACGAAAATTGGAGATGTATTTGCCTGTATTATATTAGCCTGCTGAAATTTATTCCCCAAAAGTAAACTACAGAGTTAGACCAAAAGAAAGATGATGTTCTGTCTGGAGTGCCTCAGGAAAATTCTTCACTGCAGAAATGAATGAAGAGCAAAAGAAAGGAAGGAGATTGTCCCTATAACTGGATGCAGGGGAGCAATTCTACTTGGGTTCCAGTAAAAGCTGGCTCCAGCCGAGGAGTTGTATTGTATTGCATGAGGATAATGCTAAACTTAAGCTAATACACTCAGCTTGTCAGAAAGGGTTAGGGGAGTGCTCTGCAGAAAGCTGACCAAAACCACATAACTTTTGGATTGGAATTGGCATTTTGAGTCAGCAAGAGGTTAACGGGTCAAAACTGTGACTGTCTGCACCTATGAAATGACCTAACTCCAGGGAGAGAATGACCTAACTTGAAATAACACTCTTAAGGTTGTCCACTTTTAAAGTCCTTTTTTCCACATTTATTCATCAAGGTATGGCAGTGGGCCCATCACAAGGGTAACTCTTCACATGTCCTTTAAAGGAAATTGTGTGTCTTTCAGCTGAGTAATTCTGCTTCTCTCAAGATGACTCAACGATAAACAGAGGGCATGGTTCTTTATTGGTTTCAGACTAATAGGCTGAAAATGTCAGAGTAACTTCAAAACAGCCTCTGCCATCACTTTCAGAGGTGTTGAACACACCCTTTGTAGAAATAGAATGAACAGCTAGCATAGTTGTAGCTGAGGATTTTTAGTGCCTCCACACATAAATAATGTTCATGAAATGTAGTATTGCAAAGAAGAACCAACATTAACGTCTTAGGTGAAAACTTGTGCAAATAGCCAGTTCTCTATCTTGAGAGAATGACCCTTTTATGTGAACTGAGGTGCCTGCAAAGGCATAATGTGAACTGTGGAAGAGAAAGGAAAGATTCCAGTTGAAAGGGGACAAAACCACACTGGTTTCACATTTGCTGTATTTCTGGTATTTTCAGTATGTAACCTCTTAAACTACATTTAACATCCTTGCTTTCCCCAACTCACAGGCTTAAAAAGTCATGATGTACAGATAATATTTCCTAGTAGTAATTTCAAAATTAGTTAGTTACTACTTACTTGTCTCTCAGATAATGATGCCCTATTTGTCCAGAAATGTCTTCTATAGCAGAAAGAATGTGATCAAAGGCCTAAGAAAGTGAAAGTGGAGTTAATATCTTTACAGAAATAAAAAGCATAATTAGAAAATAGCTTAATTTATTTCAAGTTAGACCAGGTGACTAGGCACTTGATGGCTGTTAAAAACTTTTTTTCCCATTTACAGAAGTACTAACTACTATAAGCTTTTATTCAGAGGTCCTGAACTTTCCAACCAGTTCTTTATAAATTCAGTAAGTTCTCTTGAATTACAAGGGTCTCAACAAGAAGGTACTTAAACCCCCATTTTAACATTTAATTTTAAAACTTTTTATGGACTCATTTTACCCTCTCCATTTCTGCCCTGTGAAGTACATCTGCCACTTTTAGTGTAAGTGATTATCTCAGTTGAACAATTTCCCTAGTGTTTCATTTTAGATGTTTCAGGACTTCATACTCCCTCAGAGAAGCAGGCACCATTCTTTTAATATCTAAGGCAAAATTTCATACTGAGTATATTAGATGGCTGATAGAAGTCTGTGTGTTTATAACTCTTGATACAAACCGAGGCAGCTACAGGTACAAATTGATCTTTTTTTGTGTATGGTTATTAACATTTCACCCTGAACATTGGAATGATTACTGCAGACTATACAAATGCTAGGCTTGGAACAGCACAGCTGATGTTTGGCACTGGTGAGGCTGTATCTCAAGTCCTATTTTCAGTTCTGGGCCACTCACTTCAGAAAGGAAATTGAGGGGCTGGAGCGTGTCAAGAGAAAGGCAATGAAGCTGGTGAAGGGTCTGAAGCACAAATCCTTGAGAAGCAGCTGGGGGAGCTGGTGTTGTTCAGCCTGGAGAAAACGAGGCTCAAGGGAGACCTTATTGCTCTCTACAACAGCCTGAAATGAGGGTGTAGCCAGGTGAGTGTCAGCCTCTTCTGCCATGTCTCAAGTGAAAGGACAAGAGGAAATGGCCTTAAGTTGTGCCAGGGGAGGTTCAGATTAGATATCAGAAAAAAAAGTTTTCGCTGAAAGAGTGGTAGGCATTGGAATAGGTTGCTCAAGGAGGTGGTGGAGTCACCATCTCTGGAAGTGTTCAAGAGCTGTCTGGATGTGGCAACTGGGGATAGGGTTTAGGTGGTGGGTTGATGGTTAGTCTAGATGTTCTTGAAGGTCTCTTCCAACTTTGAGTATTCTGTGATGTCTTATAGTCTTCCATCCTTTACCCTGTATTTATATTGAAAATGCATGTTTTCTTTTACTGAATGAAAACTTTTATAATGTGGTGTGAAAGTGAATTGGATAAGATTGTGTTTCAAAATATTATAAAAGAGTAAAGAAATCCAGGGACACACAACATTCACACTGAATTAAAACTGTTTTCATTATTCTGGAATTTCAGTATATAATTATTCTGTACTGGGGAGCAGACTATCTTTCTATGTAGTATGCAAGCTACAACACCTGCTTTCCTACCTTTTCCAAAAATTAACAGTTTTTAACAAGGAAAAAACTTACTTGCACATGCCCTAGCAGTCATCAATAATTCTCCTCTTTCAGATGAAGGGAAAGAAGAATATTCCATCTGTGCTGTTTCCCTAGTACTCCCAGCCCCATTAAATTCTCAAGTGAAAGACCAGAACTTTTATATAAATATCCCCTCACAGGATTCAAACCAAAGGCAAACAGCAACTTAAAAATAACTTTTGAAATGTTTGAAGGATTTTACTCTTGAAATTTGATAGCCAACTCCCTCAAAAAAAAAAAAAAAAAAAAAAAAAAAAACCAAAAAAAAAACATTTTCACTAACAATTTTGTTTTCTCTTAAGGTGCTCTGTTAAAATCCAAAAGATAGCATAGGATTTTTAAAAAATATCTTACTCTGCCATGAAGTTTCTCATTCAGTTTTGGTTCTCTGTGTTCAGTTTTCTTCACTTTCAGCCACTGTACCAAAGGTTTGATAGTCAGTCCCTAAGGATTGAAACATGACAATAAATACTTGGGAGTTTTCTTCGACTTTCGTCCAGCTGGTATTGTTAAACAGAAATAAAGCACATTTGTGTGTTATTTGGTGGTTCTCATACTTTCTCAGTTGATTTCTATTCTTTCTAGAAGATAAAATAATGCAGTAACCTCAGCTCCTGTTACAAAGGTTTGAAAAGACAATAGTGGAAAAAAAATATATCATCTATAGGAACAATATGGTAGTGGAAGAGTAGAAGTGTTTCCTATCCCATTGAATGTACTATTTTCTCTACATACCAGGAGTTTGTGAGCACAAATTAAACTTTCTGTAATACACTTCAGAAAAAATTGCAGGCTGGTATCTACTGACATATTTCCATTTAAATTACTGGTTTTTTCACTTCAGAAAGTGCTATTGTGTTTGGATGTTAAATGCTTTCTTATCCTGCTACTTACTGTTGTATTTTAAAACAAAGACTGAGGCTCAGGTAGATCAGCTTAATGACTGTATCTGACCATTAAAAGCACTGTTCCCTATAGTTACTCACATGAGGTGAAGACTGTTTAATCAGATATTAACTTAGCACTATTAATACCAAGCAGCTAAGACCGAACAATTTTTAGCACAGACGAAATTGTGTTTTGCCCCATGGGGTCCCACATGAAAACATAAAATAGGATCTTTGTTACTAAAATTACAAATTCAATTATGCTTTCAGTTCAGTGAAATAATATGCAACCTTCAGCTGAGAACTGCTTTAAGCATTCTGTACTTTTTGGGGACTCCTTCTCCTTGCAAGAAGCATGCTTAAGAAGTTAAATTACCTGGAAAATGACAGTAAAAAACACAACGATGATAGTTGTGCTGACAAACAGGTTTCTCTCTTTCACTTTGTCTTTATCCAGAAGTGCAACAAGAGCAAAAGCAACTGCTCCACGTAGTCCACCATAGGACATCACCACCTGGTCTATTATCTCCAACTGGACAGTTCTGTAGCGGTTAAGAATCCATGTCTGTAAAACGACACCTGTAACAAACAAATGTCAGCGTGTCTAGAAATACCCTTATGGAACGTCAATATCCCAGCTGTGTGCAACAGAAATGGTGCCACCAGACTGCCTTTGTAACAACCCACGCCATGGATCACTATGCTGCTCACTTGGTGCCTTCTCCTTTACATCGAGCCAAAGGAATTAGGTGAAGCTGCTTCTGTGAGCCAGCAGCTCTTCTGAGAGTGCTGCCCTCTGGCACAGGCACTCCAGGGAAAGTTCTGCCATGTGCTGACCTTGGAAATTCGTCAAGAAAGAATAGATTTTCTAGCACTGTAACTGGTGATACGTGCAGGGTCAGTTAACAGCAACGGGTTAAAATAGCACTGATATAGGGAGTAAGTGTGGTACCCTTTGCAAATCACTGAAAATGACATTTAAGTCATTGTTCTATGAAGGGATGTCTAGTTGAACTTGTGCCAAGAGAGGAGTGTCTTGTCAGTGTAAGAAGGGCCTCTTCAGGAGGACACCTTGGAAATGCCACCAATCTGACTCCTCCAGGGTATGAGAGCTGCAATTATGTAAGGCCCAATACCATCAGGTTTTAGTAATTTGTCAATATCCAAGATCAATAACTTTAGTGGGTGCTTACTGTTATTGCTAAATAGTTACTATTTACTTATCGATCGCATCTATTACAGGATTGTTAACCACTCATTCCAGGAATACAAAAAAGTGTCAAAGACAAGACATGGAAAATTCTTTTAAACACCTCAGTCAGTTAGTGAGAGGCAGCTAAATGAGCAATGCTTGCAGACTATTTAGAAAAGGAGGACAAGGGGCTCGGCACTTCATTCAGCTCAGGAGCTCCTAGACAGAATAAGAACACCGAATCTAGGAAAACTGCCAGCTAGGTAGATGTGTGACCTGTTATTTGAATTCAAGTTGAGACAAACAGGCAAATAATAAGCCAGTTTAACTTATTCCCAGGTGTAGGTACATAGACCAAATCACTACGTGTGTTACTCTCTACACATACTTCATTCTACACCTTTTTTGTGATTTTAGCAGAACTACAGCAGAACTACATAGCTGGGCAAACCAGTGTTGGTATTTTGAAACGTTTGCAAGCTTATATAAGCCCAGTAAATTGACAGTAGGTAATCCCTACCTGCCACAGCCTTATTTACTCAGTTTTTCATCGGTCCCTGAGAGTTATTCTTAAGCCAGAGAACTTGCAGTGTTATTGTGTATGGTCTGATATCACTGTGTGTCTGAAACCTGAAGTCAACCATAACATTAGCTTAAGACAATGCCTTTAGTGCCAAATGGAAAGAGCTGAAGGAAAGATATGGATGACAGGAGTCACATCTTTTGTTAGGCTGCCAGTTAAAGAACAAAGTCCATTTTACTGGAAGATTTTGCCCATACCTTTTGGTATTTTGCTGGGTCAACAAAGCCACTGAATGATTCCTGTTAACTGCTGGGCTACTCATATTCTCACACATCATCAAAAATTAAATCCTGTTATATTTTCAGCATATGATAGAACTTCCTATAGAGATCTACTCTGCTAACCCAAACCCAACCATAAACTCAACTAAAATAAATTGAATGTTTTAAAAGGAACAAACCTAGAACTCCAAATATTTTTTTAGGAGAGGGCTAAAGAATATGTGATTATGTCAGCAGTACAATGCAAGAACAGGAAGGTCACCCCCTTACCAATAACTCTATATACTGAGATGAAGACCAGAGTCAACAGAATAAAAGCTGTATTCCAAGTCCAGATGTCTGGATCCACAGCTGAAATACCGAGGAACATGAAGATAATAGTTTCTGCTCCACTGGCCATCATTTTCATGGTATATCTTACAGTTGTAGAAGACTGTTCAGATATGTTAGCCTTGACATATTTCTGACAGCAAATGCCACAGAAGGTTATCCTAGAAAAAGAAGCAATTGTTCAGAAAAGATCTGTTGCAATATTTAATATTATTTCCATCTGTCTGTCACGTAGTGATAAACCACCATTAATTCCTAAGAGAAAGTACACTCAGAAGAACTTGTGGAGTCTATCCTAGGTAAAAAGCATATCTCAAACATTCATGCTGATGTGACCTCAAAAGGTCTGAAGACAGCTATTCACTAGAACATAACAGACTTTAATTCTCTTAAGATCACCATACTGCTTTCAATGCAAATTTTTAAATCTTTTTTACATTAGACATAATCTTAAACTAATGATCTGTTTGCAGAAAGATTTTCAGACCTTGAATACGCTTTCTGTATCATCTGCCAACATAACAAGCAAAACTGAGAAGGAAGGTATGCCAGGAATCAATGGATACTAAGAGAAGAAAGACCACAGAGGTACTCAAGCCAAAACACGTAACCTTTAGGCAAAACATAAAAGCCAGCCAAGACAGAGAGAGCAGAGAATAGTGACATTCACACAGAGCCTTAGAAAAATATTGCTTTAGTTACAAATTATAGGAAAAGGTGTCAGTATAAATGGACAACTGTTAAGTTTGAAGTACCATTAATAACAGAGAGGAAAGAGTCATGTCTGTATTTTGCAAAGGAGTTCTCATGTTGCACAGCAGATACTGGAAAACTTGCACTCCTTTTCAAGGCTGAATGACAGTACTTGCAAACTATAATCTAGTGCAGTGTGAACACAGTTTTATCCAGCATAAACTTAATGAGAGTCATATTCTATAGCTGTGCCATATCATTTAGGTCTTCCTTTCAGGGTTTCTAAAAACCATATGCCCTTCTCATCCCCTTCATAGGCACCATTAAAAAGAAACTTACGCCAAAATAGCAGAAAGAGAAAGCATCTCTGCTGTGAGGTAGGACAGGTAGGAAATGATAAACACAAATCCAGGTTCAATGATCCTCACATGTTTGGTGAAACGACTGACCAGTGAGAGCAGGAATGCAAAGAAAATGCCAACCAGCGTCCCACCAAGGCTCACCACGAAGAATGACACTGAAAAACAAAACCTAATACAGCTTAAACAGTAGAAATATAATGGTTTGAACTAGTTTTCTTCCAGAGAGAGAATATCAAATGCCAAGCAAATCAGAAAAATTTGGAGGACATGTCAAAATTCATTTCTAGGCTCAAGGCTTTTGAGCACTTGGTACACGAATGTAGCATTCTGTAGGAAAACAAGGCTACTTTCTGTTACGTCTCATCATTTTTCTTTTATTCCAAACCCAATACAGTTCTTTGTACTATTTTTTCCCATGTTCTCTAAACAAATGTTTTTACAAAACCATATTATAAATATGACAAAGTCACTATTAAAACATTTATTCATAAGATAATGTAGTTTCATGTAATGCTTGGAATGAGAAATAGTCACTAAATTTTTAGGCAAATAAAATTTCTTGATCGTTACTGGCAAACATTACTTGATAGCGATCAGTGGTAAGGAGTGAGAAAACCTATGTGCAATCTTGACTTTCCTGGAATGCAGGGAGAACACAGGGTGAAACAAAGGAAATGTTATTAAACAGAAATAAAAGATATATAGCTGTAAAGTTTAGTGGTCTCAACAAATGAACTCCACATCTGTTGAGTCTTCTCAAAAGAAAACAGATATGATTAAGTTTCCCAAATATTCAGGGATATTTAATTACTTATTTTCTTAAGACATTTGTCTATGCCATACAAACATGGGAATATGCATAATAATGGAAAGGGCTGAAAAATAACAGTTACCAATAGCATAATAATAATATTTTGTCTAGAGTACTGCATATATACATCAATTATGTGATACAGAATTCACTTCTACGCACCTATGCCTTTGAGACATTCAATTCCCGTCACATTCATTGGACCTATTGCAACAAAAGATTCAAATACATTGTACAGCACCTGGAAAGAAAAGTAGATTAATTTAATAATTGCTCCTGAATTGAGCCTATTAAAATAATCTCCTTAGGGGCCTCAACATTATGAAGTCTGAAATTGTGTATGACTGAGGGAAATTCTGTCTGGGGGGAGAAAATTTTGTGGATTTTATATTTTTTTAAAAAATAAAGAAATGCAGTGGAGCGAGAAGAAACAAAAATTTTTAAAAATTTGAAAAAAAAAAAAACAGAAAAAACCCCTCACAACATTCCATTTCTCACTTCAATATGTTCCCTCTCTATAAGAAGCATTGTTACATATAGATATGTTTTCTAAAGCATTTCTTGCTGTAAAATCCAGGTATTTGAAAGATTCATTTAATCACATGTATAAGATAAATAAGATACTTAATAAGACAATAATAATGCTCATAATAAGATGCTGAATTGAAATATGTTGAACATATATAAAATAAGTTCAACATACAAGAGAATAAACGATAATAATTGTATTAAAACTTTTAAAATAATTGACTAACAGTGATAGAGCTGAAAGTAAAGAATTCACCTTATCCATATCTGTGCCTAAGGAAGGTTATAGGAGCACCATTTTTGACAGATGCCAATTTAATCTGTTCTTAGTTTCTACAGTGATAGAGGAGAACTTTACCATGGCCTTCTCAGCTTTCCTTGTTGCAGCTAAGCTTGATAATTCTTATGACATTCACCCAGTCACAGTATACCGGTTACTTTTTTTTCTTGTAAAGTTAGTCTTTTACATATTTATGTTTAAAGAATGCTATACCATCCACTTTTTTCTGTCTTCCAGTCTTTCCTTTTTCAAGGTAGTAACTCCACCATTTCAAACCGCCTTATAGGCTGTACTTTCTAAGTCTTGATCATACTTGCTCTTCTTTTCTGGATTTTCTTCAACAAACAACTAAATTGTCTTTTATTCATAGACGAGTGTTTGTGTTCATTTCATAGTAACAAAAACTCCTTTCCTTCTGAAAGCCAGTGATGTTGATACCTGAGTTCATCAGGAGTTTATTTTAATATTTGTTTCTGGCCATACCCCAAAAGTACTAATGATACTGATAGCCTTGCTTCCTTGGTTGCAAAAATTAAGTCACTGAGTCTAGTGAACCTATCTTACCCTCCTTGGGAGATAGGCAGGAGCAGGAATGGGAAATGATCCAAAGGTGAACTGAAGCTGTGTAGCAGCGCGGTTGCATAGCAGCTTTCTGCCTTAGGACCTCCCGGTCCCTAGCACTGCACTACAGCACCACTAGCACTGCACTACAAAACTAGTGACTACTTTATTCTGGGGAAAAAAAAAAATGTGTGAAAAGAAAAGGTGTTTCAATCAAAACAAAAATATCAGTAGAAAATTGGGATCTTTCTAAGTCTATTAAAGTCTTTCTAAATAAAAAAAACCCCAAACATGTTTGCAAAAAAAAAAAAATCCAAAAAACCAGAAACTTTCTAAAATGTCACACAATTTTTTTCCAAATTGGCTCTTTGTTATATATCTGCTTGATAAACATCTGATTAAAGTAAAAGAGAGGGAGCAGGTATAAACACTTCGGCTAGTATTCTTTCTCTCTCACTGGCTGAGGTATGCATATAAATTATGGGCATAACATAAATATGCAGAAAAGAGTATATGCATTAAAAAATAACAGCAAAGGAATGCTTAAATTCCCTGGAACTAATGTCATTAAGTCATGAAAGCCCTACTTGAACAGCAAAGGCAAATAAAACATGCACCTCTGAAACTTCATTTGAAGTGTTCAGCCCAGAACTGTGTGGTTTTATGTCACTTACCAGCTCCAAATAGCTTTCATGCCCAAACATCTCATCTTCCCAATACAGTGTTTGTAAGCAAGACAGAAAACACCAGAAGCTGCACTACAATAGCCCATGAGTAGATACACACTGATAGTACAGTGTTTCTTTTAAAGGGAATATGCACTTCAGAAGAAACCCCCTAGAGTTTGGGTGATTTTGGGATATATAATTTACTTACCACAGTTACAGCATCATTCAGAAGCGATTCTCCAAAAACAATGATGAATAGAACTTCATTGACATGGACTTCTTCAAACACTGCCAGAACAGCTACAGGATCTACAGCTGCAATTAAGCTGCCAAAGAGGAGGAAGTCCAGTAGCCCAGAGTTAAGTTTACCTTTAAAAACAAAGCAAACAAATGATAAGCAGGATCATCTCTGTACTATCAACAGTATTGCCAGACTGGGATTTTACAGATAATGCCAAATCCTGGAAAATTGAGATCCCAAGCTATCAACTCGAAAGCATACTACAGTGACTACTTAGGATGTTCTGCACTGAGTCATATTGTATCCTACAAGTTTTGTTGGATTCAGCACTGGCCCATGTGGATCAAAGTTGTCTCTGGGAGCAGAACCAGTACAGGCCTGTTCTTGTCACAAGACCATTCCAGATCTAAACTGGCTTTCTATTTGTGTGTGGTATGGTTTGTCTAACTTGACTAAATTATCTCAGGATAACTGAGAACTCACAGGATGTTAAGAGGACTATACCAGCACTTCTGAAGTAAATGTCCTAAAATATGTCACAGGTCAAATTTGACTTTTGGTCACCAGGAACTGCTACAGTGGTGCTTAACTGCACTCAGTGCAGTTGAACACCAGTTGTGGCCTCCTTACTCACTGATAGGTGCAGTGAAGCCACTTGTTCCCAAATTAGGATTCATGAGGCTGTTAAATTGTCTGCAAGTGGACCATAAAAATAGATGAAGGACCAAAATGTACCTCAACATGTTTGTGTTGTAGCCTCTTAGGAATTTTGGCAATGATTTCAAAAGTTTTGAAACTACAAAACTCTGGTGACAGTGTAACCCGGTATTTTTTTTTAACCTTCTTTTAGTTATTAAAGTTATTTTGTTCAGTTTTGCAAACAGACCAAGACAAGAATTCACTGTCATTTTAAAAGTAGCAGAAAAGGCAGAGCTACAAAATCGCTTTGCTCAGCTTCCTAAATTTCTTGTAAAATGTACCCTTTTCATGAAATCAAGAGTGGCAACCCAGTCATTTTTTCTGGGGAAAAGATTCTGAGCAGTAGAATTCCCTTTGTGTTTATTAATGGATAGAGGACGAAGCAAGGTTCATTAAGAAGTGATGGTGTCAAAAATTCCATGAGAAAGAACAAAGAAGGAACATATTGAGGATTCATTCATTGAAACACAATGCAGAGGCCCATGCCCAAAATTATCAGGCATGATTTCTACAGATAAAGAAGAAATTCATCTAATTAAATGGTTTGGAAGCATGAGTCAGACGATGACAGTCAGTAGCTGTAGCCACAGGATCAATATTGCCTGTAAGGTACTTCCAGAACAACATGGCCACTCCTCTAGAAAGAACTCTGAAAGGTAATTTTCCAAATCCAAATTGTTTTGTGCTTAGAATGTAATTGAAACAGAAACCAGATTCCAAACATTTTTGATACAAAATGGCACAGGATTATTTACTAGAGAAAAGGATACTTATATGGGCAGCCAGAGAGATTAGTAGACAACACATATGTGACAATGACCAATAATCTGGTGCAGCTGCAGATGTATATGTTCTCTTCACTGCTAGCTGCCAGTGTTTTCTATACAGTTTATAGGGACCTTGGTACGGCCCTGAAAAGAGAAACTCATAGCTTGCACAGACATACAACTGCCTTGTTTTTTCAAAAAGATAAATGGTCTTGTTCTCACATGGACATATTGGACTGTGAACAAGGATTGAACCTATTGGTTTTAGCGTGACGGTGGGGTTGAAGCAGCGACCTTAACTCTGTTCCAAAAATTCCGAGAACAGCCTTGAACCTGAATCTAAGTAATGGTTCCACCAAATGTTGTCCTTCTCAGGCATGCTTAAGGAAGGAACAAGCCCAATGAAAATAACTATCAGATATCAGGGTATAATAGAATGTAAGGTTTGAAAATAAATTGGCTCACTCAGATTGCTTATCTTTTTTATGTGTTACCAATTATAATCATTGGTACATTCTTTGAAAACTTGCAAACTTAGTGAGCAAGTATTTATGGGAAGATTAGGACACATCTATAATTCCTACAAAGTACTGTCAAGAGGCATGGAGTTTCTAAATCAGACTGTCATTTAGACCAATAACAGAAATTATTTTCAATTGGTACATGACCATGGCTTCCTCCAGCTCATCAATGACACCTGAGCCAGGTAAGTTCACTGGGCCCATTTTAGGACTTTCAGACACACTCAGCATGTTAGAGCTATGACCCAGATTGTACAGAAAGTACTGTTCTAAGCATTAGTCACAACCACAATACTGCATGTGTTAGTTCTCCAGCAGATGGTGAGCAGTTCACTGCAATCAGCCTGGAAGATTTAGGATTAGATAATTCTTCCTATTCTGTGGAAGCAGACTGATATGACTCTTGGTTAACAGTTAACGAGCTAATCTTTTTCTTTCACTTCTAAAGAAGGATTTCTTCGTCACTATCAGCTTCCTTCTGCCAATTACAATGTCTACAAGGGTATTGAATGCAAACAAAGAGCTGTTTTTATGTTTATGTAGGAAATCTGTGCAATCAAGTTTGGATTATGCACTCTTAAATTGATGGACATTGCTACAGGCCCATTGAACAACAAAGCTGGAAGTAATTTGGTTTTAATTCATCTTAATCTGTAATGGATTTACATTTCTGTATTTTAATGATATTACTTTTAGCATTATTCACTTCAATTGTAGAACAAGTGGGATAGAAACAAAAGTATGGCATAGAACTTCAACCAGAAGGTACTGTGAACTCTTCTAGAAACTGAGTAACTCAGCATTCTCCTATCTTCAGCAAGTAAGTAACAACAAGGCTTCTCACAAAGTGTGGTGGTTAGATCTTGTTGACCTCTTGGAGGTCAACACAGAAGATTTAGTGGATTAGTAAGTCTGTGTCATGTAGATATTTTAGAGTCCTACTCAGCTTTGCTGGAGAATGACATAGTTTGAATCAGGGACAGCCTTGTCTGGCCTTTTTCACAGCTGAAATTAGAACTCTAGTAGGTCTTCGTGGCAAAGACAGGTCCCCACAGTATACCAATAATGCTCTTTCAAACATTAAATTTCACCAGGCATGTCAGTTTATTGTTCACTTTTATTGACATCCCCATATTTATCTTGCAGAGCTTTTGCTGTGACCTGTGGTAGGGGCTGATTCTCCTGTGTAACTGCAAGCTCAGAGTTCCAGTATAAACTGTCACTAAAAGATTTGCATTCTGATGAAGCAGAACATGTAACCATCAAAGCCAACTTCTGCAGTTAGTCAAGAGTTGCTTACAGATTGGGAGGAGAAGAAGAATTTAGGTGAATTTTTTGCCTGAAATAAATTTTTTTTGGATAACAGTCAACCTTTCCATTTCACACGTTGTAAGGAATCCAACCGTTTTCCTTTAATGACTTAGAGCAACATATTCTTTTAAGTAATTATCATACATTATATTTCCCAGAACAGGATTTTAATAAAATAGTTTTGGTCATATTTTTTCAATTGCTCCAAGCATCTTGGATATTAAAAAAATAAAAAATCCCTTTCTAATCTGCAGTAGCAATATCCCTTTGTCATATACTTTCTTCCTGAAAACCTGATTTTAACTATAAGTGTGATAATGTGGATGAGATATATTGCTTGAAGCACAGGTAACCTCTTATCTATAAAAGTCAAGGGTGTTTGCATCTGAGCTGTAACCTTTGTATCTTCTAAAGAAAATATTGTTGCTTCTAAAATAAGAGTTATAGTAAGCTAAATATCTAAGATGTATCTATCACAGCTGTCCAAATTACAAACATCTGCAATTACATAAAATGAGTCTCAAATGAAAGTCTGTAGAGACTAAGTACGGCTGTTCTGCGCCTCTTGCAGCAGCCCTGTGCCCTTATATCGCAGTGTAATTAAGACAGAGTGCGTCTTAGAATCATGGAATGGTTTGTGCTGGAAGGGACCTCTTACAGTCTCCAGTTCCACTAACTGGGACACCTTCCACTAGACCAGGTTGCTCAGAGCCCCATCCAAAATGGCCTTGAACACTTCCAGGAATGGGGCCTCCACAGCTTCGCTGGGAAAAGCACAAGCAATAGGAAACCCTCAATTTTTGGATTTGTGGTCAAGGAAATTGTGCATCACCCACCCTTTGAAGCCCCTTTGGACTGCTCCCATTAAAATGGCTGCTTTTTTTTCTTTCTTTCTTTCTTTTTTAAGTAAGACTTCTGCTAATTCCTCCTGTAAGTCTAAATCTTCAGTTACAATTTCCAGACACAGAAGACAAACAAGAGATTTGTAGATGGATCATGCATATATACCCACTCAGTAGCCACTTAATATTAAATAACACATTATAAAATAACATTTAATTACATTAATAACATTAAATACATTAATAACACAATATTAAATAACGCTAAATATAACATTTAGTATTAAAGCTGACTTAAGGAAGACACTTCCATTTCACAGTAACTTTTAAGGTTTCTATTACAGCAGAAAGAAACAAGCCCTTCAGTGTGTATTTTTGTCCAGATATCCATTAGCAGAAAGAATCCTGAGCTTTATCCTGGGAGTGTTCTCACACATTTAGAGCAGGACAATATGAGAGCCATAGATTCAAGTATCTTTTGTGCTTTCCTTAGGGAAGATTTTTCAGGTCATTCTTAAATTTGATAAAGGTGTAGCAAACTGCTCCCATTAACATTGAATTCTGCTGCTGGAAAGAGCTGCTAAATTGTAGCTCACCACCCATCTAACAGCTGGTATACAGTAGTATTCCTAATTTTGCCTTCATAGATCAAACTTACCCATTATTCCCGTCAGATAGACACCGTAGAGAGATAAACCAGTCGTGGCAGCATTCCAGACCGTCCCGATGACAGCATACAAAAGGATGGAGCCAAGATTACCAAAGAATAATCTGTTTGGCATAAAATATCCAGCATCCAAAACAATGGGGGGCAGCAAATAGAAGAAGAATACAGTTGGTGTCAGGGAGAAGGAGGCAATGTGATCTGCTGCCCATACAATGCCACCGAGGAAGAGGCCGAGGACAATCAGCAGAGCACTTTCTGGAACAACCCGAGTGACTTTGTGGGACAAGTGGAAAACTGCAAGGAAAGCAGAAAACAGTGAGTCAGAAATGAAATGGAGAAACAATTTGAGCAACAATTGTTGTTAGTTGGCAGTTTTGACTTCAGACAAACTTTTTGCTTTCATTGTGATTAGACCCAAAAGCGTGCATGGAATGCATTGGATACAGACACTTACAGAATAAAAAAAAAAAGGTCCATCTTCAGATTTTATCTAGCATATTTTAACTTATATGAAGCCAATATTCCATGACTTTTATATCCTTCATTGGATTTTCTTCTCTTAACAAGATCTGTTTAGGGAAAGATGGTGTTCTGTGCAAAGCAGTAAGTGCAAGACTGAAAAGAAATGGGAGAAGTCCTGGAAATGTATGACATTATGGTTTATTTCTGTGTCTCAAATACATATCCAGCTTCCTAATAATTGTCTTTAAAAATTACCAGTTTACAAACAGGCTTATTGGAAGATGGGAGAAGAATGCTGAAAGAAGAGCTAGTTTCAAGACAACTCTTTTTAAATTTATAAAGACTATTCTGATAGTATAGTCTGCAGCAGGAGCAGAATAAAGCTTATATAATGGGAGATCCCTTTTGAGCCTTTTCCTCAAAACTTCCCTTACAAGGATTTCATGTAATTCAGAGACTTTCTGAAGGAATGGAGGCTTTAGTGGTTCCTTCAAATACATATTTGTGGGGAATGGTTCTGCAACAGGCAACTTTCCTTTGTATGAAGTGTCATAAAATTTGTATGTTACAAGAGTATGTAAAATCTGTTAATAAAGACAAAGTGTATATGGTATCTATCATAGCAAAACATGTAATGGTATGGTGTGGTAAAACTATTAAACTAGCCAATAATTAGAAGGAGGGAAAATTACTGAGTGCCATGAGTGAATCTAAAGAAACAGAAGGATGGCCCGACCAGACAGAAAAAAATAGACCATTCAAGGTGACAGAAACACAACTAAGACTGTAAATACATGTGGCAACATATATTAATAATGCATTTGTTAGGTATCAGATAAAAGAAAAAAAAAGCAGAGAGAAGAAAAAGCAGAGAGAAGAACAGGGAGTAGTCAAGTCTACAAAGAACACAAAATGGGAGGAAGAGGAAGAAGTGTTTGATAATAAATAAGCACAGGTGGTTTAACTGACTTTCTTGGGATTTCTGCGAGCTTGTCCTTCAGTTTATCGTAAATAATGATGTGTCCCAGATGGCCTGAACCCCTGTACTTTGTGAAACTGGCCCAATAAATGTGGCTTTACTTACACAGTTTCTATTGAAAATGTGAGTTTCACTTCAGGAAGAAAATTTTACTAAAAGCCATCAAGTTTCTCTGGGTTTAACATCAACTATGTTGAAGTTCTTACAGTGCTAATGCAATTTAGCTCAAAAACTTGGACAAGACTCCATCATTATGAATTCCAGACTCTGAAGCCATAGTGGAAGAATCTTTCCTATGACCGTGCTGAGATCTTAGACCTGGTTATTTTACTGAAAGACCATTGTTTTTCTTCTCATCCAAGGATTTGTCCTAGTCAAATATTTACTAGTTACCTTTTAGAGTGTTTTAAGGGCCCCACTCCTGAAGTGTTGGTTTTAGCCTTGTCTGCATCTACACCAGCAATGCTGGAAGCATCATCCATCATTACAGCAGCCCCACAATACTGTGGGGTTCCTTAAGATGTAAAACCTTCATGGTCTCATCAGAATAGAAACATGAAAGGAAGGGTGACCAGAGCCTCCCTAGGCCAAGAATGAGCATGAATGTAGATGTTCCTAAGTGTTTGCAGACAAGACCTGAAAACATGTTAGAACACATTTAAAAAGTGGGATGAGTACAAAAGCAATCAGGCATGAAAACAAACGGCAGTCAATGAAGCTGACTAAACCACACCAGTTTTCGGTGTCATCTGTGTCATGTAATCAAGAGATGAATAACACTTCACAGAAACAAACCCTCTGCTTTTTCTCAGTTAGTTTCCTCTCTTTGTTATAAGATCCCTTGGGCTTGCATTAAAAAAGAAGAAGAGAGAGGAAATTAAATGAAGAAAAATAAACTAGCTACTATTCCATGTGTACAAATTGTGGCATTTAGCTTCTCAAAAGTCTTTCCTACTAGTCATTCTTGATTCCTTGAATTTCCAGTCAGTGAATTATCAACTAATTTATCACCTCACAGAGAAGGGATTATCTCCTTATCCCTGAAAATGAATGTTGCTGAGCTAGTCTTACTAACCAAAGTCTGTTTTTCCTACTCTTACGTTAGCAGATAAGCCATGACTACAAGAAGTTAAAGTTAAAAATTTAAAATGAACCTGTGAAGACTTTTCAGAACTATTCATTTGGAAAAAAAACAATGTTCAGCTAAAAAGTCACATTCTGTAGAATTCTCCCCTTTACAACCAAAACGAGTTTTGAATGCTGGGAAGTCAATATGATTTTGGTTATAACATTGTCTCCACCTAAAAGTCGCATTTTCCCAGTGAATCATCTCTGTCTTATCTGACTGTGTTCCGTTTAACTCCAACTGTCTGATTCTCTGTACCAGATTTTAATACTATCAGCAATAAATTCTTCTGCTCTGTTAGTTTAGGGATGCAGGCTATGGGCAGGGAAGTTGTTGCATGAATGGGGCTCTGGAGAAGCCTCTTTTCATTTTTGTATTTGGCCCAAGCTAAATCTGAAAACCAGACAGTGTTTGTTTCAAGACAACTGCCTAGCTAATACCTTAGGTAGATAGCTTGCCATATGATCAACAGAAATACGTCTATAAACATAGGAATATGTAAAAGGAAAATTCACAACTGATGAAATTCAATAAAATAACTTTGGACTGAGATGCACTCAGAACTTAGTTTGAGTTCATATTTGCACCTACACTGATTGGTGTTTTTTCTGGCTATGTGTATAAAATATATTTAATCAAGATTGTATGTAATGAGTAGTTATTACATTTGTGAAAATGGATAGAGATATATTAATTCCAAATTCACTCCTTAATGTTTATTTTTACAATTCATTATTCTGACGTAATGTCCCCAATACATTCAGAGTGTATTACAAACTCACATAATGACAGCACTTCCATTTCATAAAGTTTGCCTTTACTTGTCTAAAAGAGATCCAAAAACTATCCCACAAAATTATTTGTGCCCCCCTGACAAAGTAGAATGGGCAGCTTTAATTACATCTAAATGTCTAGCATGACTAGGTGTTTCATCTGACTGAGGAGCAAAACACAATCCAGCAAGGTTTGTAAATTCCTAATGAACAAGGAGTTTAGTTTGATTCTGATGTGAAATTTCAAATATCAGGAAGGATAACATGCAGTGCTGCTCAGATAAATTACTCTATGACAGACCCAGAGATGAAATTAAGTCTACTTTCACTGCTGTTAATGAAGAGAAGTACATTAATATATTTTAATGAGGAGGGAGAAAGGGTAAAGGAAGAAAACCTGTAGCTAGTTCATGGCATAAAAGAAATAACTGTGCATAGGGCAATTTTGTGATCTATAAATTTTAACTTTTAACATTTTAACATTTAACATTTGGAATTCATCTACCTAAGTCTAGACAGACAGTCTAGAAATATTGAGGCACAGTAATAAAGAAAAAGTTAAACATATGCCTTCCTTCCAGTACATGCTACACCTGGTTTAAAAGTAGGTTGGACTGGCTACTGGGTAAATTGTGTTTAAATTCAAGCTGAGCATCACTGGGTTAGAAGCTTTCTACAAAATTAAGGAACAGTTGCACAGTATAAACATCCTGTGATTTTTTTCTCAGATGCTTCCTTTGAGATCCAGGAAAAGGGGCTGTGACCTAACTGATGAGAAAGACAAAACAAATTAACAATCTATGTATGATTTGCAGGCTGGAACCACTTGCTTTTGACTCAAAGAATGAAAGATACTTTAAGAAGTAAGTTGGGGTAAGTTGACCTTTTAAAAATGCAGTAACTCAGATTAAATCCTTCAGTGGAATTTACAGCATTCAGAGAATTATCTCTTCTTTTCTAAGGCCATCTGTGACTACTTTGGAAGATGTGATTCAACACAATAAGCTTTTTCTCAGTTACTCAACAAAATGAAGACAGAAAGACTGATTAAAAGCAAGAATAATTAATTTAAAAATAATAAAGAAGAGATACTGTACAATTCATTTTCAAGTTGTAATATTTGTAGACACATGGAAGAATTTTCTGATGTAGGATTTCCTCATATTTTTTTCAAATTATCTCTAACAAAACCTATTTTTAACCAATACTGATTTTTGCTTATCAAATGAAACATTTTAATACGTCAGCTCTAGATTTTTTTGCATTATTTCCAGTTGAAATGAACAATTCAAGATAGATTTACCACCCTTTGAAAATACAGCACTTCAAAAATAAAAATCTGAAACTACCTATTTAAAATACTGCTAAATTTCAGGATTTATGCAGTCATTTCAACACTATTTCCAGTGAATAGTTACATTTCAATTCACTTTGATAGTGTATAATCAAAGCTCTGCAAACACTGAAATTATTTTTGCAGCCACTATCACTGTTCCAAGTCAATCACAAAACCTACTGCACACGCACAGTACACTGCGTGTCATCCAGAGAAATCAAGAATTGACGCATAATAATAATTCTCTGCTGGATTTTTTTCCATGTATCTTTGGATAAAATCCAAGTACGCATAAAATAATTTAGAAAATTAAAATATGGTCAGCCTTATCATTTCCATAGTTTCCATGAAAGCATAAATATTAATCTGCAAACATTTCTTAGCTCCTCCTATCAGGGTTAGTGGCAGGTGTAAGGTCCTCTACATGCATTTTTACTAGTGGCTCAAATATGCCCTGACAGCATTTTCCAGTCTTGACTTTTTATTTTCACTTACAGAGTTGAAGTTTTCGTACTTCATCAAGCCATGGGTGTTTCTAATAGGAGCTCCAAGGCTTGATTCTCTGTAACTGCTGAAAACCCTTGCCATTGACCAAAGTGAAAGCAAAACACTGTGAGCTCCTTTGTGATTCTTTACTTTTCAGAGATGCAAATAATAGCATCTCCAAGGCAGCACACAATCAAGTTTTTTTAATAGCACAACAAAGAAACTTCTTAAGAGAAGGCATAATAAATTCCACAGAAGGATATTCTGTCCAAAGGGAACTCTTTCCTCTAAACATCTTCCAGTAGTTGGACACTGACTGGCAAGCAGGAGATTTTTTTGTCTTATCTAACTGTTCATGTTCTCCCTTAGCATTATAAAGGAATTAAATTAAAAACTGTTCAGTTCTACTCTTTTTGCAATCTTTTCAGTGGTGTCTTCTGCAGATACATATTATTATTTAAAAAAACAAAGAAGAAAGAAATACATTCCAATATCATACATGGAAAAAAAACTGCTTTATCTTGGCTGTATAATAGCTTGACGTATACTCAAATACCAGTTTGTGACCTACATTGTATCAATTGCAGCTGGGCAGTAATGTAGTCCAAAAGACTCTGGAAAGTCCTGAACCGTTGCTATTATGTTGGTCTACCTGACTGTGACGTGGCCACACACTCCAAAATATAATACAGAGCATGCATTTTCAGGAAAGGATCATTTTGCTTCCCCCATCCCTAAAAGGCATGGATCCCTGGGCACTCTCTTGCTCCTTAGCCCCACGCTTTAGTTGCAGCCAGGTAGGTAGTGGGTCACAGCTCAGACTGACCAGCTGCATCTGCCCTACCAAGAAAGAAGCAGCAGTGCTGTAGAAACCCATGACATGGCCTACACAAGTCCTTGCAAGAGATTGCAGCGTTCATCGTGTAGGAACTGTGTGTAGATGCTGGGACAGACACAATTGTGTATTTTCTATTCTTCTTCCCCTGTTTGGTTTCGGGTTTTTTTTAAGTCTACAATCTCCTTTAAAAGACTGATGTAGATTAGATTAGGTTGTTTGGAGATTTTTTTCTCATTAAGCCGTGTAAGTAGGAGCCCTGAGATCTAAAAAGCAACTGAGCAGTCACTGTTTTAAAATCACTGCTCACTCTTGGTTTACCAACAGTCTTATATAATCACTGAGCTTTGTTGGCTGCCTCTGGAGTGTGCCATGGTCCCCTCATGATACTGAGGAAAATGTGTGTCAATTCCAGTGTGTGCATCACCTAGCCCAGACGAACAATTTTTCTTATACAATCGACACAACAAACTCCTTAGCAAACTTCCCCATTGCAATCATTTAGAAAATTGCTTAACAATAATGACCAATAATTTCCCTTTTTAATTGTGCGGGGGAGTTTTATAAGTAAAGTAGTTATTTTCAACTCTTCAGTCACCTTGTCTTCTGTTTAATGGGCAAATTTATTTCTACTTCAACCACTTGAATCTCAAAATTCTCCAGAAGTTTTGCTGATAAATCTAAGCTCTGCTTACTCCACTCTTTACTAAGAAAAGGTTTGTGATACATTTCCTGTTTAACGAGGTTTTACCTGTTTATAATTCTCTTATCTTGTGTTGTTTAACGAGGTTTTACTTGTTTATAATTCTCTTATCTTTTGTTATTTCTCCCTTTACTTCTCAATAGTCATGACCACCTAGTAGTTCTCTGATAAACTTCCTGCACATGCTATACTTGATTTCTTTATACTCTTACGCCTTTCATTTTCTGCTCTATCCTTGTAACTTTTACTATTTTCACAGATGCACCAGTTTTGCATCCTTGAGCATTGACCTCAGTTGTACTGAATCTCTTTGTTAAGATCCCTCTCATGAGTTGACTTCCTAAGTTTCCTACTTCAGCAAACACAGCATTTCTTGCCTGCGTAGCTATAGGCACGCCTTCCAACTATTTACAGCTGCTTATGTAGTCTGCAAAGAATATCTGGGAATTCTAATTAAGAACCACTAGTACTAATAAGGGTTATTTGATTGTGTATCCAGACCTTCATTATCACACCGTCATATTTCATGATCCTCTTTTCAGAGGGTTATTGCTCCAGCTAAGTCTATGTGAAGGTACACCACCAGCCCTCAACCCAGTTAGAAACTTCATTCTGATTTCTAGCTTGAACTTGTTCACAGCTATTTTATATCCATTTTCTTCTGTGAGAGTGATATCAATTTTCTTAAATGGCTGGTTTGCCCTAATACTGATTCCTTCATTTCCTATTATATAAGCAAAGATAGAAACATACTGTCTTTCTGTTGCTTGTTTTTGGTTTGTTAGAGTAAACTACTTTTTTCAGTCTTCAAGCTCTGTCTATTTCAATCTGAGTTCACCTTTGTGGACTCAGAGCCATCAGAAATATAGACTGAATTCTGCATGAGTCATAGTAGAAGCGCGTCCAACAGCATTAATAATTTCCTATCACAATCTATAGCTGAGCTACATCCTGGATTTATTATCACACTGGTGACTCACAGTCGTCATGTATTCACTTTGTATGTACCGCTCTTTGATGTACCTCTCTTCCCCTTCCCATTCTCAGGCCAATTCATGTCATGGCGTCTGAGTGAAACTGCACTTGGTATTACTATATTGTTGTTACATCCCTTCCCCTAGTCCTCAAGATTATATGGTTTTCCTGGCACAATAGCCAGATCTACACAAATACTGATAATGCTTACAGAAACGTGTCATCAGAAACCTTCAGTAGCATGGCCCACATCTTCGTGCAGTGGGAAATTTAAAAAAGAACAAAACCAAATCCCACATAACACCAGTCCAAAAACGAAACTTCAGTGATTTCTTGTGACTGACAAATAATCTCATAGTTTCATACTTTTATCTCATCCCCTCGTTATCCACCCGGAAACTTTTTTTTCCTTATCCACTGGGTAAAACCCAGTTTTACCCCATCGTATTTGCAGATGAATTTGGGGTTAAATCAAAGGAAAAAAAATCTTTCTTTGTGTTCTAAGAGTGGTTTCGTTGAAGCAAGGATTCAAAGCATTAGGGAACTGCATTTCTAGTCTGTCCAGGAAGTGTTTGGGCAGACTCATCAGAGCTGAAGCTGATCGTTATTACCCATATTTGCCTTTCAAATCTTTATCAACAAAGTGTGCTTGGTTTTTTTTTCCTGGTCAGGGGACTGATAGCATATTTTATAGTCCTTTAGATTCTGTTCTGTGGACCTTGCAACAACAAAACAAGTGTTGTGAATTGATTTTGCCATTCTGAATTGTTTACATACAACTGGCAAAAATCTCTTAAGTAAAGAGCTTTTACAGATTTTTTTCTAATCAATAGGACTTAGACAAACCTGAAATTATTTTATTAATCAGTACCTTATGCTTTTACCCAATCTAGAAAACATTGAGAGATTTATTGAAAAAAACTTGGTTTTTTATATCTAAATTATATCTCTAAATTATATCTATATTTTGTCTCAGAGATATAATATACATATATTTTACAACTAAAGGTAAAAGCCATTTTTAGAATTGGATCTTGGCACTGTCTTAAAGTATACTACATGAGCATGACTATTAATATTATTTATACTTAATCTTTGACATATTTTTCCTAAGCAGGGCACAAAAGTCCTTCATATGGAAGGACTGGTTTGAGTTTGGTTTAATCCAGCTCAAGAAAGGTTTCTTTATTTGTCACATATGTAATGGTCACCATTTACAAAGCGTACAGCATTGTAATGAGCTCATTAAGCAGGAGATTTTAGGTAGCTGTTCTCTGTAGGTGAACAATTAACAAAACATGTTAGCAATTAAAAATGCAACCAACATACAGGTCAAGGTTCCCAGCTGATAGGTCATAACATAATAAGATAGCCCCAAGTCAAATTCAAAGAAGTGTGTGAGTAAGCAACTATTACCTCTATAAGCACTTTAAACATAATGAAGTTTAAACACTCAGGCACAGTTTATCATAATTATGCCAAATAGTTCTTTTTTGAAGGAGCAGTCCCACTGCAGTGCAAGTGTGGTAGCATTTGGCCCTTATGGAACTGAACGGCACTGAAAGAAAAATGGGAACAGTCAAAAATAATATTTCAAAATGAGAGCAAAGTACACATTAGAAACACCTTGAAGTATAGTAGAGGATATAAAACAGGACAGTAAAAGAATCATAAAACTGCTTGACTTCCTATGCAAAGGTATTAAAATTAAGTGTGAAAGACAATCTTCTTGCTCAAGTTAATATTCTTCACAGACTGAACTCATTTAAGGGTTACTATGATTTTTCTGTGTTTAGGATGCTGTCAGTGCATGATGTTCTACACTGAATGCAAATATAAAGAGGCACCGTTGATGTTACATACCAAAGCTAGTCTGCGTACAAAAGAATAAAAAGAGCATGTTTCTCTCATAGTCTCTTCCAATTGCATGTTAAAGAGTAAGCAATAACTGCAATCAGACTTAGTGATAATTTCCTGATCAGTTAGGCAGTTATGACAAAAATGATTGTTTGATGTCTAACAATACAGCTGATTTTACCATATAAATGGGAAGAGCATTTAGGGGCATGAAAACGAGGTATAATTTCCTTTCTATTAATCATATAAATTCCAACTGCCCCAATTTCAAAATTGTCTTCAAAAATTCACTGAAATTTATTGACAGATAGTGAAAGCAACTTTTTTCTTTTAAATACCAAACTATTTTCCAGTAACACGAGTTAAATAAAGAAATTCCAAGAAATGAGGTTTACACTATGAATTTGAGAATTTTTTTCCTTTTAACCTCCATTTTGATATGATAAATTAATTGAAATTAAGACGTCCCTGAGGGAATGTTTTAGCATTTGCTCATACAGTTCAAAAACTGCAAGGAAATGGGTTACTAATAATATATGGAAGCAGTTATTCTGTCGTTGTGGTAAATTGTATAAGGAGTTACCAAAGCCTGAACACAAAACAGAACCAGTTCTCCCTGGATGAGGTCTACTGTGCATGTAGAAAAAGAAGACAAGGAAGAAATAATTGAATGAATACCAATAATAGACTGAAACTCTGAAAATGTCCTTATAGAATAGGGACTCTCTCTTCTTCCCCTGTACTGCTTCCAGCAAGGCATAGTAAGGATTGTTGCTGTTAGGAAGGGCATAGGGGACATAATTAAAGCCTAAGGGCTAGGGTGAATTCCTGTGAAGGCTGCTCCAAGTCATGAGGTAGGAAAGTACTTTTTTCAAACACAGGGAGACTGGCTTGCTTCCTGCCCCTTACATTCCACCCTGGCAAGATTTTAATTAATACAACTGGAATAGCATGGAATTACAGTGGAAGTATTCCTGATTACAGCAGTAAATTACATAAGCATTAGGGTATTCAAATTTACTACCAAGGCCCATAGACAAAAAAAAACCCCAACCAAACAAATACACCTATGTTGAGTAGCTCTTGCTTAAAACTGAAAACAAACTTAATTTGAGAGAATTAACAAAATATGCCAGCCTAGTTTCCACTGCAAGTAAATACTACTGAATGCCCTGAAAAGCGTCAAAGTTTTGCCAGTCTTAGGTTGGAGAAGAGCCTCCAGCAGCTTTATAAGAGAAGTTTCATGGTGGATTACAACTCTTATGTAATTACAGAAATTCAAGTACGTTATTTATATGTGCTAAGAATTTGGTCATCTCAGATATTCTAGGTGAGATTTTTAACAAACAAGTTAGAAATACTTTTGAGAGAAACACTCTCTATTGAATAAAGTGTCCAGAATGACAACAGATAAAGTCTTTTCCCAAGCTCAACACAATTCAGCCGTGTGCGCTCACAGCCCAGAAATCCACTTGTATCCCAGGCTGCATCCAAAGCACCATGAGCAGCAGGGCATGAAAGGGCATTCTGCACCTCCACTGTGCTCTGGTGCAAGCCCACGTGCAGCGCTGCATCCAGCTCTGGGGCCCTCAGCAGAGGGAAGGCATGGACCTGTTGGAACAGGTCCAGAGGAGGCTGCTAAGTTGATCACAGGGATGGAGAACCTCTGCTATGAAGACAGAATGTGAGAGTTGGAGTTATTCAGCCTGGAGAAGAAAAGGCACCGGAGAGACCTTATAGCACCTTCCAGTGCCTAAAGGGGGACTACAAGAAGACTGGAGCGGAACTTTACACATGGATATGCAGTGAAAGGACAAGGGGGAAATTGCCTTAAGCTGAAGGAAAGTAGATATTAAGAAGAAATTCTTTACTGAAAGGGTGGTGAGGCACTAGAACAGGTTGCCCAGAGAGGCTGTGAATTCTCCATCCCTAGAGCTGTTAAAGACCAGGCTGGATGGGGCTGTGGATAACCTGGTCTAGTGGAAGATGTGTTTGCCCATGGTAGCAGGGTTGGGACTAGATGATCTTTAAGGTTCCTTCCAACCCAAACCATTCTATGATTTTCTAATTTTTATAGGGCTGTGGTAGCATATCAATGAATGGTTCCAGAGCTTTGTCAAAAAATGGGGAAGCAAGCAAAAAGGTGGTTTGTTTTTTTTTTAAGAATGCTCTGGACATCACTTGTCACTTACTTGTTTCTCCATGTACAATTCCCTTTGTGGAGTTTTACTTCATGACAGTATAGCTTTTAATATTAGCAGTGTAGTCAGAAAGAACATGGTAAGGAACTGAGCAAGGTGATATGTGGGAAAGAAAGAGGCAATGATTCTCATGTTACAGTAGTTACATAGTACTCTTGTCTATTAAGAAAACACCGTCTTCACCAATCAAGCCTCTGAGTTTCTGGGTCAGGCAATAGAAAACAGAAGACATGACATGCTTTGTAACTGAGTGCACTCATTCCTGCCCATAAGAAAGTAAATTTGCTCAGAAATCCAGGTACATTACTAATTCTCCCTCAGACTTAAGAAGAGCAAGGTGCACTTTAGTTTATATCACTCTAAATTTTTCCTCCAAATGGCTCTGAGATACTGCTATCATTCAATGTGCTTTAGCACAGCTTTTGATTTTCATCCCTACAGCTTCTCCAATTAAGTAACACGTTAACTCTCATACTTTCATTATCTCATTTGAGAGGTGAAGTACATGATGGTAGCAGCAGGAAGAACTGTAGTTTAATTAGTGTCCTTATACTGCAAAATGTAGTACGTGGAAAACAGCTTTGATGTTTTGAAATGCAGTAGGAAGGTGGTAAGGCAGCTGGATTTTTTTAATTATGCATTTGTGTTTTGTAGTGCATGCAGAGGCAAAATGAGAAAGGAAAGTGTGCAAAAGGAAGTGCACAAGGAGATTAGTTTAAAATAATTTTCCACAGTGGAGAAATAAAAAGGAAGGGAAAAAAACAACTGGCTAAAGCTGTATTTGAAGCCCAGCTCACAACTCAAACCTTTTCGTTACTTAAGATGACTATTTATTTCAAGGAAAAAAGAAAGGTAGAAACCAGACACAAATCCCTTCCTAAGTAAAAAACATCCCAGAATGTAACATACTTAGATTAAGCATGATTCTATTGCATGATATATAGTACAAAGTCGTATCAACGTAGGATTCTTTTCTTTGTACAAGAAAATGTCCTTTGTACAGTCAGATCCCTTCCAACATGGGAAAAAGATTTTGCATATTCCTAAAAATATCTGTTCAGAAATTAAACTTTGGGAGCAGTAAGAATTCAGTATGAATCAAATATTACTAAATTATCCACAGTAGTGACTCTTTTTGACTTCTATTACCACGTACGTAAGAATTAAACCTTAGTACAATCGTAAAGTAGTTTGGGTTTGAAGGGACCTTTAAAGGCTGTCTAGTCAAATCCCCCTGCAATGAGCAGGGACATGTTCAACTAGACCAGGTTGCTCAAAAACCCATCCAACCTGGCTTTGAATATTTCCAGAGACTGGGCATCTATCACCTCTCTAGGCAACCTGTTCCAGTGTTTCACCACCTTCACCATAAAAAATTTCTTCCTTCTCTGTAGCCTCAATCTTTTAGTTTACAAACATTAGTCCTTGCCCTATCCCAGCAGGCCATGCTAAAAAGTCTGCCCCTGTCTTTGTTATAGGCACATTTTAAGCCTTCTCTTCTCCAATAGAACAACCCAAATGCTCTCAGCGTGTCTTAATAGGAGACATGCTCCAACCTTCTGATCATCTGGGCCTCCTCTGGTCCTGCTCCAACAGATCCCTGTCCTTCCTGTGCTGAGGAACCCCAGAGCTGGACACAGTAGTCCTGATGGGGTCTTACCAGGGCAGAGCAGAGAGGGAGAATCACCCAACTTTAAACTGCTGGCCATGCTGCTTTTGATACAGTCCAGGGTGGGATTGACTTTCTGGGTTGTGAACGCACATGGACCAGTCACGTCCAGTAAAGGAAATTACATGATTTACTCACCAATAAATCATAAGACCTAGCTGAAGTGACACTGCTTCATAACAGCTATAAAACAAAAAATGCTAATGGGTTAGCCCTGCTTTTGTTCTGAACTAGAAAGTGTTATGAAGATCCAAACTTCATAATTTTCTTCTAATACTGTTTTTTTTTTTCAATAGTCTCTCAAAATTGTGCTCCCAAATATACTGTTAGACTTATTTGAAGGCAAAAATGAACAGGAACAAATGTCAAGACAGAAGACAAGTTTCAGCTGAATTTTCTTTAAATTTGTGGATTTTCCGCTTTCTGCTATGTTCACTAGCATGTAAGTAAGCATACAATATACAGGATATTTTTTACAATTTTCATTTCTGTTATGAGTGTTTAATTTTTCAGCAGCTGCATCCATGTGATTATTTATCTGTATCTATCATATCATTAATTAACAAGCAGTTCCCAAAGTATGGAGCTCTTTATCAAGCTGTTTTTAACCCAAGGTGAAGATACTGTGTGTCACGGTTTAGGAGCGATACTCCCCAGTTTGGTGCTCCCACTGAGGACCCTCCAAACCATGCTGCCACTTGTTCTCTCTCCCACTCCCTGCTCTCCTTCCTCCTGTGGCAGGCTGGAGAGAAGACTTGGAGGCACAAAAGGGAAAGAGCACAAATTGAGATAAGAACAATTTACTGGAACCAGTAATAAAATAAGAGAAGGAACAATCCTAATGACAGAGTGTACAAGAGAAAAGGTGACTGATTGACATGCTACTGCTCAGCCCTCACAGAAACCCCCGGGAATACCTGACTGCTCCCTCTGCCTCACAACCTGGCCCAGAGTGGGAATCCTCCCAGATATGAGGGGTATAGAATCACCTCCCAGCCATGTCCCTCCTAGCTACTGCGAAAATTAACCCTGTCCTGGCCGGATCCAGGACTCTCATTTTAGGCACTACAGCAGAAAGTCAAGTTCTGGCTGTAGAACTACTTCGCCTCCCTATAATCAGAAAGCATTTATCACATGAGGACATACAGACAAGATTCTACTGATTTTCAACACACTGGGATCTTCCCAAATGCAACAGACAACACATTCTTCACCAGGCAGCAAGAGGAAAATATGAGACCATTCCCCCTTACATTTGCGTAGGTCTTTCCTGACACAAGCGCCTTAGTACCCACACACAAGCTGAATTTCCACTTGCAGTGGCAGGTTTATCTTGGACTGCTTTTAATCTTTACTCATAAATCACAATAAACAGAAGGAAACTTCATACTTCCTCCTGCTGTTTTTACATCCTCATACTTTCAAACACCAAGTAGCATTATTCAAGTGAACATGCCTTGAAAATTATGGTTTTTAGTAAGGTCAGCTGTGCTGTATTCCTTAAGAAAGGCTGAAGAATTAAGATGCTTTATTGAGTGCTCAAAAGTAATAATTTTGGCTCAAAAAAGGTTTAGCGTTTCCCTTAATTACCATTTTCTTCAGTACAAGTATTCAAGACACGAAAACAAGATGTACTTCTGTTTACTGAAAGGCTGGGGAACATAAGGTTCAAATAAGATTAATGTATTATGTAGTAAGGAATTACTGCTGCCCTTAAGCCCATGGTAAATGTGACAGCCCTTTTTTTTTAAGCTCATGTAAAGTGTAATAACCTCATCCTCAGATCAGAGAATGTCTGAAAATTGATTGAATTAACATGAGCAGGGGAGGGGGAAGGAGAATTACACAATTTTATCGTTCACTGACTTCGGTGCCACATTTGTCATACTGGAAAAAAAAGTGAAGTTTCTGAACTTGCTATGTTCTTTATTTCTAACAAAAATTTTGGAGAAGCGTGGACGTTTTTCCTACATTTTGTCAAGGAGAAAGTACAAAATCAGCCTTCTCTTTCCAGACACTTCTACAGCATAAACAATGTAAGTTTTCACTGGTAGAAGCTTCAGGCTCTGTTAGAGTTGCTACATAACCGCTTAGATATCTGGCCTGAGTGAACTACCACCTTCCTTGTTTTACAACTTATCTTTTATTCGTGCCTTGAATCATAAGACTTTGCTCCATGCAGCAACTGGCAGATCCACCTTCAAATACTCCAGAAGATTTACAGAATCACTGGGAGCAGATAGAAGCAAGGCTCCCTTATTTGAAGGAATACTAAGCATAACACGGAGGTGAACAAATTGATGCTGCCTATTCATCTTGTCTAAGAAATGCTGCCTTAGTGGGGGAACTAACTGAGCCTTGCTATGTGTGTTCTTTTCACATGTCTGAAAGGTAACATGGTCTAAGATACACTGTACTCCTCAGGACAGCATGTAGAGCCACTGGATGAGTCCTCTGGAGGACGGATTGCCCAAGAGAAAAAGCAATCCTCTCGAAGCTCTCTAGAGCAAAGTCTCAAAAATCTTACATTGCCAACTCATGGTGAGAGATTATGATTCATGGACAACTTGATAGAATCTGTCGGGCAGTAGTTTATGACAAAATCCTTTCAATGAACACAAGATTATTTTTATCAGAAAACATTTAATGAGAGTCAAACGTTTGCCTTCTTTGTGATAACAAAGTAACAGAAATTAAGAAATTAATTAATACATTTATTTATTTGTTATACTTTAAAAGTAAATATGGAGATTCTTTTTGCTCTTTTTCTTGTTCTTTCACAATCGAATTCCAATGTTTTTATGCTTACATAACATCACCCTCATCTGTAGCTTCCATCCTGCCCTCCTTCTCATACCTTTTATCCTACTCTTTTCATTATTTATCAGGGCACTGATCAATATGATAGTGTTCATTTTTTTAGCTGTAGACCATCTTACTCAGCTTGTTACACCAGAAAGATTGTGCATGCAACTTAAATTAGTTGTTTACCTATAATATTATCCATGATCACTTTTCTATGTGGCTTCTATGGCAGCAAGTGGAACAATGGAGAAACATGAGAATAAACACAGCATTTCAGCAATAGTTCTACTTAGAAAAAACTACACTATCCTCCACTAATGATCATCCACAGCAACTAATCTGAGCAAGTAACTGAGTTCAAAATACCTTTATCTACAATTCAATAATGTTTCTTGACAAAATGCCAGTTCAACAGTCAAAATGCCCTCCTATCCAGAGTCAGAGTTTTCACAGTCTTTTGTAAAGTGAAATAAAGTTAGCCAAATGAGTATCACTCAGGGAAGAAACAGAAGACCACTATGGCCATAACTTTAAGGTTCTTTTTTCAGAAGGACAAAGGCAGTTTTCCTGAGAAAAGTCAGATTGAAATTGGAGAAACTGAGATGAGATTGCAAAGGGCCAGTGTTGCAAGTGGAAGACCCAGAAGTAACAGCTGCATAGTACAGGGGAGAACCAGGGGTGTGCTTTTCTGGTTTACAGCTGTGTGCATGAGAGAGATTTGTAGGAAATAGGGTACACTACAAACACTACCTCTGGGTTTACACATGTTCCTGCTGACTCATTTAGCTGCTGCTTGAGCTTGGTACTACCAGTTAACAGATCTCACTGCACGTTCCCATCAAGTAATGCTATTCATAAGAATATCAGTTCATCCTGGAGAAAGCTTTGGCTAAAATAAGTGATGAAACTTACTCTGTATCAGCTGAGAGAAGGCAGAAGTGAGTGAAAGCCATTTGGAACAGAAAATTGAAGCCACTCTGATCAGAAAGCACCCAGGGTAGAGGAAAGAAAAACTTTATGCTGGTACCTTGTCATTCCTTTCTTTAATTCATGATGGCATGATCATCATGGCCACTATACCACCACCATGTAGTCTTCTCTGTAGTGTGCAATTTTGTACCAGCTAATCAAAGTATACCAATTGCATTCAGAAATGTTGCTTTCTTTGATCAGGTAAGATGTGGATAAAGGTCCAGCCATATATGACCACTGCTAACCCAAGGAGCTGCAGTTCTAAACTGGTAGAGCAACTAATTCTGGAAACAGACACCTGAAGGATAAGAAATTTCTCAGGAGTGGTCAGGATGGTTACTACATGAAAGTGCTTGACTAACCTTGATCACCTGATAACATTCTACAATGAACCGATTCACCTGGCAGATGAGGAGTGAGCAGTGTCTGAGGTGTTTCTAATGAGCCATCGATAAGGCCTTTGACACTGCCTCCCAGAACAGCCCCAGGCTGCTGCTCTAGGGGCTGGATGGGCAGACAGTAGATTGAAATGGATTGAAAACAGGGTGAATGGACAGACCCTGAGGGTGGTGATCACTGGTGCAAAGTATAGTTGAAGGCCGGTGACAAAAGGTGTGCCCCAGGGGTCTGTATGAGTCCAGTTCTGTTTAACATCTCCATTAATAATGGGGCAGAGAGAACCCTCTCAATCTGGCTTATAACACAAATTCGGGAGGAGTGGCTGATAGGCCAGAGGGTCCTGCTGCTGTCCTTGACAGACTGCAGAAATCAGCTGACAGGAACCTTGTAAAGTTTGGCAAAGTCAAGTGCAAAGTCCTGCACCTGATGAGGAATAACCCCCCACACCAGTACATGCAGGGGGCCACCCAGATGGAGAGCAGCTTGGCAGAGGTGTGAGGGTGGCCAAACACTGGCACAGGTTGCCCACAAGGGTTGTGGAGTCTCCATCCCTGTAGATAATCAAAAATTGTCTGTACATGATCCTGGGCTGTGAGCTGTAGGTCACCCTGGCTGAGCTGGAGCATGGGACCAGATGTTGTGCCTTCCAACCTCAACCAGTCTGCGATCCTGTTATTTTATGATTCTGTGAACTCTAAAGGAGACTGAGTACCCAACAGTTTTCCCCAGTTCACTACTGTCCCAAATTCATTCCCAGAACTAAACAGGATGGAATAGCTTAGGGCCAGAACAATTTCTGTGAAAATCTGGTTATTTAATTAAAACCAGGTCTTTGAGCACTTTAAACTCTAGACTGTGTATCAGAACAGAAAAGCAAGCATTCAAAGACTGCTTCAGTCATTCTAAAATTAATATTTTAACCACTAAATAACATTTATTAACTTAATTCCCGAAACATATATCTAGGCTGCCAAGGTCTGAAAATCTACATCTAGATATTCACCAGTTTTGATATTTCACTGGAGTAGGAGGATTGCAATATCTCCATGCTGTACCTGTATTTAGTTTTGTATCGTCACATAACAACTCTACCTCCAGTACAACTGTTAGTAAATCAATATTAACATTAACATAATGCTACATTAACATAAAGCCATCTTATACCAACTGGTATCACCTGAAATATTATTGTATCACCAAACCAATGTAACAATATTAATTTTAAGAAAGGACCTAGCAAGTCTCTCCATCAGTGCAAATCTGTTTCCACGTGGGAGATTTTCGTTGTAAAATCTTACTGTCTCAAGACCTTTACTGTTTTTTTTAATATTTAATATTTTCCTCAAAGTTCAACTTACGGAAGCGGTTGAACCCATAAAGCTTCTAGTTTAAACTTTTTTTTCCATTTTTAAAAAACTGTGATTGAAGCAGAAAGAATCATAACCACGTTTTTGAAAATCACTCTACAATCTACACTGAGATTTTCTTCCCTGGTGTGTGACTACTGCTATTTCAAAATTTGGCTTTGACAAAAAGCAAAGGCATTTTTTTCTTTCAATGGATAAAAGCAAAACTTCTCTCCTAGGCACATTTTTGTGAATCCAGAATTACTGCTTCTATTTTCAGTTATTGAAAGGAGAAAACTCTACAGATCCAACTACTTAAAACCCCTGATATTGTGCAGGCCTTTCAGAATACCTTCCAGTTTTCTTCTTCCATGAATGAACATTAAATATTCGTGCCTTAATTAAAAGTGTTTCCACTTGATGTCTTGCATTCCATCTTGGTCAGCTCTTCCTTGTCAGCCTGTAGTTTCAGTATTTATGACTTTACAGTGCTTTACATAGCAGCCAATTGGGTATCAAGTCACTCCTTCCACAAGGGTAAATGCTCTGCAAATTGCTTTACAAAAGAAAACAAAATATTGCAATACAGCCAACTCACATTGCTCTGTGGTTTACCAAGACCGTTTTAATGTCTCTAGATTTAAATGGTTGCCACTTGTCAACAAACTGAATAACAATTAAAGCCTCTAGTTCTCTAGGCCATTAGTTTAACTGCACTGCTGCCGAGAGAAGAGAAAAATCAGAGATATTTTCCTGAAAGATAAAAAAATACTCAGATAAGAAATATTCTTCTATGACTTTGGACTTGACATTTCATCTTGGAATAGAGTGAGCCATAAGACAGAGAAGAACTCAGTGATCCATTGCCTCTTTAATTCATAGCAATTAAAACCGTGGTAAATAGGGGGGAAAGAAGTCTTTTAGTTGGATTCCAAACATTTCTTAAAGCAAACTTGTGGTAAAACTACGGGGTTTTGATAGGCTTCTGGTTGTATGTGTCAAGCAAAGTAATAACTCAGGATTTCTAGTACCAGCTTCCCTAACACACAAAGGTCCACAGAAACAAAGGGGGACCTCCAAAGCCTTGCACTTGAAGAACCCCTGTACACCTGAAAGGGTTTGCTGCTTGCCCTCTTTTCTTGCGCTGCATTACCACATGAGAGATTTACAGTCATTTCGGGGGTTTGCAGATCACTCTTGGTAATAAGTGGCTTTAGCTCTGAGGACAGTAAATCAATGGTTTCAACAATCCTAAAACTACAGTATTTAAAAGGATTCCATTGTTCTGCAGAGAACACCGAGCACTTTGCACACAGGTGCCTGAAAGTAATTGATGGCAGAGATCCTTTCTTAGGTATGCATGCCTGAACTGTATTCAATTCAGGGCCATTCTCAAAATGCCATTGTTTTCTTATGTAATTCACACAAGTTGCCATTGTACATTTGCTATTCGTCAGGGGATGTAATCTGAATCTTGTCAAATTATACTATCCTGATATCTTTTTCCCTGCTCTAAATAATTAAGACTTGAGGCTTGCAAGACTTGGAGGGGGAGGGGGAAGAAGATAGATGTGTGTTACAGGGAGACAGGAAGTACAAGAAAAGGATGAGTAAGGTACAAGAGTAAAATGGAAATGAAATGTGGGAATAGGCAATCAGTTACAGATGATAAATTTAACAAAAATACAGCTCACACAGTTGTTTCTACCACTGGAAATGCAAAGCTATTATTCTATGTTGGAAATGTTCTTTTCAGCTGCCTAAAATATGTAGAATGTTAGATACAAAAGGAAACTCTTTAGAAGACAAAGATTTTACAGTACTTAACATTCTTATCTCACAGGTATTCTAAATGGCACTTGGCAAAAGGAAATAGAGCATCTTACAAAAATGAAGACACCTCAGATATATAACACAGTTGCCAGCACAATTTTATAATGTTTCTATGCATATCCGGGGAGGAAATGCCTATGCCTCTGTTCTAAGTGTGCTAACTTGTTTCAGCTTCTACTGACTTCAGAATAAAGGTTAAAGATGCATTTTTCCCTTCTTATCTTTGTCAGGATAAAGGGGAAAATAGCCAAGTCCAGACTTCTTAAGTCACTATGTAAAGATTTTTTCCATAATATCACCTGCTAATGAAAGTAGTTTTTAACAACCATTACAATCATGACAAGGCTGACAGTTTGAACTTTGAAGGATCTCACGATATCATCACCTTTGAATCTCTGACTCCATTTTCAGTTAAATACACCCAGTAAAGTTCTGCTAAGCATCCTTCAACATTTCTTCCTAACGATGTCATTTACTGAAGAATTGCCAACAGAAGAGCCAGTCTCACATTTTTTATTTTATTAAAACAATACCCTAAATCACTTTCCCTATGTAAGTGACACTATTCAGTAGCTAGAGTGCCAGGAGGAGAAACTTTGGAGTCAAATGCGCTTTTGTTTTGACAGTTTGCTTTGGAGGGAGGGCTATTGATTTCTTCAAAGAAAATATTGCCCCAGGAGTCTAAATCAGATGGGTGGTTAGACCTGCATTTCACAGTTCCTTCCCTAGCCCATCCCTAACATGCTTAAAATTCTCCACAGCAATTGTTTGTGTTAACAAAATACTCTAAAGAGCTCCTTTCTCAGGGTAGTTTGAGACAATGTGAAGGAGGCCAGGCATGCAGAAACTAGACTTTGTGGGGACCCATATGTCTAAACTTAGAGATGCATTGTGCTCTGCAGATCGTGTCTTCCTGGGGTCTCAAGAGCCGATGGACTCAACAAGTCCATCTGACACAGTATCTCCACCAGCCTTCTCCCAAGTGTTTGTTCTCTGTTATTGAATCACTTCTTCCCCCTCCTCCAAAGCATTGTGGCATTCCTGAAGACAGATTTACCAGCTGCCCTGGATTCAAATTTCACTCCCACTTCTTAATTTCTAATATAAAAGCCTTTAGAATTTGTGTGCAACTACACAGAAATTAAAAAAAAAAAAAAAAACAAAAAAAAAAAAAAAAAAAAAAAACAAAAACGGTTTTGTGCAATTTTTA
>VZRN01004719.1:1563840-1579540 GCA_013397935.1 Dasyornis broadbenti | reverse complement strand
AAAAAAAAAAAAAAAAAGAAAGAAAAAAAAAGCGCTTTTGTGACATTCTTAGACTCAGCATAACCTATACCAACAGAAACAGTTGGCAAGAGGTTTGACTCAGATAATAAAAAGGCTGTATACCCTTCCTCATTCCTCTTCATGGTCACTCACTCTCCTACCATTTCTTCCAGTTTCTTATCTGCACACACTGAGCAAATCCAGGGAGCCAGCCAGACAGAAAGACGCTTTGTAGGGCTTTTTTTTTACTTTGGGACAATTACCTATCCTTCTGTAAAAATGCTGAAAAAAGTTATAGTACACAAGAGGATTTAAACCACAAGAAGGAATTTCACAATTTCCCGAACATAACCTCCAATGAAGACATAAATACAATGTCTTTCTGTTTCCTAGGATTTTGAGCAAGTATAGAAGCATGTACTGAATATCCCCTAAAAAGCATACGTTTTTCTTTTCTTTTTTTTTTTTTTTTTTCCGCAATTGTCATGGCCTGAAAAATACCCTCAAAAACAATTGTATACAACGTTCATTGTTTTAAAAACTTCTTCTCTTACCCATTTTTAGCTTCTGAGCTCATTATTCCTTTCCCTCTTCTACTGGTTTCCAGTTTTCTATTTTCAAGTGTCTTTCCTCTTAAACCAGAGCTATACTGGGTAAGCATGTTGGTTAAAAATGGTGCATCCTTTACCTACAGGGCTACAGTAGGAAATGCCCCATCTGTACTGTCTGTAGCTATTAATGCACACATGTCTGCATTTGGAGGTTATTCCTTGTCAGTGGTATTGCTTATTTCATCTGGAGAACTGAGATACCAGGAAGTGGACACCTGAAGTCCACTAGGAGGGTTCCCAGCTGTACCTCATGTACCTTCTTCATGTAGATAAGATGCTTTTCTGGCTTAGATTTACACATGTAAGTAGTTTATTGGCCCTATCCCATAAGGATACTCCTCTGTAGTGATAAGAAAGCCTATCAAAAGAGGAAATAAAGATCATTAGCCGAAGTGGAACATTGAGAACCTTAAGAATATTCCACTTGAAGTGGAAGAATGAAGAGTTGGAATACTTCAAATGAAGAAGGTCAAATCAATTCAATTATAATATGTAAAACAGCACACCAAGATGCATCAGAACTTTCATAGAAAGCACAAATTTTTAATTTTCTATAATACATGAAAGCCAACTGTATGAAGACCCTTCTTCCACAGTTTAATTTATGGCAATACTTGGACTTGAGAAAGTAGACTAAATAAACCTAAAAGAGAAATCTCCTTCTCCAAAAGCCCAAAACACTAGGCACTTCTTCGTGTATTTGGGATACTTACAAGACACTTATGACATTCAATGTACAGTAGTACACAATGTGAACATCAAGCCTCAGAAAATCTGCAAAAATCTCCTAATACAAAACTGCTTCCTCCAGTCATATAATATCATGAACTGAAATATTTTTCAGTTTCAACCAAAAAACCAAACTTCCACACAAATGAAACAAAACAAATCTAAAAAAACCCCCAAAATAACAAAAACCCAAATAAACACAAAACCACCAAGGTTATTCTAATTCAAGAGAAAGCAAAGTATTCGCATACACATTTATTCCCAGCTACCAACTGCAATTCCTAGAACACTCTGTGCTGACCCAGTTGTCTATCATCCATCAGTAAAATAACTCTCCCAGTCCCTGTAGCCACGGAGAAGTGAGCTTGCATGTGTAAGAACAGCTCCACCCCTGTTGCAAAACCCACAGCAAAATCAGCATTTTGACTCCACTACATTTGCCCTCCTTCAGGTACTAAAGAAACCCAGGACAGATGTTCTGTATTTTCTTTCTCAGTTCTTTTCTGTCTGCTTTTTGAATACGTAAACCTTGCCTGATCCAGCAGAGGATTTTTGCAATTCAAAATCTTCTGATAGATTTCTGACCTACTTTCCAGAACCCTTGACACACCAAGGCAGACAGAAGGCTGGAAACCTATTTTTTTCAGTTCCCTTTCTCACAGACTTACATGAACACCTTCATGATCTCTTCATTAAGAAGCTGTTGAACAGTGAGTGTACATTCTTGCTTTTCTGTATGTTATTTGTGAGTGGTGGGGAAAGCAGAGGCATTCATAGGCTCTCAGGGGAATACAGCAGTTGTCCATTGCTTCTTCAGAAACCATGTCCCGAGTAGTATAGGATCACAAATACAAATGTGAAGAGAGGAAAGAACTTTGAGGGCTTTCAGGGTAAAAAATGATAGAGCTGATGAGAGGTACAATCTACTAGTAAGTGACACCCTCTGTGCAGCTGTGAAAAGAGTACAAAGAATTTAAAACCAGAATCAGCATCACTCAGCTCCTGACAATGAGTGCTTTATCAAGAGTTTATATCAAGGACTTCATGGTAAAATGGCTCATCTTAATCTCAACTAATCTCAATCCAAGCCATTGCAATTTCAATATAGTACAGTCTAACTGTCCTGTTAGCTTCATTGGGTTTTGGACACAAACTGATATCGTGCCGCACTAATATTACACTGCACAACGGTGCCACGTTTACTGAACAGCAAAGCCTAAATAGCACAAGGCCTTAATAATTGTACTTACTTAGAAGAGTATCTCAAAAGGAAGGTTCAAATGAGCAGCCTCTTTATGACTTTATTCAGCACAATTTTATAGGTACTCAATGTTGTCAGTTTTTTTCCTATATGTGGTTTCCCCAGCTTTCCAATCGCTATTACTCAACAATAAAAGTCCATTAAAACATAATTGTCTTTTATGTAACCTAATGTAATCTAATGCTGTTGGATGCAGTAACCATCTGAAGACAAACTATTTGCATGGTGTAGTCCAACAGGTTCAGATAAATTTATTTAGTTACATATCTATGGTTTACCAAGTAAAACCCAAGATGCAAATATTGCAGGAAAATTATGCACAGTATCACCCCTACTTATAACATACTAATCATTTTTAAAATGCTTTATTTGGGTTTGGAGACAGTATTTGCCATCCAAGTCTGACTATGCTTATCTCATGTACTAGACAGAATATACCTAAGTATACCTTTTTACATCTTTCATTCTCTGTGACACGAAAAATCCATGGAATGTGATTCTGGTCTACTAAATTAGTATTAACAGTACAAGTTCAGATAAGCATTTAGTAGGATTTTCAGCTGACCTTCTGAGATGAGGTTGATTATAGAAATGATTTATTGAAAATGGAAATGACATTTACAGTGTCAGCCAAACTGGAGCTCTGTTTTTAGATCCAAAGGCAAAGGGTCTGAAAGTAATAGCATCAATCAAGTAAGATACATTCCAATTAAATAGTGATTTTTCTAGTTCAGCAAACTTCATTATTGATACAAGACTGCTTTTGGAAAAGTCAAAAAGTTCAGAACACAAGAGCTGGAGCATTCATATAAATTCATTTAAACTACACTGAAGTTAGGGTAATTCCTTGCTTTTCACTTGTTCCAATTGCTTGAAGAAAATTCCGTGTGCTCTAAAGCTTGTATTTTTTCAGCGACATCAGATGGTCTGATAATACTTTACCTTTCTCTATAAATTATGCTCTTTCACCAATTCAGCAATGCACTTCAAAGCAGAGAACGCTAAGTTCATATGTGTAGTTTGCAGTGTTTATTTTTGATGTTACCAGCTGATATAGCTAACAATCATAACCAGGAGAAAAGCATATCATAAAGTGGAATAGGTATTGTGTAAGCAATAAGGCCCGATTTCTGTTTCACTTTTGCAAAAAAGTTTTTCCCGGGAGCAACAGGAATGCAAGGTCTCAAGGATTTGCAAGGGTTTACAAGGAGGCAGATGCAGAAGCCACAGTCGTGGGCGGTGAAAATGAACTAGGTAACCCCTCGAGGCTGGTGAAAATGACACTGCTAAGTACCGTGTAGGGCAGTATTATGAAATCAGGACAGAGTACAGTAAACCCCCTGAAAACGGGTCAGCGGACTTATGATAAGCTTTCTTCATTTACGTTGGGTGGGAGAAGGGCAAGGAGGAAGGGAAAGGGAGAGGACATGTATTAATATGTAACTCCGGACTCACCGATTTTGGCCAAGCTGGCCACAAGTATCCAGAGTGCAATGATATACGGCTCCTTGACGTGATCCCATTTGAAAGAGACGATGGCAAAGGTTTCGTTGCTATTTTTATGGCTTTCCGAGCTTCTCTGTCCTAGCGCCGCTGGGAGAGCCATCAGCCCCAGGAGGAGCGCCACTCCAGATACCTGCCTCATCTTCAAGTCACACGAGAAAATCCTGCTTCCCCTTCCCGGAGAGATCCCGCCTCTTCGGAGGTCCTTGGGGGCGAGGTCCTTGTCCCTTCGCAGAGAAGCACCCGACGGCTGAGGACGGCGGGACAGCGGCGCGCGCGGCCGGCGGCGGCAGGGTCCCGATCCTGTCCTGTCCCGTCCCGCCCCGCAGCGGCTGCCCCGGGTGTCGCCTTGCTGGGGGTGGCAAAGGGCGGGTCGGGGGCTCGGTGCACAAGCAGATGCTTCGAGCCGGGGTCCCGCTGCTCGCCCGCACCTGCCTTTATCAGGCTGTTCCCGATCGGGCGGAGGCGGAGCCTCCCGCCGCTCCCGCACAGGCTGCCGTGCGGGGACGGCGATGCCCTGACTGACAGAGCGCCCGGGGGTCTGCGGGCAGCTCCGCTCGGCCCCGCTCGGCCGCGGGGCTGCCCACGGACTCTGGGCTGTGACCGCAGCGGGCGTGGGCCGGGGCTGCGGAGCTCCCGCGGGGATGTCCTGGGGGAGCCCGGGGTCCGCGCCCACACCGGAGCCGGGCGCCCAGCACATCCACAGGTCTCCTTTCGGACCCTTTGGATGCTTTTGTATCAGTCTCCCTCCCTCAGCCCCACTCTCCGGGCTGATTGTCACAGAAGAAACGCGTTCTTTTCCGCTTCTCAGCCTCGAGTCGCTTTCTGAGCGCAATCTAGCTCACCGAGGGCACAGCAGCAGGTTTCTCAGACCAGCTTTTCCTTCTGTCCACCAGAGAGCACCTCGTCCCACGGTGCTCAGGGAAAGGACACCAGCTGGCAAGATTTGGCTTTCCACTTACACCTGCTTGCAGCTGCATCTTAAGATGTGCTATATTAAAAACTCTATTTGGCTTTTTTTTTTTTTTTCCCTTTTGAATAGGTACACCGTGAGACATTTTAAGAGGTTCTACTCTCCCCCTTAAGTTTTCTTGCTGATAACATTTGCCTGCTACCATGGATGATCCATGTTATGTGCTGCAGGCAGGTGGACCCATGATAATCATCATCACCCTGCAGTAAAAGGGCAGCAAATCATCCTGTTCCCGATGGACAGAGATGAGGGCACCCTTCCACACATTATGGCAGGAGCAGCAGCTCCTCTCCTCTCTTGTGTGCTCCAAAACAATCTGCATGCACCCCACTCCTTCTGTGACTTTCTGTGGAAAAACACTACATTTTTGTTTTCCTAACATGACAGCTGGTTTTATCAGGAGGTCAAAAATGAACAGGATAAAGCTCTCCTTTAAAATGATTGGAAGCAGGAGAAATTATTTTGATTATGTCAATCACTTGGGAGAAAAGCTAAGTACTTTTTCACCATCATCTGTCCTGCACAGACACCCTGTAAATCAATTAGCTCGTTAATTAAATCTATACATTTCCATGGAATGTTATTGTTATTATTACCTCAAAGCAAGTGCAGGCCCTGAATTGGACCAACTGTCTTCAAACAGTGAAACATCGTGGGGGTTTTATTTCCACTTCTTCTTCATTACTTAAAGGAAAGGAAATTATGTGGGAATTTTTTTAAGTAGGAGTGAACCTAAAGAACAGAACTGGCAACTCTTTTTAGGAAGCAGGACAGACAGGAAAATAGCTCCTTTACATTCAGTAAATGTTATAAATAAAGACAGGAAGAATACTTCAGTGTCTAACAACAAATTCTATCTAGATTATTTTTACCTTTTTCAGAGCATGACTTGGGCACCCAGGTGTCATTTAGAATTTGCTCCCAAATTCTGTAAATTTTCTGCAAATGACTGTAGCCAGTGTCTGAGTAACATTTTTGTGAATTGCCAGTAGAGAGAGAAAATTTCAGCTGGAAGTAAGTAGCTGCTGGTCATCTGTGTAACCTGTTGCTGAGCTCTGTGGACAGTAGCAGTTCCTAGTTATTAACATGAATTCTGTTTGCTAGTATTAGGAGAACTATGAACTTCAGTAGAGACAAGCTGTCAGCACTGTTTTTACTGTCACAACTTATTCCAACTATGATCATATCACAATTAAACATTTCAGCTGCAGCTGATAAAAGGGCACCACAACTGCCAATGTTCCATCTTATATTCATGATTCTCCCCAAATCTAGTTCGACAACATGCTAACTGGCTTAGAAAAAATCTTTCTATTGAAAGTGCTGAAGCTAGCCATGTTGTTTAGATGGTTAGTATTAAATGTGTCATAGATCAAGAATACCTGCAGCAGAGCTGGAAAAATGAGAAAACCTTCTCTAGTGGATCTTTTCTAGAGATAAGCAGAGGCTTGGAGGAGTAGCAGTCAAGATCATGCCTCTGACTGCCCCTAGGCAATGTTCTACCCACGACAACAGTAACCAAAGTTACATGACAATTCTGAGTTTGCTGGTAGGGGTAAACCAGTATTAGGAGGAAAGAAAAGGTTGTGAGTACCATCATCTAAAAACAGGGTTTACAACACTGTTAAAATGCCAACACTGTATTTTTGTTGAACAACAAGTTAATAGTTCAAAGAGTATCTGTGACTGCTCATGGAATTTTTTTAAGTTGGCAGGGTATCAAATATGATAGTTGGTAGATATCAATGAATTCTTATGTAATTCATTAATATCTCAGTAGGACACAGAGAGGACAATCATGACAATCCTATATGACAATCATGAATCTCCTATAGGTACACCAATACATGCTAAACCAAGCGTCCACTCAATACATATGAACTTGTGTACAAAATACGTACTTGTACAAGAATACATCTGCATAAATGTATTTATTATTAGAGTGCATTTTCTTGTATGTTCTTTATGGAAACTCTTACATAATCTCCTATGGCCGGACTCTGTATCAGTAACAAAAAGCGTTGTTTGAGTATAATATTTGCAATAAAGATATCCTATCACACAACAGCTGATATTTCCCGACTTCCAGAAAGAATGTACAAGGAAAATTTCTACTTACTGTAAAAGTAATGGTGTTGTGTCCTGAGTATTTTTCTTTTTTTTTTTGGCAACATTTCTGGAAATATTCTGTAAGTAATGGATTAGAGAAAAAAATTAAGAGTATCATAGTGTAAGTGTTATGCAAGTATCTTATATACCCTTCACATGACCTGTGTCCTGTAAAGATTACTTCTTGGGGATTTTTTCAAAACTGAGGTAAAGGACAATTTCAGTTAAAAAGTAATTTAAATTATATCAATTTTCTCCAGAAAGCACACACAGTATTTCAGTTGTGCCAATTTAGATGTAGAAGTTACAAATAATTTTTAATATTAGCATTTGCCACAAATCTGTTTAAGGTGATGTGAAATTAAGATGCACATCCCTGTCAAACTGAGAACTCTCATAAAGGAAAAATAAATAAATAAATCAAAATAGCAAAGATTTGGCAAGTGAAGTGTGAAAAATCTCCTGATGCAATATAAACCATCACAAATCACTTGTTATCACTCATGTTTTTCCTCAGGAAAATGCACTCTTTTTATTTTAAGGTCTATTTAATGCATAAGCAGGTTAAGATTTGAATGGAATATAGTTCCAGTACATATACAACCAACTACATACATAGTTAAAATAGAACAGTGATTATTGTGAATGGCATTGTACCAATATGACTAGGAGCTGGTGAAAGTTAACATGGTTTATATGCAGATAAATGCAGAACCACGGGAATTTACACTGAATTTACCTGACTCAACAGCTGAACATTTTGCCAACCACTCTCCCGGTGAAATGAGTGAAGCTGTACAAAATTATGCTACAAGGAGTTGGACAAATACTGCTGGACTAAGTGATGTTGCGGAGCACTATGTTACAACATCATGAATATGAACCTCTGAAATTACATTAGGAAGTGTAATAATACACATTACTACCAGTTTAAGTGAATGAAATGAAGAGTAGGGCAAGGATGAATTAATCCGAGAGGTAGTTGGAAATAGATTTGTCTAGGAAGAAGGGTGGAAGAGGAAATTAGTGGAATTCTCAATGATTCATTTCAAGACTGACTTTAAGGACAGTAAGTGAAGTGGACCCTTAGCAAGACATTCATTTTTAGCCTCAAATCTTTTTGAAATTGGCAGACTTTTTAGTGAGATTTTTCTGTTGTGTTGTTGTTGCAATTATTGTTTTTAATTAAACCCCACACTTATATTAGATTAGAAGCTAATCTAGTAGGAGTGGGATGGTACAAATGACAAACATTGACACAACCTATGACTTTCATTAGGAAGAGTTCACTCCATAAGGGATTATATCTATGTGAGCTCTCAGTGCTATGAGCAGTGAAAAGGGAATGGGACAGGAAAAGTCCTGTCATACATATCACCAGACACCTGATAACTTTTATCATTTATGTTCAGAAAAAAACCCAATTTTTATAAAATGCAAGGTGTATTAAAAGGTTTTTTCTTTCAGTTCTAATTTCAAGGAAAATTCTTCTGTTGTTTACTAATCAAACACAACCACAGAGATTTCCACCTGTGACAGTCTGTGTCTTCTACATTTTTCCTCTTGTATTCATCTAATTCTAATGTTTTTTGCATCCCACTCCTATTTCACTGTTCTTTGTTCTCCATGTCTCCACTCTCCTTCCTTTTCATGCACGTCTTCTGTAATTACTCACAAAAAATCCCTAATAGTGAGGCCTAAGGAGCACTCAAAATGCAATTTGTGTATGATGTTTCACTCAATACTCAAGGTGCAATTCTCTCTCTAACCGTTCAAGTTCAGCTTTGTCATTTGTCACCACATATCCTCCTTCCAGGTACTCACATCAACCTGACCAACAGAAATGCTTATATAGACTCAAGACACAAGTGACTACTGGCTTCTCTAGGCATAAGGGAGATTGTATTTTCTGGTTTTTAAAAATCAACTGTCATTTTGCTCTATGCTGAAAAAACTGAGGGAAGACCGGGACAGAAACCATAACCACAGATTTCAGAGATCCAGTGAGCAAAAAAGGAAAATAAGGGTGCATCTCAGAATTGTTTCTGTGTACAGGTATTCAGTTTTCTGTAGCTTAACCTGAGAGGAAAAGCAAAACAGATTAATTGCTTAGAAAAAACAGAAAGGCTCTTGAATAATAAAGGCAGCTAAGTAGAATAATATCAATTGCTAGCATTATAATTTTACACTTATTTTTTTATGTTTATATGTAGGCTCAAGATGTTTCTTGATCTTAATTTTTAGCTGACTTTTGGAGAGGTAATATTTCCTTTTCCTGATTCTCCACATACCATGCCTCTGTGAAATCCATCACTCATGCCTTCCCTGCCTAGCTAAATGTGTACATGTTCACTTGAAGAAGTTCAGCTGATTTCACCTAAAGCAGCTCCAGATTCAATACACCTTCCCCAATGCTCCTATTTCGGCAGGCACATAGATTGATTGCTCAAAATCACCCGTGAAACCTGCAGGTGGAGACACCCCGCCAGCTGCCCCAAAGTGTGTTCTGTTGTCCCTGCCCTCCATGAATTACGTGCTGAGGTCTGCTCAGCTGGCAGCGGCCACTGCCCTGCAATGATTCATACCTGCTTCAATTGGCAGGCCATGGGCTGGACGTGGACAGTTGAACCAGTACATGAAAACTCAGCAACATGAATAAATTTACCTCTCTGCTGCAATCCAAAGTTAATTCCAGAAGAAGGACTGACCCTGTGGTCTGCCTGGGTTTGAGGGCCCTCAGTAACCTGTGGGGACAGGGCTTCCTTAAGCATCTTGGATCTGAGATAGTTTAAATCTGTTCCTAACTTCAGGATGCTTCTTAACATCAAAATGCCCAACCTAAGGCTCTCTTATGTCATTGTACACAAAGGAATTTTCCTCTGAAATAGGCAGTTGAGATTTTGTGAGTGCAAAGTTTTGTGCTTTTTTTCCTTTATCTAAATTGTGATAAACGAAAAAGTGAACCTTGGCTGAGGTGCAGGAATAATCTAGTAATAATTAGCAATTACTTTGAACTTAAATTACATAAACCAAAGAGTCAAATAACTAAATTAATTACAGTGCAAAAAAAAATCTGCCAAAACAATTCATGAATGTATTGATTGTAGAAATTTTACCAACAAAAAAAAGACATAAATGGCAGGCAGTACTACCTTGTTGTTGATGTAGATTTTAAAAACTGTTGTTATTTAAGAATGTTGCATGAGATGTAGTGGGGATTTTTGTTAATACCAGTTTACTAAAATCCAAACATTTAAGCAGAACATAAATATTTTTATTAATCTTTTTTTTGGAAGTTTTCATATGATCAGAATGGTATTCCTGGCTAAAGCCACAGAGGAGGGAAAAGCTTCAGAGTTGATAATGTCAATAATCTGCTTAGTTTAATGCAAAGATATAACCTTGAATGTCACATATTTTAGGTGAATGCCCTGATCATAACTCAGATGATTTTAACATGGTTCTGATTTTATTTTTTTTCTGCACTGAAGCAAAAGCAATTGCTGAAACTTCAATTTCTGAGAAAGAAAAAAAAAACTAGTTTTCCACTGGTTTGGGTTATTAAAAACAGTTTTTATATTCATACACAAATCTGTACTAAAAGTTACAATCAATTTGGAGAAGTTTGCAGGTGCTATTTCAAATGTCAGTTTGAAAGGAACACAAGTATTCATTTTGCAGTCCATTGGACAGTAGTGGAGTGGAATGGGAAGAGATGGTCTGTTGCTACTGGTGTAAAAAGTGACAGAGATTCCTTGAAATGGAAGGGCATTCCACTTTGAATTGAGGGAATCTGAACTGGGTTGCTGCTTATCTCACTGGAGCTCCAAAGGCCACAAGGTGCAGAGTATACATGGTATGCACTTCCACATTACTAAAATAGCAGCCATGAACTCACTAAGGCCAGTAAATGAGTAAGTAAACAAACAGGAAGAGTGATGTTGTCCAAACATGCAAAATAATTTAACACTATTATATTTAATAATTAACTACATCAATCTGCTATGACAAACTTATGGCATCTGGAAGCCTTGATCAGAAATATTATTACTGAATTTTCAAGAACACTGTTTAGAGTCAAAACATGATAACTAAAGTGAAAACAAGAAAGGAAATGATGAGAACATTACTCTCATGAAGCTGCACAAATAAAATTTAGCTGTGGATCCAGGTTTTGTCAGACTAATGTATTTTAAACTGGTGCTTCCTACAAAGTAACACTATTGGAAATACAGAAAAATAAGCTGAACAGTTGCAGAGAAGAAGTATTAATTTAATCTCCTACATGAAAATAAGAATCCACATAGTAAGCACATAATTTGGGAAACCTTTCTAAATTTTAACTGTTGTACCACCTTGTTGACAGTGATATGATGACATAGGCATGCATCCAGGCTTAGGGCGCTGCAGGAAATTTTGTTCCTGGGACTAAGGATTCAATCCTATCACTTTGCCCCTGGCTACACATTCTTACTGTTTCCCTTCTATTTCCTTGCTGGACCTTTTGATAAGCCATTTCTGCTTTCAGTCCATGCAGTGCTGAAGGGAGGCGACACTAAAATCAGAGGTACTTGTTCTGAAAGGCCCTCACTGGCTTAATCTTGGTTCAGGACATCATCAAGCTTTAAGGACTGTCCTCTTGTCTTAAAACGTGAAGAAAAATTAATGAGAATGCAGGCAATACTGAAGAGATATACAGAAAGGTGAGACTATGAGGACTGTCCTGGTCACTAAATCCAGTCTCCTGGGATTACAGGCACCATGTTGCGTATTTTCTGCATGCATTTACCACACATTGTCTTAAAAAACCTTATCTCAAGTACTTTCTGCTGGTTAAGCATATTCATATAATTTCTACCCTAAATTTATTCAGAAAGTTCACAACCTATTTGTTCTTGTGTGCATTGTCCTTTAACATTATTTCTTCTTCAGTTGTTTTTTACTTTTTAGAAGAAATCATACACTTGAGAAGAAGTTTTAATTAATCCTTCTTGAACAGAGCCAACCAGGACACACATAAGTGAAGTTCTACTAAGCTTTGTAGGCTGGCAACAATACTTCCTTATCACAAAAATACGGCCTGCAGCACAAGAGAATGGTATTTGTTTTCGATGGCTAAATCCCAGAACTGATCACAATACTCACCCTGAAATCCATTAATATACCCACATCCTACTCTTTTCTATTGATTCCAACAAGTGATCTTCTAGCTAACTGATTATTGTATTGCTATTACATGATCTTTCTTTTCATAGTGTGGAATTTTGAGTCCTCAGTGTCACCACATCCTTTCAATACAATCTTCCTCTGTATGGATGGCAACTCCAAACTTTGCATCATCAACATTCAGTTGTGGATGTCAAAAGCACTGATGAAAATATTAAACAAGATGGACTGCACAGTGTAAGGTTGAGGTATTCCTCTTTTGGCCTTCTCCCAGCCTGATTATCTCCCTACTTTTTCAGTAGTCATTGTCTCCACAGATCCTTGCAGTCTACAAAAAATAGCTTAGCACCTTGACAAGCTGAACACTGAGAATATGATGTTTCTGTATGAAGTTGAGGTAAATATTCACATGTCCTAAGCATATTCCCTCCAAAAGTGGGAAGGATCACACTTGGGCATCAACAAAATTCTACTTTTCCCTGTGCTTCCTGTCTCATAAATGTCTTGCTGTAACTTCTTCTCTGACTGCTAAAGTAATTAGGTGTCTATCAAAGCAAGCATCAAACATTATTTTAGAGATACCGATACATTTATAGACTTACTGTTCTTCATATTTATATCAATATTAAGGCAGAATATAAAACAGTGCATGATTAAACTTTTCATTTTTACTTCTGCTTATTCATATTTCATTTAACTTTTACTGTGAAAAGAGGAATCACTATGAAGTACAGATGATATGTTCCTAATTGAGATTCAGTAAAATAGTTTTAAAACATTTGAAACTATGATCTCAATATTCCATGTGCTTTACTTCTTTCTCCTCTTAAAATTTCCTTAATCTATTTTTATGTGTACGGTTTTACTTTCCTTTTTAACTACTTGTTTGAGAGCGGCAGAGAGAAAGGGAGAATGCCACTTCAACAGTGCAGTGTTCTGTATCTGTAACAAACCACACAAGGTACAAGTTTTTACTTCCCTATTCCATTGTACAGCAACTATGACAGTCCATCTATTAGGTAATAAATCTTGGTTTATTCTAAATCACTTTGCATCACCTTGCATCATCATGTTCTGTGATAGTGACCTTGCAACAGCTATCTTTATCCCACTTCTCCATGTCAGAGCAGGGGCGACAATAACCATGGCCACGTTGAGGTAACAGACACCTTCTAATGCAATCAAGCAAGCAAGCTCGGGATATTTAATGCACAATAAACTCTTGTCCCATACAGATGTGAATACCAGCAACATATTAAAATTCTCACTCTTCAGCTAAACCTTCTTGAACCTCAAGGATGACGTATTTGTTAATCAAAGGTCACAATTTGATTTTCTGGCCCTACAGGCACAGATACCTCAAACTGCTAAGAGAAATTATAATGTCCCAATGTGTTTGTTGTGTCACTTCAGGAGAGTCATTATATACAACCTCAGTGGCATTAAAAAGCAGACATCAAAATGTAAGTAGTGTGAGATAAAAACATATCTCTGTTCTACATCAAAGAATCTAATTGTATTAATTATTAGTTATAAAACATAGTGCATAAGGGCACTGCATCCTTGATGACTATAGGCTGATCACCGAATCTAAGGATGAATCAAATTGCTTGTCATGTCATCTCTTTATTTATTCTGGTATTTATAGTTTTTAGGTAAGATTTAATCCTTTTGATTATTAGTGGTGGTAGATGTACAAGAAATCTTAGTAAATATCTCTGTTTCTTATTTTTCTCTTGAGTAAATGTGTTTTCTTTCTCTCACATAATTACAGTAGATTTAATTTTCCTCTCTTCATAAATAAATAGGTTTATCATTATTTAGCTGATGGGGCACTATTCCTAAAATCATATTTACTTTTCAGTTATATCGGTAGAAGTATGTTTATAATGATTTGTAGGCTCTGGGAGAGAGGAAAGAGGAAGAGGCCCAAATGTATTTCAGAGGAAGTAAGTAATTAAAATTCTTTTGATATTCTCTAGACTGCAAGCTACAGAGAAAGAAGTCAATCCCAGTTAACTGCTAATGAAGCACCTTCAAAACCTGCAACCTGCTCGAAATTGTAACAGGAATTGAAAAACAACATTCAAGCAAAACTCCAGGAACAAACACACAGTTTCCTTCCAAGAAGAAATACCAGGAGCATACATTTCCTGTTCTTGAACTCCTTATTGAGCAACAGGTACTTGTCACTGTAAGAGAACTAGGTGACTGGTTTGAATCAGGGTGACCTTTCTTATATTCTTATGTTCATATCTCATTTAGGTCTAGCAGTGGTGCTTATGAGTAACACTTAATGTGTAGCTTCATGACCTAGAAAATAATCTAACAAAGGAAAAAGAAACTAAACAGTGTCAGTTTCTCATTATAGGGGAGGTTTCTGAAAGGTCAGAAAGTTTCTGAAATAGAAAGCAGTAGTGTATGAGCAGTACAGTTTAAACAAAAATTAAAATCAGCAGGAGTTGAGTCTAAACAATATTTTGAATGATTAGGCTTTATATAAGCAGGACACATTTCTAATACAATTAGGATGCATTTACGCATGGAGAGTTGTTTAAAAAAAAAAAAAAAAAAGACAGTATTTATATTTACAGACCAGAGCATTCAGTGATTTTATTATTTATTAGAAATAATATGACTCGTGCCCAGTTAGAACTGACTAACCTCTTTGCTGCTCCTGTCTCTAATTATTAGGATTGTAATTATGGAATGAGTGATTTTTTTTCCTGTTCATGAGTTTGAGTTTATTATCCTAAATTTCACAGAATATTTCCTTGTTTCTCTTATTGACAGGAAGAACAAAAGGCTCCATCTTGTTTCCTGTGTTTACTATGTGCATTTACCATATAGACTCTTACTCACTTTTCTCATAAGCCACCTAACGCTTTGAACCTTTTCTTTAGATGCAAGGGTTTTTTCCCCATGCTGACCAGCGTCCTCAGTATGGCTTCATTCTGAACAACTACTTCAATATTTTGGAGTTGGATAAAATTTAATCTAACCTTGCATATATATATACACCTCACTAAATTTAGGACCATACTTACTTCAGCATTCTCTAATCAATGCAAAGACACAGGCAGTCCATAGGGAAATTCAGGATATTCCAAAATAAAAATTAAGTTCTTTCTGGAGATGTCTCTTTATGTTAAAAGTAGGATTAAGGGGTCTATTTTCATAATGCAGCCATCTCAATCATACTCTTACAATTAAGTGAGAAGAATGTGGACTGAAATTAAATGTAGTGAACAAAATATTCTAAATAAGATTATCATTTCTCTTTTCCTTTTCCTTTACCTATTTTTAAAAGTAATTATAATTACTGCTACATGCTTGCCAGGGTTGTTT
>VZRN01004719.1:1455605-1563735 GCA_013397935.1 Dasyornis broadbenti | reverse complement strand
TGAGTTGCCAAAAAATGATTACATACAACCTGTCCAGTAGATGATAAGATTTACTTCAGAATTTTCTGAGTGATTCCTCACAGTTCTGTCTTTCCATGACTTGTTTCTGTAACATAATGTCATTTGCATACTTTAAAGTGTATTACATTGGAAGTTACAACAGTTTAAGTATATTTGAACTTAACGCATCTTTAACCAAGGAGTGATTGATTTCAACAGACTTAATTTCTACTGTTTCAGAAGTTCTTAGTCAATTGCTATCAAGGAAACCATATCAGCTGAAAATTTGTTTTCAGAAGCACTGTTTGAAAAGCTAAAATCTCTTTGCATCTTCATAGTTACATAAAAATTACTTGTATTTTCTTTTGAACTGATGAGAGTATGATCCTATTTTAGATCAAATAAGACATTGCTTTAGTTTGCAAACTGAACTGTAGTCCTCAGTAAACTCACATTTTGGCAATGTAACAAATGCAACAACAACAAAGCCACTTCTACATGTTTTTCTTCCTTGCAGCTTTGAGTAACTTCCTATATATCAAACACAAAGCTTAATATAATCTCAGTCATTCTTCTCCCTCTTGGGGGTCTTTGTAAATTTAATTGCTTTAGGAAATTGAATACAGTGACTACCTCACCAAAGATACCACAGAGGAGTGGGGAATACACTTAGCAAAAAAAGATATTTACTTGTAGGACTTTTTTTTCTTCCTCCATGTTGTCCTTTCAAAGTCATATTGTTATGTAGCATATTTGAAATGTTTTAGCAGAAACTGAAAGATTCCATTCAAAAGAAAAAACAGACTTTACTGTTACATCTTTTCCTCAGCAAACTTGCTTTATTGCACTTAATTTTGTATTATGTGTGTGTGTATATATACATATATATATATACACACATATACATTCCATCATGACCATGAAAATACTTTTTCTAGAAGATACATTTGAAAGGAGATTGATACTCATGGCAGGAAAGCAAATGGCTATTCTGCATCTGGGAACCTGTGAAGGCAGACAGCAGTATTTTTGTTTGTAGATTTTGTCAATCTTTTGCCTGGGATCATAAATGTATCTAGAAATTAGGGCTTTTCTCTTTTAGTTATCTTTGAATTTCCCTTAAAAAAAAATTCATGTCCTATTTAAATACAAATAAAAAAGATGGAAATGGTCATCATAAAAAAAGTAAACACCTTTGTGATTTGCCCCCCAAAAAATTGCAAAGAGAATTAATTGGGTTTTATTATTTTCCTGCCATGGGTATTATCTTTCTGGTATCAATGTATTAATAAGGTAGATTCTGATTACAAATCTATACCTGAGTAAGACCCAGATTCCTTTCCAGTTTTTACCAGCTGTTTTTAAACATTGTGGGATAACTTGGTCTGAAGCTGATTGTTCTGTACTGAGTTAATTTTTGGCAATTATATTGATTAAGAATCAAAGTGTTCCAGTATTATTCCAATGGTTATAGTAGAAAATTGAGATTTCCTGGTTTTGATTGTAATACACAGGAAAATAAATTACATTATACCGTTTAGTGGGAGCAGAAATTTTTGTTTCACTGAAACATTTATTACTAACTGTAGTATGAAGAGGATTTGCCAGGGAGTGAGAACTGTCTGTGAAACTTCCCCAAGAGATCCCAGGAAAAGAGAACACTGCATGTTCCTCTCTGTTAAGGAAAGTTGAGGTGTGAGTTTATTCTTCTTTTGCATCTCCTCACACACCGAACAATCACAAGGCATCACCTATGAATAGTGAGATTTTGCCCTGAGAGATGGATGCAGAAATAATGACAGTGTCATTATTAAACAATTAAATGACTACACAGTATAGCAAGAGCTGGAAAGGCTTTGCTGGCATTTCAGGTTTTGTCAGCCTGGATATATGGGACTAACTGTGAATATAATTATTCTCACTTTCACACATCCCAGGTTTTAGGGATGGTTCTTAGTGTGAATGACCCTGGCTTTTGCTGTGAAGATGTAACTACCCAATGCTCATTTACAAAATTTCGAAGTATGAGAAGAGATAAAAATCAGAGAAAGTCAGAGACCTGGTTTTCAGGTATTAAGGGAAGGCACAGTATAAGCAGTGTGAGTAGTGAAGAAAATTGGAAACACCTGAGATGAAAAACAGGGACATGATGAACACAGGGCAGAAGGAAAACACAGTGAAACTTTCCTTGGGACAGCAAGAAAATGCCCTGAAATAGAAAGAAGTGTGTGTGGTGACCTAAGGGACCATGGTTCTGGCACACTTCATGTCTTGATGATTCCATAATTCGATCTCCCTCAGAAGCAGCTCTATAGTGATTCTTGTATCTGGAAAGGGTCTCTTGGATCTCAGTAGGTCATTGATGATAGATTTTGCAATGCTAGAGGCCGAAGCTGAAAACAGAGGCGGGCACAACAGAAAGAAATGGTTTTCTCCCTTTCACTGTAAGATTTGTGATGCTGTTGTACAATTACTACAGTTCTGCAGCTGAAGGAGCATATAACATAATCAGACTTTGATTGGGGGGAGAAGTAACCAAAAATCTCTTTTTTCAGTTGATTTTTACTTTCTCATGCATGTAAATGAGGAGGTGGATATCTTGGCAGATTTGATGAATCATGCTATCCATGCAAACTCTCTTCAGACCCCAGAAATCATACTTTCCTTTAAAGGTGCAAACAGGATTCAGGCAGACAAAACTAGTGTTCTGTTTGGAAAAGTTGTATACTGCTACTAATATTCTACAGGAAAGAATGTCTTCTTCAAAAGTCAATACATACATCTTTGATTCTTTATTATTTATATTCTTTTGAGCTTACTGTAACTTCATTATTTTCAAGAGAGTGGATCAACATGCTGTTGTATATTATAGGAAAATGGCTTCTTACTGAATTTTCCAGTCCTTGATTTCTTATCAGCAATAGCTGATAAGACATTGCCCCCTGTCTTTCTCCCTTATTTAACATCCTCCAGAAACTGGATTGCTTCTGATTGCATTAGAAGAGGAGGCTTTGCTGACTGTTTCTTCTACAGCTGTGGTTCATATCTAAGGTAGCTCAGGAGCCCATTAAGAGCAGCTATTCATGAAAGCAAGATAATTCAGCCATCCCTTTCACACACTTCATTGAATTTTGTGAATGGTTTACTTGCATTTGGGATTTCTCAGCTCGTTTACTCATAGCCATGAGGACTGGTCTCTAACAAGCACTGTTCAAACTCCTTTTAGCTGCCACTCCCAGAATAGTTCAAATGGCATACCTGAGTATCACAGCCATCCAACAATCTGATCTTGTCAGGTAGATATTTTTTGAACAGGAAAAATTACATGAGTAAAGAATTTCTAGACATTCCTGTTTGCTTCAAAACCAGGACAGCATCAATAATAAAGGAATCAAGGTAACAAAAGGATGAATTTTATAGGATTATTAAAAATTGTAAAACTGAAAATTACTATTGGAACAATAACATTAGAAAATTAAAATTATCTTTCCTTCTATACACTGATCAAATTAAAAGGGGACTTACTGCATAAACAATACTAAATACAGATAATTGCTAGTCACTGCTCACCCATTCATTTCAGTGGACTGGCTTTTCTTTTTAAAACTAGCTTAAATTTCCTTAGGCAAAGCCTGCAGTATGTTTTTGCTTTTCCAGAAGCAAACTTTGTTGCTCCTGAGACTCTGATGCCCTCCTATTCATTTGGCATCTCCTATTCATCATAGTCAAGTCAAAACTTTGAAAAATAGCAGTAGATAAAGAAATTACTGACACTGAAGGCGTGTACATGAGCTGCTACAAGGGAAATTAAATAGCACTAAGAACCATTCACTTAAACCTCTTTCAGTCTTTCCAACCATCTCAAATAACCACAGTCTAAGCAAATATATCTTTTAAAACAACTTTAGATGGATATTATAGAAATATTCTAACTGGACTGAGATTTTGACTGAATTACTTCAAGTGAAGTCTTTTGGCTCCAATAAGCCTAGATGAGTTAAAGCACATTGATCTTGGTATTCATGTACACTCAAATCTTAACCTTAAAATAATGTGTAAAACTGTCTTGACATATGTGTGCTAGGGGAATCTGCAGCTGAGAAGGAGAAGCATTTTCTTAAACTGCAGAACAGAGACACAAAAATACTGGTGAGTGCTTTCACATTTGCAAAAAGAAAAAGGAAAAAGTAGTTTTTGTCAGAGACAAGACACACAGCTGCTTGCTTTAGAACACCATGTAACACCAGCGCAGTTTTGGGCTGTGGTTTCTCAATCTGCTTGTGGCACATGAAAACCACTGCCAGTGTTCTGCATCTCACTGGAATCAGCTTCCTGAGGTGAGCTTTCACCTTGCACTGCTCCAGAGCTGCTGCTGTCACTTTCTGGCTTCCAAGGCCAAACAAATAGGATGAGCTAATACTGTTCAGAACTCTCACTGTATCCCTGCACTGTGCTGCTCAACACATCTGTTTCCAGCAATGTTGGGTGCAGACAGCAGAACTGCAGTCTGGCACAAGCAGAGAGTCTATTTATTTGGGTCCTGTGCTGTATTTCATCTTTAGTGCCCATGTGTCTTACTCCTTTGAACCATTCATTAAGAAACAAGGGGGAATCACTTGTACAGAACATTTATGGTTGTCTTATACTGTGCCCAGGAGGAAAACACTTCAGTGCATTACTTCTACAGGAACAAAAGTACACATAAACCAGAAAAAACACATCACTGCGTTTCTTAAAGTCAGTACCCAGACCCTCGAATAAAGATCGGCAGATGCAATGTGTTCTTTCAGTACCCATTAGTAACTGGTCAGTAATTTACCAAAGGAGGACATTAAACTGTACTGTGGTTTTTGTTAAACCACATTTAGCTGTTATGAAGGCTCTTGTGGAGTGTTCACTTCTAAAAACTATTCACACTTCACAGACACATACATATTCCTTGTGACAGGATTGTTAACAGACAATTTACAGTTTCTTTTTGTGTGGGCTTCTGGTGGTATTTTAGCAAATCTGCACCAACTGGTACAAGGTATACATGTTTGTCATTCACTGTCACCCTTTTGCATTTGTGGGCAGACTTCCTATAAAGATAATTTGCCAATGTTACTTAGTTGTTTAATAATTATTTTGACATCAAAGTGAGGCAAAATAATTGGAAATTGCTCTCCAGCTGCCGTAAAAGACCAGTGCATGGATATTCCCATTAGGAACACATCTCTCATCACGCATTATCACCTACCACTGTGCACAGTTGTTTAACACTTCATTACCTTCTGTATTTCGGGACACTGGAATATTGATATTGTCAATGAATCAGGGAGTTCTATTGGCCACAGCCTATCATTAACCAGGGAGAGCAAAGGTCCTCCTTTCATGACCTTTGGCTCCTACCTGGGAATCTCTCTGAATAAACTAACTGAAATAATACATGTGGAGGCTTAATAATAGGAAATTCTGGGATGCTCATTTTCATATTGGTGATATCTGTTTGTAACCTGTATGTTCCTTAATTGTTAGTATCAGAAGACATGGCATTATGTGAAATCCTCTCCAGCCTACCTCTCATGAAAAATACTTACAATGTGCCCCAAAACTTAAAGACTAAGTCAGGTAGAGATGTGCAAACTGAAAAATAAAGCGTATTCACACTACTGCTTTCTGTGACCATCAGCTTAGGACATCCGTCTTATAAACTGAAAGTTTTATGCAGCCCAGGCTACCACCATCATTTTGCATTGGTTATCTGCTCTTTGACATTCGAAGCTCAGCCCATGTCTGGGAAAGCCAAAGCAGCCAAAAAAATGTGCTGTGGAACTAAATGTCATCTACATCTTTATGAAACTAGAAGTCCAGAAGCCACAAAATTTCTCCTACAACCAAGTACAATCATGCAAAACTGATTCAGGAATATCTGAATACTGGTCAGGCTTTGTCTTACAGCAGAAGACAGGGTCACCACTCCATTTCTTGGCTGACTGCAGACAGCTAAGAGCACATATAAAAGCCTGAATTTGCTTCCAAAAGATACCTTTGGGCACAGCCCTAAGCAAAGGTTGGTGTTTAACCTTCCAGTGGGGTCACAAGAGGTAATGTGTCCCAGAACCACACCTCAGGGGCCAAACTTAAATACATTGTTTCCTCATTGCTTCCAGGTGGTAATAATTTACTACTCAAACAGTAGCATTGCCCATCATCTTGTCATGTGTCTGATGTGAGGCTTAGGTGGCTTCTCTTGCGTGTTTTCTGTCTGCCTCCATGCTCTCCGAGGGTTGTGAATGTTGCCATGGAAAGTTGCCTGTACACAGAAAGGAATGAAAGTGTGTATGAGACAGACAGTCTTTCTTCCACAATTACCTTTGTAAGTGCCCAGTCCAGATAAGTCACCAGAGAACTGAATCTCCAACTGAATCTATGTGGAAATTCTCCACAAGACCTGGCACTTTCCTTATGGGGCTTATTCTTCTTTTCTATATAATTTAGATTTACTGCTTCTTTGTAATTCCTTATTTTACCTAGTTGTAGGCAAAGGAATACATGGCAATATTTACTGCTGGAAAAGGGTGATCAAACAAGGTCCAGAGAGAAGAAAAGCATACTTGCTCTGCTCCTTTTATCTCATACAAATAACTTCAAAAGTAAGAATTTATATGCTGGACTTAATTTCATTATATATAAAAACAGTAAAAAAGTAGTTTGCAAAATCTTAGGAAGAGATCATTATTGAAAGATAAAAGAGAAAGCTTATAAAATATTGCAGACAGCACTGGAACTCATGAAATAGTTGGAATCCTAAAAGTCTTCATTTAACTAAGATTTTTTCCAACCTTAGCCAGACACCTTAGCATCTAGAAGTCTGCTTTAGTTTTTGGTTGGTTGCTTCCTTGCTTGGTTTTCACTTTGAAACTCATCAACCCATAAAAATTCTGCCATGAAGAAAAATTTGCTTCTATTTTACCAAAAGACAGTGTAGGTGTTTCACATTCTTTTTCAATTACACTTGAATTACTTTGTCTTTTTTTTTCTTTTTTCTTTTTTTTTTTTTTTTTTTTTTTTTTTTTTTAATTTGCAGTAGTCCATATGCATTTTTATCTTTAAGGTAAATGATTAAACTAATTTGAAGAAGGGAAAGAAAAACTATTCAATTAAATTTTAGGGCAAAAAATCTTACAGGTATACAACTATTTCCCATTTCCCTTAAGAAAAAGCTGACTTTAGAGTTCCTTTTTATTTTGTTCTGCTGATTGACAGGGTCAAACTAAGCTAAAGAATTGGCTTCTCTGACTTATTCCTATTACAATAAATTTTGTTGGAACTCAAAATCTGCCACTAGTTTTCGAGTTTCTTATTCTCCTGAACCGCAATTCCTTTACAGACTTGCAGAATGTGTTCCTGGGCAAAATTTGGCCCAAATACAATGGGATTCAAAAATATCATTGTTTCTAGGCTCTTGTGAGAGCCCACTTGTCAGTTCTGGGGCCCTCAGAAAAGACATGGATGTATTGGAATGGGCCCAGGGGAGGGCCACAAAGATGATCACAGGGACAGAACACCTCTCCAAGGAGGAAAAGCTGAGAGAATTTGAGCTGTTCAGCCTGGAGAAGAGTAGGCTTTGGGGAGACCTTGTGGCAGCCTACCAGCGCCTACAGGGGGCCTATGAGAAATCTGGAAAGGGACTTTTTACAAGGGGATAATGATCAGACCTGGGGTGATGGCTTTGAACTGAAGGAAGGTAGATTTGGATTGGATATTAGGAAGCATTTCCTTACTGAGAGGAGTGGTAAAGCACTGGAATAGGTTGCCCAGAGAAACTGTGGATGCCTTATCCCTGGAAGTGTACTAGGCAACCTGGTTTAGTGGAAGGTGTCCCTGTCCATGGCAGGGAGTTTGGAACTAGATGATTCTCAAGGTGACTTCCAACCCAAACCATTCTATGATTCTGTGATTCTTTTTAAAACCCAAGTAGTTTCTGAAATTTTGAAAGACTGGTCTTGTCCCATCTAGATGTGGCTCCCTTCAAGATGCACTATAGTCACTCACTCTTACAATTATACATAAGGATTTAGGCCTTCCTTGTTCTTTCTATTAATCCTTTTCATTCTCTTCTTTATCTTGTTCTTAGCCTTTGAAATTTGAAAATAGCTGATGAGCAAAATAATGAAGACGGGGCATGAAATCTCAAGTACAATATGGCAGGATGTGTTAAAGATTTGACCTAACAATACATGAAAAAATATGTGGTCTGATATTACAATTTCATTTCCTTCTAAATCTGCAAAAAGTATAGAACTAATTAATATGACTAAACCTGGGACAGTTTTGTCATATATATGTACTTGCACCAATACAAAATATACTTTAGACTGATTGAAACTGCTGTCTTATCTGGCATACAGACTTCATGGCAACTTGATAACCAGTACAATTATGGAACTGCAATAGTTATGAAAGTGATTTTCACCAGTAGGTGAGGACAGGCTTTATAATTAGGTAATCTAAAAGCTTTTTATTTTTATTTCATTTTTTTCTGTAGACTGCTGATCTCTGTTAACAACAATCGAGGAAGGACACCTTTTGTTATTTATTTTCAAGACTTTACCAGCTTAGCTGAACTGGGAGAACTTACAAGCTTGGGCATTGCTGGAGTAGGACCATTCTTAAGAAATGCACCTCCAATTGATCCCGTTCTGAAACTTTTGAATTTCTGGAGTAAAACGTGGGAACATGACCCCTTTCTAAATGCAATAATACATTACTATTGTAATTCATGTGCAGTATAGAATCATAGAATGGTTTGGGTTGGAAGGGACCTTAAAGATCACCTTGTTCCAACCCCGCTGCCATGGGCAGGGACACCTTCCACTGGACCAGGTTGCTCAGAGCCCCATCCAACCTGGTCTTGAACACTTCCAGAGATGGGACATTCACAGCTTCTCTGGGCAACCTGTCCCAGTACCTCACCATCCTCACAGGAAATAATTTCTTCCTAATATGGGGAAAAAGTCCTCTGATCATCTTCATAGCCCTCATCTGTGCTATTTTTCTTATGCTTATATCAGTGACCAGGAAAAAAAGTAAAAATTGTCTTTATTTTGGTGTCTAATTCACTCCAGGTATAAATCTAGATACCAAAAGTACAGTTAGTGAGTGGGATGTTCTTCCATTTACTTGTCTCTCTACAAGCAGCTAAATCCTTTCCCCATACCAGACCTGGTGCATGACAGGAAGTAGTGTATTAAACTTTGCCTGATCTGATAACACACAATGGACTGGTAACCTTGAAACCAAGGTTCTTCCGTTAGGTAAATCATCACATTCTTGTTCAAATTCCAATGAGACAGAATTTTCTTTATTCATTTGCCATCTTGAGATGAGCAGGTGGCAAACTCCAACTATTATTGTTCTGCTTTAAAGTTTCTCTCTTACAGAGGTGTATAAGGGAAAACATTGTCAGGCTATAATTACTCTACTGGTTTTTGTATTGTTTTTTTAAAGTTTAAATACCTGAAGTACATACTTTTGGGTAATAATAAAAATAAGTCAAATTCAACACTGAGTGTTCTGAATTGACAGAATATAGTGCTTTGGGGAAGCACCTATAGCTATACTTACACTATGAAAAATGGTTTGGAGTAGAAGAGTTTAGGCCAGAGGGAGAAAAAGACTGAATAAAACTGTAAATACCAGTTTGTATTTTATGCTGAATGTATGTATTAGGTTGTCTGCAACAATTAATGTGCTGTATTGCTGACAATTGTCACACTGCAGGGAAGCTTGATGCCTCCATGAAGGACTATGCTTGAGAAGCAATGGGATGGCAAATTAAAGTGGTGATAAAGGAAGTCTTACTGGCAAGAGATCTTTGTCTGATCTAAGATACTGAGAATCTGGGGTCACACAGAAATTGAAATCAGACTAGGATGAGGTGCACCTTAGTGTTTGAAAGATAAGATGACTTTTAAAAATTCTTTGCTAAATTTATGTTTCTGAATTTCAAGACATGCTGTCCCTAAAGGGATTTACCTAGAAGTATTGGAATTTTACCTGTAATTCCACCGATGGAAACAGCAGTGTTCCATATAATCTTACCTGGCTATCTGCTCTACAGGGCACAGTATCACACCAGTACACAGCGGAACTTGGTCAGGCCTAAACAGATCTGTCCAATACATCTCAACATAAATTTACATCGCTCTGTAACATCTCCCTCCTCTTCCTCACTTGCTAGTGATTTTTCTAAAGTAAGGCCAAATGTCACAGAGTTCTTAGCTCATTTGTCACTGTCTGTCTGGATCTCTCACATATATGGGGAAATGTGCTATGTAAAATAATCCTTATCTTATGAGCTCATCATGAAAGAAAAGTAATAAACATGACAAACAAGGGCTCAATCCCATTTGTATAGAATAGTCTAACACAGAAATTCACTCATTCATTACTTAATTCATGAGGTTTCTAACTCAGAAGTTCTCTAAATCATAACTTGTAACTCATGCACATTTGAACAAAGTAGCCACCTAGCTGATGGTAAGAATGCTAGTACCTCACCATCCTCACTGATGCAGGCACCGCTGGTATTCCATTGAGAAGCATGAAAGCTTTGGAAGTCCAGTTGCTGCTGGATCCACCTCAAATTTTTTTGGGGTAAGCTGATGTATTTATACCATCCAGTTTGGAAGTCTGGTCTATTTCCATCCATTGTTAGAGGAGTCTAAGGAAACTGGCGGACAACTGCTAATGCAAGAATTCTGCAGGAGATCAGAAGCGGTGGGTGATAGTGGCTGCACAATGACCTTTAGCCATTTCTGCCCGATCTTACCCTGCCTACGTGTTGACCTTGTTTTGAGCTAATGGCACTGCTCCCTGCACAAGCTTTAGCATGCGCTGTGTGACAGCCAAAATTTCGGCAAGATTTGAGTGAACAGTCGCACTCAATTTAGACGGAATTTTCTGATTATTATTCTGCTGTCACTGGTAGGGCTGTTCAGAGAAAGGTCTACATATTTCTCGGCTTGAGACATGAATATGATTTGTGAAACAAAATTAAAAACTAAAGTTCTGGAGATCATTTTTAGAAATGGGACTTCAGCTGACATTCTTCCTTTTTTCTGGTAAGCTGTATTTACTCCTTAGAAACAGAGTTTAGCCATATACAGCCTAATGGCATTTAATTCATGCCCTTTTTCGTTACCAATTCATGTTGGTGAGTGCAATACTTGCATTGCTATATATATTAGATGTAGATAAAAATATAGTATTTTAACTATAATAACTGAACAGTTGTGTGTAACTTTCCGCCAGAAGAAGAGCTGCATTCAAACTAGGCCTGTTCTTAATAATGACGATGCCATTCTGCAAATTTGTTTTAAAAGACATGAGAAATATTCATTAGAACATGCTCTCTATTGTCTCTGCAGAATAATCACTGTACTTGAAGTCTATTTGTGTAGTTAAATAAGGGTTTTTATTACAGGGAGCCAAATTAATATTTTTTCAGTACTCAAAAGGAGAAACCCCATTTCCTCTTTCCTCCATCTTCCTTTTCTAATCAAACACTATTTTCACCTTCTGTTAACTCTGGCAGTTGTCTGCTTGCATTGTGAACTTATTTAAGCTAAACACACACATTTTTGCTCAGTTAGTGAATTGAGTCATCTTAGCATGTGATCAAAGGAGTAGTGCCAAAAGCTGGGAAGAGGCAACTGCACAATTGAGAGCACAGAGATCTCAGGTGCAAGGTGACACCAATTTACACACAAACACACACACACAGCCTCTCCATGAAAATTTCTTATTACTGAACTTATTATTGTGGGCAAAGTTATTACTGGAGCAAGGCACTGTGCTGCTGTCGATTTTACTATCACACATCATGGCTACATAGTTTTTGCATTAAAAACTCTCGTCTAGATTTGGATAAAATTTGTTTCGTTTTCTTTTATAATAAGCAAGCAAGTCAATCCTTGCCAGTTTATTTTGTAACACACTTCATGTAATCCCGAACTGTATTGGTAATTTTTTCCTAAAAAATGGGAAAAAAATTGCAGTCATTTGTGCTGATTATAAAGAGCTTAGGTGGCGAAAAGCAGAGAGAAATAGGTCTTATTGTTAATGGGGGACACTGTCCAAATAAATATTCAATATAGAAAGCAGAGTTACACAAAACCATCAAAGCATCCATCAGCTCCCTTGTCTTATTAAATAAATGCACATAAAATACAACAGTTACAGAGATGTTCAGTAAGTGTGTCTCCTGAAATATTGATAACAGAATTTTCAAAAGGAAGATAATGGGCTAAAATTCTTCTTTTACCTTCCCTTAGATGACTCTTTAAAGCTCAATGCTCTCTAAGGGCTTGAGGTCAAGGTCAACCCTTTATATCTTTTAAGTGTTCTATATATATATCAGAGTATAGCACAACTACAGTACTATCTTCAGGGCAAAGAGCAAAGAACAGACCTGTTCTGAGCACTAAGGAGATAGCAGGTTGCAATCTTAAGAAAATTAAGGTTGGCTCTGCCATTCCAGGATTGTGATAGCTGACTCAATGCTGTTCCTGGGGAAGAAGAATAATTACTTATTTTCCAGCACTGAAATGAAAGAGCATATTCCTTAGCAGATGTATTCCAGGAAATATCTGAAGTCTGAAATTACAAGCAGATTTGGATTAGTTAGGGAAGTTTTACCCTTTTATCCCATATCCTTCTGATACATATGCTCAAAAAAACCCCAAGATGATACAATATATAAGCATTACAGTATAGAAAAACTCTCTGCAGCACAGGGAACAGACTTCCCAAGATATTGTAACCGAAAACTAGTTAGCCAAGGGGTCAGCATTGTGGCTGCCTCAGTGTAGAGCTCTGTGGCAGTGCCATTATTCTCACTGGGAAGCAGGGTATGATACTGAGAGTGGAGTCAGAGCTGATGACAGTCAAGGCTTGTATTTTTATATGGCACTGAGCTGCCCTCTGTAGACACAGCAGCTTACTCAGAACTAGCTCCAGTTTTGCTGTGTAAAGCTGCCCTCTGTGATGGAGACATATCCGAAGTTTCAGGCTTTGGACATAAGGAAATGCTTTACAGCCCAAGTAAGGTTCCACTGAACCACACCATTATCTGGGTGAGGCTATTGCTCACGTAACGAGCCATTAATTGAGCACACCATGGAAAGCACCATGTTGCAAGTTCATCTCTGTTTGGTGTTTGAAGCAGTATAACCCAAGTACTTGAAAGAGTCCTAAAGGAGTCAGGGACTCATTAGACGTGAGAGAGGTCAGGTTGCACGTATTTACTGGTAATACCCAATTATTCAGTCAGCATTAACTTACCATAAGTGAGATAAAGCAGATAAGTGGATGGGCACAGCATTTCAAAGGAGTTCTAACAGTCCACTAGCTCAGCACATTACTTGGTTTTGGTAAAACACATGAACCATCAGCCCAATGGAAATATGAGAGATACAGACTATAATCAAGAAACTGATAAACAGAGAAGCAAAAGGAGAAACTCAAGTCAGAACAGTGATTTTAAAGCAGCCACCCTACCATTAAAGCTGACAGAACTGTTGAGTAAAATCTGAAAAACGAGGCCCACTGGTCACTGAAAACTCAGAAGTCATAGCAAAGGATATTTCAGAGTCCAATTGGAGAGAAACCTTGACAATCCCTGTTGCACAAAAGCATAATGTACAGGATAAAAAACAACAAGTTGAAAACAGAGATATTGTTACTGTTTTTACTGCATACTAAACATGCTGTATATTAGCATGTATTCACACTAAGAACGTTCAAAGGTGTATGCACAGAACAGGCAGCTCTATCTATAACCCAATACCAATTTTGTTTCTTTTCAGAAGCTATTATCCTGTGAAGTCCTACAGCGTGGACTTTCAGATCTATGGAATTCCAGGCTGTCAATATAATCATAATCAGATGTGTAAAGTGACTTTTAACCAGATAACATAATATTTCCATGTGAAATCACCAGGTTAATAGAGGTTTACATCTCTTCAGTACAGTGTGACATTGTTGCAAACTTTGTGATGAAGAATTGAAAAGACAACAGAAATACCAGCAAAACCACACCAGACCCAGATTTTGGGTCTGTCAAGCACACTTAAGAGATCCTACACAAAAGGAAAAATAATGTATCAGAAACAACAGACCTGATTGAAAACCAGTTTAGATGTACTCAAACTCCCATAATATCATGTCTAAAAGGAAATGCATCAACAAAGGAAAAATGTTTGCCAGGTACTAACATACAAGCAAAGACATAACAGGTGGCACATCAGGTTTAAGAAACTCAGTAGCAATATTTTTGAAGTTACTCTTTTATGCAGTAGAAATAATGTATATTATGTTCAATATATTTTAAATACCATCTCTCAGAAGGATGCTTTTCTCTCACAACTAAACTGAACTACAAGCAAAAGACGTGTCATCCTTACACATTTGCTGCCCAGCTATTTCTTTGGAATTTTCTAGAAAGTAAATGAGTCACCTTCTAGTAAGAACTAACAGTTTAGCAAAATTTTAAGATTACTTTCCATTTTCCTAGATGAATTGTACAATACTGCTCATCAACACATAAATGAACAAGTATTTGAAGTTCTGTCTCATGATCTAGGGTTTAGTACTATATATATAACTACTGGCAATTAATAATTTTTAAAAACTTGAACAAATTATTTCTTGCAAGGTTATATGTATGCCATGACTTGTAAATGTTCTTGTATAAATCTTAAGCTCTTCTAAATAGAAGCATTTTGCCATTCATCATCAGTACACATCACATCACCATCTTTTAGCCAAGGTCACATTACAATCCAATTAAAAATCAAAAATTTAAAAAGTGATCAATTAAGAATCTAGGTGTCTGAGTGATATGTTTCTGTCTCTACCTATGTCTATATTTCATTTCACATAAAGTCTTGAGATAAAAAATGTCTGTGCTTGCCAGATCAGATGAGGATACTTAGACCCTGTGTTTGAACAAAAAGAAAAGCTGAATACTCTTACTTAGATCTTATAGGAAATTTTTAATAGGCTGTGGAAAGAGGTCTAAATCATTATCACTTGCAAATCCAGATAAAATGACATAAAGTAGATTGCCTAAATTCATTGGCTACCTCAAAAAATGAGCTGATCCCTGCTCCCTATCCCAGTCATTGCTTATGAAACTATACGTCCTAAGGAGAGATGGCTTTAATCAGGCTGTGTCTGTGGTCTTTAGCAATGTGCTGCTAATGCAGAAGCATGTCCCTGTTATTTAACTTAATGTAGGACACATGACAGGATACTGTGTCACCAGATACAAGAAGTGAAACCACATCCCTCTGCCATTACTATGCACCTTAGGAAAGTAAGCCAGGATATTTTGGTAAAGTTATATCAGTTGAAAACTGTGTCTAGAACAGGAAATTGTTTTTTACTTTTTCTATAAAAATGCAATGCTTCAGCCAGCTGTAAGAACTGGATGAATCCTTCGAAGTCTGACCTTAAGTATGGACACAGAGGTGCTCTGTTACAGTACATACAACTGGGAAAAGCTAAACTATCTAAGTGCCCTAGTGACAACAGAGCTGTGGGACCTCTAACAATTCCAAGAGATAAAAAGAATTTTTTAAAAAGCCACCAAAAGCCACCATTGTTCTCAGTTTGCATGATGTAAACACAAAAACCACCATCTGTAAACACAGAGAAAGGACTTCCCGCAAGTTTGGTGGGGTATTCAAAGCTTGTATCTGAAACAAATTCAGTTAAAATGGAAGAATTCTTAGGACGTTTAGACTCTTGTACAAGGGGATGTGCCTGTGTCTGTACGTGCACATGTGAGTAAAATCCTAAGTGCTTCCTACGTCTTAATTGTTGCAGAGGTCATAACACTGTTTGCACAACAGCAGTTTCCTGTTGGCAATATTTATATATTCTCTTTTTGAAAGTATTAAACTCTAGAGCAGGGACAATCTTGGTTTTACTACCTGAATCACTGAATGTGCTATCAATTGTCTTACTAGATATCAGTAAATTATATTCCTGATACTAGAATGTAAGAACATATTCATTTTGATATTTTAATCAACATACACTGTGGTCTCAAGACCCTGTAACAATTTGTACAGTTTGTAATGAAACCCTCAGATCAGCAGGATCTGGTCTGTGCAGACTTGGCAATGATTAAATGCAGTTCATGTGAAAGTTTAAAAATGCATTATTTTTTTTAAGCTAGCTAAATGAAACTGAATTGTATACTTTAGGAGGCTTTTTAGTAAATGAGAACGAGAACTTCTTGAAATAAATGATTTTATGAGAAATCCCTATAGCACAGTAGGGAAGAATCTTATTTAGCTAAGATATCTTACCAGCTCCCTCTTTCCCAAATCTCATGCCTTCCAGCTGCAGATGAACAACAAATTTCCAGCACTGTGATTCATCAAATCCCATCATAGGTGAAATGTTTCCATTACGATCGCAAGTTTCTACTAGGAGAGATGTCTGGAACACTGGATCTCTTCTGCTCAGAGCACCAAATCAAGAAGTTCTGATTCAAAACCAGACATCTGATACTGAGAAATGTTTTTAAGACTGTGCCCCTTGTTGAAGGATGGAAAAATAAAGGTCAAAATCTCAAGTTTTCATGAAAAACTCTGATACGAGGTTTGTTCAGCGTTTCTGTAATTATGATCTTGCTACATAAAGATATTTTGTTAAACAATACTAAAAATCGTGTATTTCATGTCCACATAGAGACGGAGAGAGACTAAATCTCTAAACTGTAATGTGGTTCCAATCAGTGTTGCACCATTGTGAACACATCAGTCTTACAATTAAAGAGAAGCCATAGTTTATTGCTCAAGCAGAAGTCCTTGGCTGCTTTTGGATTTCACAAACTAAGTGAATTACTCAACTAGTTGAGTTGAACACTAGTTCAACATTTTTTACCTTTTTAAATAAAATAACCTTTTGCTCTATTGGTGAAAAAACAAAAGCAGGAATTTTCCTTAACTCCTGAAATGATACAAGTTAGTGACTTGCCTACATACCTGACAAATCTTGTTTTTTTCAGGAGTCAGCATTTGCCTGAAACCTGTCTTGGTTGTTTCTTTGCTGACAAAAGACCATGCCCTCACAGTTATATTAGCTGATTAGTGAAATATACTCCTTTACAGAGGTAAATGCTCCTTTTTCCCACCCGTCATTTCACACAGTTTGCAACTGCTGTCAGCCAAGCTGTTTTCACTTGTTTAGCACCTATTGAACCTGCATTCAAACTGAATGGCACAGTCCTGAAAGACAGTGCTGATCTCTGAACTATCCCAAGTGAATTCTCTGCGGTCAAGAAAAAATTAGGTTTAGATAGGCTCCAGATCCATTTGCAAGGACTATAGGAACTAAACAGCTGCTCTGGCTTAGGAATTCTCAGTTTCCTGGCCCAACCAGAAGCATCTCCATAGTTCATGACAATGAGGGAGGAACAAAACCATCTTAATTACTCTTCACACTGGTCCCAATGTGTCTGACTGAGTTTTTAAAGAATCATGTGACAGTAAGCAGCACAGTTTACACATAAATGATGTTCAATACTGATTGCTTTCATCTACTGAAAAATGCTATAGCAGGGAGCAGCAGATTATATTGAGAATCTAGATTAATCACAGGACCCTTGTCTGCCTCACAATCACTCACAGATCATAATTATTTGTTAGTTATACCCCATAGCACTCTGGTATGTCCATGCCCTTTCCTCATCTTAAAATATATCCAAGAAAAACTGAAAAAGATTGTAAAGGCTTTTGCTGCTAGAGCTGTTCATTATGTTTCCACACCTTGGGGCTAGGTGGATACACAGACTGAGAGAAATAACTTAGAATCATAGAATGTGCTGAGTTGGAAGGGTCAGGGTCATCGAGTTCAACTCCTGGCCTGTGTTGAAGACAGAAGCAAAGAATGCATTAAACACTTCTGTTTGTATCTGTCCCTGTTTGCGAGATGACCATCCTCATTCTGTAATGAGCTCTGTCTTTTGCCATTAACTTACTTGAAAAAAACGTCTTTTAATTGACCCTCCACAATTCTTGCCAGCTTCATCTCTAACTGAGCCTTGGCTGCACAAATTTTCTCCCTTCACTGGCAAGTAGAATCTCTGTATTCTTCCCATGTCACCTGACCTTGCTTCCACTGGACGTAACCGTCCTTTTCTATCTTATTTCCAAGAGAAGATCCCTGTTCAGTCAAGCCATCCTTCTGCCTTGTCAGCTTGACTTGTGACATTTAAGAATAACCCCTCTTTTTATAACATAAAACTACTCAGAGCTGCCATAAAATGATTTTTTTCTGAGGGCAAAGAAAAAGAACCAGAACTGATTCTTCAAATTACTATGTAATGAAACACTTCTGTGGCATTTTGCAATTAAACCATTCCTGCACTAAGGCAAGACTTTTAATTCTGATTCAAACTAAGTAATGTTTATCACACAGCCAATCTCTGGAAAATAAGCAACTCTGTCTTCCCTGGAGCAGTATGTTTGTTCACATACTCCACATCGAGTGTAAAGCTCACAGTAAAACAAGCTCAGATGGGATCAGGATAAAAAGTATGAATGAAAAGGATAGGAAGTGTTCATACAAACAGCTCTGTAAACAGATTTTAGAGGCTGTGAATAGCAACAGGAACTAGCTGGCCACTAGGAGCCAACTAGTCCTGCTTGGGAGTAGTAACCTACTTGCTTATTTCTGCAGCTAAGTGATTTACACATAAAGCATGGGTTTATACACCTAGAGAAACACTACCATCTCCAGAACAAGCAGTGCATTCCAACAAAGTTCACATGTATTCTAAACATTCCTTCCAGGAAATCAAGATGTGTATGCACATAAGATAAACACTTACCTAGAGTGGGAAAGGCCAGTCTGTTGTGGCAGTGGATAATTTATTGGTGTCTGCCAAAGTTTAAGCTTCTTTGTGTTTCAGGAACTTGACACTACCAGCGTCAGGAAGGTCAGACAGCCAACTGTGTAGAATTTGTGTGAAGGGACTAGTCTAGAGGCCAATGACCTGTCATATTTTCAGTCCAACAACAACTTAAAAGACACAGTGTTCACCAGAAATATGTCATTGACGCTGCAATATTCATCCAGACTGGCAAGTCACACAGGGCCTAGAACTGATTGAGTTGTCACGAAGCAGGGTCACAGCAAATCATTTTGACATGCTGGGCAGCTTGCCAAGTCTTGTCTCGGAGAACTTTTGCTTTCTTCAGGCCTGTTTTGAGCAGGTGTGAGGAGAGTTCGAGGCAAGGCCGGCACAATTTGTCTACCTCCTGTCTCTCTCCACTCAGAGAAGCAAATCTTCAGCACTGTGCCTGAAATAGTAGGAGTGATCCATGTTTGCTGGGGATGTGGAAGACACCTATGAGAGTGGGGCAGCTGGTCACTGTTCAAGAGTCAAAGACTTTGCCTTTACAATTGTAGTGCCCACATGGAAATGATCTATTACAGGACGCTGCTCACCAGTAACCCACCTTGCCTCTGTCATGCTTATCGCAGCAGATGGAGCAGAACACCATGTGGTATGGCTGTGACCATTGTGCTGGACTCCACTCATTTTTTGTTGTCTGACTTGGTTTGTACAAAGCTTGTTGTGCACATTCCCACTGTCCAGTGGGCTCAACCAACTTATGTTACAAATTCATTCAACCTTGAAGATCCTCTGCCTTTAGAAAAGTTTCCCTTCTCTGGATCTTACTGTCATCTTGGTTCAATTACCCTATTTCTTTGTCATGGTCAAGTCAGACAGTCAGGAGCAAATTATGATAAACACACGTACTTGTTGCCAACATATACAAAGTGGAGAGTAACTTGTAAATCAGGATGACCTGCCAAGGAAGGCAGTGGCTTTGGGCCCAGTCAAAACCAAATTGTTTTACAGAGCTGGCATTCTCTAAATCAAAGAAGTCTATTGATTGCCAATATGTTTGCTTCTTTTTTTTAAACTCTATACCCTAAGGTTCATAAACAGAGAAAAATCTTCATCTGTGGTATACCAGTGTTTGGTCTGCATACGGAAAGCTCACCTACAGTAACGAAACATACAGGAAAGATCACGACATAATACAGTGCCACTCTACAGCACCTAAAGACCAAGATTCCAGAAGAAAAAAAAAAAAGCCCAACATATTCCCTTTGATTGCCGCTTGATGTATTTTGCTCAGGAGAGCAAGTAAGAAAGAGCCTTGCACAAGGCAGTAGGAAAAAAGCAAGCCTGGTAAATCAGAAAGGAGAACTGAATAAAATAAGACAAAATCAAAAAATGAGGAATGAATTGCACTCACACACTGATACTAACTTCAGCTTTTCATCAGTATACATTAATTTTCATAGAAGACATGCCTTAGGAATGCTAGATGTCTTTTTGGTTCAGTGTACTGTTTATCATAGTTTAATGATAAGTATTATCACATTTAATGTTATTTTTCTGCACATTCATGCATAGTTTGCAGCACAGATCTTGTAACAAGGTTGAAGTTTTCACGTTGTTTCAGTGTCTGAATATATTATGATGATGAAGTAAAAGGAGGATCAATGACCCAAAACAGTAAGAAGAAAATGTCAAGTCTTTTATTCATCTGAGAACAATACCAAAAAGTTAAAACTTATCTTATAAAAATCTTATCCTAGGCTTTCATAGCACCATGTACATTCAAGTGAATGCTTTGCTGTGTATGTCAAGAAGTTGTTTGCCTTTGCATCATCATTCATTACCCCTTCCCTCTCCCCACCCTTCCTTTTTCATGGCATTAGAGCTATAAAGCAAAAAGGAACAAAAGTTACCTTCCTCACATGCACAGCTACTCTTCAGGTGGGACATGAAGCATCACAGTAAGAACTGGTTGCACTGCCAATCTGGAGAAATGAATGGCCACTGATAAACTAGATGTTCCTGTGAATATTGTAAAGACACATATTGACAGTGTATTAGTAAAAAGCTGAGAGCTGTGTGAGCTCTTGGATTCAAAGATATCACTCCCCCTTCTCTGTATGTCTGTCTTTAAAACTGCCACCTGAATAATACCCTTCTCAGAGAACCAGAAGTCAGCTAAACAGAAAGCAAGAGATGAAGCACCATGATCCGGGACAGAGTGGGACACGGCTTCTACTTGCATGTACTTACAGAAATAGGGAAGTGGCAACAGGTGGTGTGTAGGACAGCTGAACAGAAGCCAGGATGCAGGCAAGGTGGCAGGAAAGGCACTTAATGCATGAATCAAAAAAAAGGCTGGAAAAATATGTTAGTGCCATTAAGTTATTTAAACTTCCCAACCCTCCTACGCTAAAGTTGAATACCACCGTATCAATTTCTATTTACTGGATTTGACCCCATGCATTTGTTTTTTCCTCTGCTTGTTGTTCAGCTTGATTCTTCAGTGTTTTCCAGGGTCTTCTAGTTCCCCATGTCTCTTTAGGGGTTTCTGAGATCCAATGTGTCTGACATTGTCGTATTTGTACTGCTGAGACTGCCAAAGCCCAGTTAGCAAGATATCATCAAACTTCTTGTGAAAACACCAGATCATTGTAATTCTTATCCAAAATCTCCTTATGAGATATTTAGTAAAACCAAATTTAATCCCATGTATTCTTTCATCTGCGTAACAGTGACTGTTTATATAACTGCAAATCAGCTAAAATAATGCAGATCATTCCGGTGATCTGGTGAAGCTTTCCAAGCTTCTCAGAATATGACTCCATCCAACATCACATATGGCAGATGAAGCACCAAGAGCTCTGGTTTGTGAACTCCTTATGAATTAGGCACAACCACATAAAAGTTTTCAGATCAGCGTTTAAACAGTACAATAACAATTTCTGTTCTCCAGGACAGGAAAGGCAACATGGATGGATAGAACACCTAGAAGCAGCAAAACAAAATAGAAAAACAGCGGTAGGTTTTGACAGTCTTGCAACATGATGTTTTGCAATGCAGAATCATCTATACTGATTTTGGCACAAGAAAACCTGTAATATTATTTGAATAAAATTCCAATCATAAGAGCACAATTTAATGTCAGATAATTTACAAGAAAAGATTTTAATCGGAATGTAAGACATTGTAAAATTCATCAATTCTAAGTAACCCACAACAGTTTTCAAATGTGGGCAAACCCCAGTGACCTCAGAGCCAAGCATGCTTTGAAATATATTTGTCCTTAACCCTTGGCAGCCCTGTAACAGCTTTATTAGCTTTATACTATCACATATTTCTAAGCAAACCGGCAGACTCAAAAGGAGAATATTCAGAAAAGATTTCATGCTCACATATGGAAAACAGGTGACACACTTGTAACAAACATAATTACAGCTCAGTTGTGTGTTATGTACCTACATAGAAACATCTTTGGGTTTTACTGTTGCATGTTCATATACTGCACTATGACGGTGTTAATTTACGAGCTAGTAAGTGGCTACTGCCATCTACTGGAAAAATTATTAAAACACAGAAATTACATTATGCTGCCAGCAAGTGATCTGGATTACAATAACCTTTCTGGAATAAATTTTCAACATGTTATTGCATATAAAAACTGATACGAGAATATTATCAGGGGCTGTTAGCTTAGATACAGATACATTTCAGGTATCAAAATCTAAATGAAAGAAATTTAGCTCAGGTCCGTTTCAGAACTGTAGTTAAAGTTTGCTTCTGAAATACCAAGTGATTGTAGCTGCACCATACTCTGCACCACACAGCTGTGCTGACTGCTACTGTGTTGCCTATCATTCCTGTGTTTCCACTTGACCTGTGAGACTCAGAATCTAAATTTATACACTGAAATGCTGCAGCATCTCAAGTATCTCATGTTACAGTATTCCCGTGGAAAACAAGTTCTTAATTTACTAATTGTATGACACTCAAAAATTGTTTCTTTTTGGCTATAAGTGGAAATTTTTCAGTTGTCTTACATACAAGAATCTGATTTTTAAAATTATTTATTAAATTATTTTTCAAGATACATTTTCCATTTTCTGATCAGGTTTAACCAGGGCCTTGGTTTCACTTGAGAAAAAAAAAAAACCAAGTGTCCTGATATGGCACAGTCTGATACCTAACCGGAACAAAAGAGCAGCATTTGCTGAGTACCACGACTCCTTGCTCCAACAGTTAAGGATATTTGGAGATTTCCTCACAAAGGTCCAATCCTGCCTGATCTTTATTCATTATCTTAAAAAACACCAGCAACACCATAAGGTTAAATGCAGTGGTATGAAATTATTTCCTTTGCAAAACCAGAGACATTGGATGCCACTCAGAGTTCAGATTACAGATTTAATGCTGCACAGCTTCAGCTAAGGCAGTGCTGACAGGCAAAGTGTATTAACACTCCTGGTAATGATGTCAACACTGAGCTAAACACGGTGTCCTGTTGGCTTGGATGTGAGCATAGGGCTCAAGCAGACATCAGAAAAACACCTCTCACACATGGAAGATGAGACAGTCTCTACTCACAAATTACTGTATCTGTGTTTGCTGGTTGGTATGGGCAGCAGTTCTGCAGAGCAGAATGGCAAAACTTTCATGAAGAAACAGAAATGGCAAACAATTATTTGTACCTACATTTGGATTTCTTGATTGCTGCACACCACAGGATATCTGTAAAGCCTTATTATTGAGAATTCAAAAATAAAAGAATATATTTTTACTTTTCAAATTTCACAATATTTCAAAAGAAGAATAGTGGTCATCAAGCCCAGATTCCTCAGTTTGCAACAGAAAATCCTTGCCACAAGGATCACATGATCCACGCATTTTTATGGTAACTGGTTCCAGGGTGGCACTTGTTTCTAATCACCTATTTCACAATTTCAATAAGAAATATTTTTCCTTCCCATCCTATCTTGAAGCAATATGGCACAAAATGTCTTATGACCTGCTTCAATTTCTTATTAATAGCCTTAATCAGCCTACAGTTTCTATCAAATCACTTTAAAAAGGGAGTAAAAACTGTGATATGCTGCTGATTTGTATAACTAACTCCTCTGGGCTTTTATCTAGTAGAAATATTTAGAAAAAAATGTGTTTCAATACTCCAGTTATACACTGCTTTCTGGTTATTTACACTTCACTCTTCAAAATGTATTCACTCCTTTACTCAATCGATTCTGACTTCATATTCACAAAAGTATACAGAATTTTATTAGTGGTTATCAAAGGAAAGTACTATCTCTGGCAGGCAATTGAAATTGCCAAAGAACTCAAGAGAGAAAATAACAATGAAAATAACAGCTTTATCTATTTATGTACATATACAGATATACATACATATATATATATAAAGCATATCTATATATGTACATACTAGAACTGAAGTCAGAATTTAATGGAAATTGGTGAATTTTAACTTACTACATGATTTCAGTCATGAAATTCAGATTTTAAAGAGATTTTTAGAGGAATTAGGCACATGAAACTCCTGGAAATAATAAAAAAAAAAATCTAGCACTTACCTTCCCTAGACTCTCTAAAAACCCTGTCCCCAGATCAGTGCAAGTGCATACCATAATATCACAGTGAAGACTTGAATTTTTTACACCTCTCAGTGTTCTGGTCCAGACCCTAAGGTACACTGATTCACTGCTGGTAAATGCCACTGTCAAATGTGTAGAAATGGCCTTGGCAAGATCACATTTTCAGGACAGTCATATTCTAAGGAGAAAATTGAATTTTTAAAAGCTAGGTAGAGTCTGTTTAACTGGTGGAAGAAAACAGCTGAATACCTAAAATACACAATCACTGGAAACTAATCCCTATATCTGAGACTTTTCAGTGACCTACACCTGCTAGAGCAGTCCAAACATCACTCACTCCTGGCCACTATTACACAGGGCTCAATCAGAACTTCAAGCCTGCAGCAACTTCCAATTTTCTGTCATCTCTAAAATGGAGAATGGAGAAGGAGAAGGAAAAAAACCCCATCTTGATCTTTGACTAATTCTTCATTACAATGGTAAATACAGAACTGAGAATTAGTCCCCAACAGTCCAGATTTATTTTCTCTATAGACACCAAACACAACAGAGCTAGCTATACATTGGCTTTGCAACCGGAAGAAGACTTCAGAATTCTGAAATGACTTCTCCAGTCTCATTTATTTTTGGCATTGTATCATTGACTTGCAAAAACATCCCTTTTTATTGAAATGAAGGTTTGTATCAGTTGAGTCAAGGAAATATATTGATACTTAAATGAGGAAAGACCAAGAAAGATGGAGTTTAGTTTAGCAGAGGAAGCTCAAGGGAGATCTTAGCAAGTGTTTATGTATATCTGAATGGTAGAACAGTGGAATCACAGAATGGTTTGGGTTGGCTGGGATCTTAAAGATCACCTGGTTCCAACCCCACTGCCATGGGCACGGATGCCACTCACTAGATCAGGTTTCTCAGAGCCCCATCCAACCTGGCCTCTAACACTTTCAGCAACGGGGCATTCACAACTTCTGTGAGCAACTTACTGTAGTGCTTCACTACTAGTAAAGAATTTCTTCTTAACATCTAATCTAAACCTGCCCTCTTCCAGTCTAAAGCCATTGCCTTCGTCCTGTTACTGTCTGCCTGTATAGAACCATAGAATCATAGAACCATAGAATGATTTGGGTTGGATGAACCTTCAAAGATCCAACACCACCCTGCCAACAGAAGTGTCTCTTTTACCAGATCTGTTTGCTAAAAGTCTTGTCTTTCTCTGTCTTTCTTATTAGCCCCCTTTATATATTGAAAGGCTACAGTAAGGTCTCCCTGGAGCTTTTTCTTCTCCAGGCTGAACAGCTTCTTTCAGCCCTTTTTTTTTACCAACAGGAGAGGTGTTCCATCCTCCCTCTGATAATTTTCATGCCCTCTTCTGGACCTGCTCCAACAGATCCATGTCTTTCTTGTATTGAGGACAACAGAAGACGGTGCAGTACTCAAGTGGGGTCTCCTGAGACCAGAGCTCAACCTGCTGGCCATGCTGCTTTTGATGCAGACAAGGATATGGCTGCCTCTCTGGCCTGCAAGTGAACACTGCTGGTTCATGTCCAATTTTTCATCTACCAGTATCTATCCTCAGATCCTTCCCCACAGACCTGCTCTCAATTCCTTTACCCTCCAGTAAGTATTGCTATTGGGGAATGCCCAAACCAGGTTGTAGGACTTGACCTTGTTGAACTTCATGAGGTTCACACAAGCCCACTGCTCAAGCCTGTCAGGCTCCCTCTGGATGGCATCCCTTCCCTCCTGCATCAACTGCACCACTCAACTTGGTGTCATCCGCAAAACCGGTGAGTGAGAATTCCACTGTATATAAAGATGCAGCCAGACTCTTCTTAGTGGTTGCCAATGCATGGACAACAGGCAATGGGCATAAACTGAAATTCAGGAAATACCATTTAAACATAAGAAAAAAACCCCATTGTTAAGGTGAGGTCAAACACTGGATCAGGTTGCATAGAGAGACTGCAGAGTTTCCATCCTTGGACATATTCAGAAATGACCATACAATGTATTAAGGAACTTGCTTTAGCCAACCATGCCTTGAACCAGAGGGGGTGGGGATTGGGCACATGTTCTCAGGAGATCCCTTCCATGACATCCAAGAAACAGCCTCACACAGAGCAAGGACTGGCTCTTAGTCTGGTGCGGCAACGCTCAGAAAGAGACATGAATGAATTCCATTCACTTACACAACCCTGAAAGTTGCTACACTTTGTATGATGGTTTTATGATTATGTAGTGTCAGATATTTTTAGGTGCCTTTAATCTTCCTGTCTTTCTGTTTCCAACCCATACTGGTAATTGTTTCCTGGAACATGAGATGACTGATCAAAAAATACTTTAATGAGTTTGAAACGGAGGTAACATATTTGTAGCTGTTTTAATGCCAGTATTTTCAATGCACAGATTTTTTACAAAAACATTTTGTAGACTTTTTTAACCTTACCTAATATCTTCCAATCCTCCTTTTTTTCATCTGGCCAATAAATCTGGGGTTAGAATCTTCTTAATTTTTCCCCTAAATTAGACTATTAAGAGAAAAATGGAGTCTTTTATCTTGAATACAGCATATCTTCTAGCTTTACTATCACTCCATTCAGAAATTGTAGGCTTTCCAAAGGAAGAAATTCTTTAGGGCACATTTTTGAAAGGCAAAAACAGCAGGTAAGGAATCAATTATCAAGAAAAAATGTTGCCCATTGGGTCCCACTTTCCAGCAATGCCTTCGGAAATTTCCTTGCATACACTTGCATGAGAGCTGCAAATGAATGTCAGAATAACAGACAGAGATTAATTTTTAAAGGCTATGCATCATTCTTGACAGCTGAACGAAAAATTAAGTACATAGGAAATCAGTGAACAGCAGTTGTCCTGAGCAGAGGGAAGGTGAGCACAACCACTAGCCAGTTGTTTTGGGGCTAAGATAACTGACATGAGAATCAGATGTTCAGATGGTGAAAATTCTGGTACCTAGTATAGTGTTTGAGTCTCTATACTGGCAATATAATGAATCTGTTCCTTTTTTTTGACTTAATTTATTCAGAGTAGGTAATATGTTGACTGCAGCAAAAATTTCTGAGAGAAACTATATATGCTGCTCTGAAACATCTAGCATTTAGCACACGGTTCAGAACTGTGCATACTTGCAAAAACTTATCTCCACTATGAAAAAAATCTTCCCAATGTGCAGAAATACATTACAATGTCTATTTTAATATAATGAATTCTCCTTGGTTGATATGTATTTGCTGGAGAAATCCTACTAAAGATAACATAAACAGTCCAAGACATTATCATCTTAAAACTGTATTTAAAGAGAAACTTTTGAACACTGGCAGAACATCAAAATACTTTCTCCTGTGCCTCCTTCACAGAATAACAAGCATTAATGTCTTTAAAAATCTGCATTATTTGTACAGCTATGGAAAAAACCCCCACTGAACAGACCATGGATTAGCCATATTAACCCCTTAGTGTACGAGCAGAATGCAATTTCTACACAAATGCAGGAGATTTATTTTTCTGAGTCACTCTAAAAAAAAACTCTGCATAAATCCACTTTCTTTTCTTGTGATCTTGTTTTTTCTATTAGCAATTTTCAACAGCTACTTAAAATCCCCTTTTGACTGTGTTTTATTGCAGGGAATTCCTAGCAGCTTTATATGGAGTGGAGTTTGTTTTTAATAGGAATGTAAAGGATTTTGATGTCAAAAAGATTTTGGGAAAGTAACATTTCATATCCCCCTGGTTAATGTCCAGTTGAAGGCACTGTAGGGATTAAATAGACTACTTTAAACTTGTAAGAGTAGTTTTTGTTTTAACAAACTTGTTTTGCAAAATTCTGTAATGGTAGAGATAAGTTACTATTCTATCAATGTCTAAATGATATTAACTTTAAAAATATTAATGATCTTTAAATGTCTTAGTCTTCATATCCATTACTATGATGAATCATGGAAACATTGAACATGAAAAAAAATTATCGGATTAGCATTTTCACTGCTTAAAAATAGTCCAGATGGGCTACATTACATGAAAAAGTATTGCTGAAAATCAGCAGATTGGTAGAGGAAAATAGGGCTGACTACCATACCTAATATACTTAGTATATTCGCTTCAAAACATTACTTTATAGAACATTTTCCTTCTGTTCCTGGCAAAATTCATATGGTTAGAATAAAATGGGAACAAAATACACCTGACTTTAGGGCGAATAGGCAATGTACATAGTAAATACGCTCTCTCAATTTCATCTACTTTAATACTTACAGAATGTGATTTAAGATTAGCATTAGACTAAAATTTGGACAAAACTTTGATAGACTTGTGCCAAAAGCATCCTGCCTGGCTTAGTTAGGATAGTGGTCTAAAACTGTTGTACAATCTCTGAAAGCTTTCTTTGGCCATAAGAAAAGAGAAGAAATCCTACCTGGGCCTATTAGCAAAAAAGTGTGAGATTGGTTGCTTTGAAGATGATAACATGAAAAAAAACCCTGACTCTAATTTTAAAAGTTACTTTAAAGGTGATTATATTTATTTGACCCTGCTGCTTTTCAAGTTTCATTTTTCAGTTTTTATCTTGCACTCTGAGTGTTTTCATTTGTAAATGAAAACATTACATGTTAATCTCGAAGTAACTGAAAATGGCTTTAATAGATTGATGAGTATATTCTGTTAGCAATAAAATACTATTCAATTTCCAAAAACTGAACAAGGATTGAAAAAAGCTTACATGGACAATCAGCCATATATTACAATGGCGACAAAATTAGGCTCTAAACAGTTAGCATAAAGAATGGTAGGTAGCCTAAAGTAGATCAAATATAAAAGGTAAGATGTTTGAGCAACAAAATGTCTTATATTATAGTGAACAATTACATTTACAATGAATAATGAAATTAAGGGAAAAAATCCTTAAAAAATATCTCCTAATAAGCAGAAAGAACACTATGAAACTCAGACAGGATGCGAGGAAGCAGCATAAAGCTGTGTCAGGGGAAGTTCAGACTGGCTAAGAGATTGTCACTGCAAGAGCGGCCTCGTGCTGGCACATGCTCCCCAGGGAAGTGGTCATGGCCCCAAGCCTGTCATTGCTCAGCAAGTGTTTGGACAGAGCTCTGACATGCTGCTTAAGCAGTTCTGTGTGGAGTCGGGAGCTGGACTTGACAATCATTGTGGGTTCCTTCTGTGGTGGTGCATTCCCCCACCCACTCCGCTCCTTTCCAGGCTGCAGTGTGATCTTAGAAAAGCTTGTTAGGCCTCGGCCTTGAAAATACCACCTGGGTTCAGCTCTTTCTGAGCTTATCAAACACACTGTCTGCTCCCAGAAACTCCTAACCAGCTTCTGTTTTTCTNTTGAGCTCTCCTGGGCTGCAGCAGGCCTGCAACCAGCAATCTCCCTCTGAGTGGAGCCTCTCAGAGCCAGCACACCCTCAGCTTTGCTATACCTGGAGGATCACCGAAACACGACGTGTCCTGGGCTGACACCTCACTCCTTCAGGCCCCATCCTTCGCCCGTCAGGAGATGCAAAAGCTTCCAAAGGGAGTATTTTCACTGACCTCTGAGGGAGATTTTTGCACCGGTGCCTTACCTTGCACTGTTTCTGTCTGCGGGCGTACCTGTTGCGCATATGCTATAGCAAGTCTGGAAGTTAGATTATGTTACAGTTATAACAGCCTAATGCTGTTAAGTGTTACTTCTCTGTTATATTGTTAAGGTTAAGCTATAAATTAAGGTATAAATTCAGGTATAAGTTAAGTTAAAGTACTGTTAAGTTTAAGTGTTGTTAAGCTTTAGGCCACATTCCTTTTCATCCTTGTCTACCCTGTCTTTACACACACACACCCACACCCACACCCACACCCATCCACCCACACCCTTAGGTAGTTTGCAATTCATTTTTGTTTTGATTGCCTGGATTTTGTTTGGTTTTGTTGTTGATTGCTTTCCTTGTTATGCCTTAGTTGTCCTTTGTAAGTAGAGTGAATCTTGCCAACCAATCTGTTGTGCTTAATAGTTTAATATTAAATCTGACTTTTGCTCATACCCTTGTTAGTGATTTTTGGGCGATCTCAAGCACACCCATTCAGGACACTTCCAACTCATGATATCCAATGATTCTGTGGGTTTCAATTTAATATACAAGTATTTCAAGTGACATGAGTATAATCTAAATAAAGGTGTTATTTAATGTACAGGAATTTAGAGAAAAAAGCACACAAGTCAGATGTTTAAGACAATGATGGATATTAATGTCGCAAATATTTTACCTTTAATTCTCTTTTTTTCCTTCTTCTTAACATCCCTTAAAGCATAAACAGCCAAAGATACACTATATAACCTGCATTTCAAATTATACAGAAATACAGTAATAACCTATCTACACATCAACATAACTATATATGTCCTGGCCTTCTGTCCCAATTCATACTACCTGCACAAATTTTACGCTTACCAGTTCTTAAGGCGGAAGTTAATGTGAGAAGATTAGATCTTGTGAGAAGATTTGGTGTCTTTTCTCTTTAAGAAACTCACCACTACTCAGAATCAGGCTTTTCATCTGTTCTTTATCATTAATCCAATTCCCTTTAAACCAACAGAAAGACTCCCTATTGATACTGAAGGGAAATAGATCAGATTAACAGTCAACATAATGTAAATATTTTGGGAAGATCAACAGAAATAAAACCAGTTTGACAATCAGTGCTCAAGAGTTTATATAATTTTTTTTTAAAAGGCTGTCAGTATAGGCAAATAACAAGACAAGACACTTTCATGGCTGCAGTTAGTAATGCAACATGGTTACAGTTTACAGGACTTTAAGGAGTAATTTACAATGTCCGAGTACAAGTTTGCTGTTTTAAACTGAAACTTGGTAAAAAATGATCAGCTCCATTCACAGAACATAAACATACTACAGATCAAAATGTCTCCATAGCCATTTAAAAAAAAATCAGGAAGGCCATCAAGTAAAAACGTATTTTATTTTCTGTCATAATGCAATTTTACACCAGAAAGTAATTACTTTCTCATCACCAATAAATAAAATTTTTCAAGTCAACAGTTCACGAGGGGTAGCAGGGCTGCACATCCACGTGTGGGAAGGGAGGACAAGCGCAGGGATTCCACCCTGGCTGGCAGCCGGCCGTAGTTTGCTGGTGGGGCTGGAAGTGCCGCGCCAGGCCCGGCAGTCCCATAGGCAGCTGCTCCAAAGGCGCAGACCGGGCAGGTCACGTTTCCCGCCCGGAACCAGGGCCGCGCTCCCGACCCGTCCCGCCCGCGCTCCCGGAGCCCACACGCTTCCCTCGGCCCGCAGGAGCTCCCGCCGCCAGCCCGGGGCGCAGCAGCGGCAGGAAGGGAGCCCGCGCAGCAGCGGATGCGCGCAGGGTTCGCCGGCGGCTCCTGCCGGGAGGGGAGGCAGGGAAGGAGGGACCTGCGGCGAGCCCCGCCCGGAGCCCCGCGCAGTGAGAGGCGAGTGGGTGCTATGCCAGCGCTCCTCGGCTCTCGCTCGCTGCAAACCTGAGCGACCGCAGTTACCGCAAGACGGTAAAATTGAACTGGTGTTGCCTTCCCCGGACCAACAATTCATACATTAATAAAACGACACCGCAGTGGTTCATGGTCAGCAGAGCATTTAACCCAAGTTTGGGGTTTTGGCACCGTAGATAATTGTCCTCTCTGAATACTTAATCATAAGCACTGTTCTGTGTTTTCCCTACAAATACAGCCAGTAAAACGTGCTCTCAAGCAGAAGAAAATGCAGTGTTGTGTTGGTCAAGAGTCAACAGGAAAAAACCCAACCACACTACAAGAATACACTGATTTTTAGCTGCTGTGTACACAATGCACCAGAATCGCTATAGTTTGCTGATTTATTAAGTCCCTTGTCATCTTGCATTTTAGGTGGTAGCTTCGTGTGCTCAAGGGATGTAAATCTCTGCAAAACCAGAATGCGTAACTTGTTATTCAGATGTATGTATATCACATTAAAGTACTGCAAGATAAAAACAGCCTCTTAAATAGGGGATTTCTTAATATGGTTAAATTAATTAATAGTATGGGGGTGTTTTGTTTTTTAACCTTTCCTCACTGCTGTTCTTTCTCTTTTCCTCATTTCCGGTGCTCTATCTTTCTACTTGGCACCATCTCTGGTGTTTATTAGCTTATGCAGTATAACGATTCAACTCTGTAACCCAGCAAGAGTTGCTCCATAATTCTGGTTTCATTGTCTGTTATTCCATGAAAGCTGATTAAATTACTACCAGAGTCAACGCAGAATAAAACAACAAGAGAACACACCCGGAAGGAAGGTCGATATGGGAGGAGCAGAACTTAGAAGTTTTCCAACTTTAGACTGTGGAAATAAACCCCTCAGGTTGCCTTATCTTTCTCCCTTAAATATGCCATAAGGCTTGGGATTCCTGCATAACAATTTCCATTGTCTCCCGTCCCTTTTTCATCTGTTTCCAGGTAGTGCCAGCAACTGTTATTATTTGTTTTAGCTGAGCTGACCTTAGTAACCCTTTACCTCTAGTAGCCAATTATGGATCATGGGATCATAGAATCATAGAATGGTTTTGGTTGGGGCCTTAAAGGATTTTTAAAGCTCATCTAGTCCAATCCCCCTGCAAAGAACATGGACATCTTCAACTTGACCAGGTTGGTCAGAGTCCTGGCCAACCTGGCCTGGAATGTTTCCAGGGATGGAACACCTATCACCTTTCTGGGCAACCTGTTCCAGTGTTTCACCACTGTCATCAAAAAAAATTTCTTGCTTATATGTAGTCTGAATCTACCCTCTTTTAGTTTAAAACTGCTCCCCCTTTCCTATCACAGAAAGTCCTGCTAAAAAGTCTGGCCCCAATTTTCTTAAAAGCCCCCTTTAAGTATAGAAAGGCCACAAAAAAAGTTTCCCTGGAGCCTTCGCTTCTCCAGCAGATCAACCCAACTCTCTGTCTTTCTTCAGAGGAGAGATGTTCCACTCCTCTAATAATTTTTATGGCCTTTCTCTGGACTCACTCCAACAGATCTGCATCCTTGCTGTGCTGGGGACCCCAGAGCAGATCTCCAGGTGGGATCTCACCAGAGCAGAGGGTGTCAATCTGGCCACGCTGCTTTTGATGCAGCCCAGGATGCAGTTGGCTGTAAGAGCTAACTTAATTTAGATGTGCCATTGACATACTTCAGCTTTTAACTGTTTCTCGAACTTTGAGTAATGTGAAATATGAAGTGTTTTTCATAACTCAATGCAAGTTTTCAAAAATTATGTAATGCTCTAACATCCCAGGGTACTAGGAAGTAGCATTCATAGATATGGAAACTAAGCTCACTAAGGCTAATAAATTCTTCACAAAAGAAAATGTTACATGTTGAGTTAAATCATGGGAGGGGTATAGGCAATGTCTCATACAGAAACTGAGTGTAGAAGTTCCCATTTTAGAAATACACATTTTGTTTCTTGTATCCTGGCTAGATTTCACTCTGGATGCCTCCTGCACTATATTAATACCTTTTCTTTATAGTTGTTCCTACAGAAATACTGTCATAGAGTTCAGCAGAGATAGGCCCAAGACTACCACAGAACACAGGGAAGGCACAATTCACTTTCTTTCTCATAAGTTACCTCTACATTAAAAAAAAGTAAAAAAAAAAAAAGAAAAAAGAAAGTTGTATTTATGACTTGACTTACGGGACACATCTAGAAACCTTGTGGGCAAACTCTCATATATTTAGAAACTGAATTTGAGAGTTATTTTAGCTACTTAAGTCTTTTTACTGAAAAGTGGCATCAGCATATAATTACTTTTGAAGTTTTTCTGACTTCGGTGGGAGAGCAATTAAATCTACATGTGAACTGATGTTGAGCAGTAGTGCTCCCAAAATAAACATATCTGCCGCTTTCCTATCACAAACACTAAGGCATTTGTACGACTGAATGCTGAAATAAACCTAAAAAAATTACATATATCTTTGAATACCAAAAATACCCCAATTGGTTATCTTTCAGCCAGATCAGCTTTCCAGTTTGATTAACTGCAGTGATGTAACATCTGACATATTCAAAAGATATAATGTAGAAAATGGTTTGAGAACTTGAACAAGTGACTGGAAGTGGCAAAGGAGAAATAGCAAGCACTTAAGTTTCACATGCTGCTTCAAAACTTGTCATGCATTACACTAAATTTATTTTTGTAATTGAAATGTCTAAATTTTACTTCTACTTTTTATAGCTTTTTGTAGCTTTTTGCAATGGTAATACAAAAATAAAATCACTATTTTTTCCACGTTTGTAACAATGAGAGTATTTTCATGAAAAAAATGGAGTGAAATGAATGCCTTGCTGATGCAGCAAGGGATAGCTTTTGTTCCTGTTATCCTCCTTGTCATGGCAGAGATCTTACCTCACTCCCTGATCCATGGCTCCTGGCCACATTCCTTTGCTTTCCCTGTGGCACTCATCAGACAATTCTTCAAGTCACTTCAGTTCACTAATCTAGCAGAGAAGAGAGTCTTCTTTTTCTTGACAGACTTGTTCTCTGGCAAGTTGACATATGACATGAGGTCACAGAGGAATCCAGAGAACACAGGAGTTTGTGCAAGGTAAAAAGTATGTGCATTGGCAACTTCTGATTGGAAGCATGGAGTATGAAAAAACAGGGGAAAAGGATTATCATCTCCCTCTTTCAGGGTATGTGAGCTTTTAGATCAGGTCATCTTGACATGTCACAGTCTCAGGTTGATGTATACTGGTATTAAAGGAGAACAGAATTCGCAATTCAATCTTGTTTCTCTTCTAACTTTACGCTCATCTAAATTAAAAGGCTCTTGTTTTGGACTACTCTGGTTTCTGTAAAATCTCAAACTTCTATCAGTCTGGACTGTATTTTGGAAATATAAAATTAGTTCAGACTAAAGTTGTTTTGAAGTAGGGATCAAAGTAAAACTCAGGGAATACAATATATTCTTCACTTAAGCTTTTCTATTACTGTCCTATGAGGATATGACTTGATTAGTTCACAGGTATTCACAAACCCCACTTACAAATTGACGGTATACACAAATGTTTTCGAGAAGATGGCTTTATTTCTTTTTCGTTGGAAATGCTGGCTTGTGCTCACAGTAGCATCAGGGAAGAAAACTAGATTCTGTTTCCCCTGGGAAGCTGTGCTGTTTTTAATTGCCTTTGGAGCTGCAAAACAAATTGCCATATTATTGCTTTGTAAACTTCCATCTGTCATCCATATTGTAGTTTATTGCATTATCACTGATATCAAAGGTCACAGTGAAGACAGCTATTTCTAGTAATAGTTACTAGTATAACTAACACTATTAACCAACAAAACAAGATAGCAAGAGGTATATTTGGAGTGGAAGTTAACTGTGAGACTTTCCTATGTTTTTTGTGACTATTGTAGAGGTATTTCTGTACTATTTTCTGCAAGTAAAGTTATTTGTTCCATTATCCTTGCTACCAAATTTCAAAGCAGACAGTTTGCATGCTTACCTTTGTATGAATGAAATCACATTGTTTCATGTGTAAGACTAAGTTAAAGAATAGTCATCATATTCAGAAAAAGTATTCAGAAGCTTTCCTAGTTGAACATGAAGTCCCCTAATGCTACTGACATTAGTCACCAGTTTTGGCCACAGAGTCTATTGCCAAAAATTCCCATTGTTCAACCTAAATTTTCTACATGCCTTGCTGTTACAAGTCGCTATTCTATATCTGTCATGCTTTCTTTATATTCCTAGAAAATCTGAAAGTATCATTAACATAAAGTCAGCAAGTTTGTTCCTAATGCTTCCTTTATAGCTCTAACATGTGATTTCAATTGGAAATTAATTTCAGCAACTTATGGAATATTAATGGATTTTTTCAAATGACCATCACAAAGTAACATTTTCCTGGCATATGAGTTAAAAAAAATTAAAATATTTTCCTCTGAAGAAATGGGTAGATTTACATGATTTATCAAGGTTTTGTGTACAGTTGGTATGTCAGTATCAATTTCATGTTCTACAATGCTATTTTGAGTGCACTTATATTTTGTTAACGTTTATTACCCACATCAGTATTGATTCATAACATTATTGAATTAAAAGACAATTTATCAAATAAATCTGAAAGATGTTGTGGCATTGCTCAAACGTCCTGACTTTGACTTTGGCAATTAAGCAATTCCTTTTGTAGATGATTGACCAGTGAATGATAATTGAATGAAATGCATCTTTGGTGCAATTTAATACAGATCATGCATTAAATTTAAGTCTTCCTCAGCAACAGAATCAAACAGATGAAATTAAAAGAAAATTAATTGAAACAGTGATATTGCAATGCTGTCACAGAAGTTTGAGCTTCATTCAAAGTACAGTTAGGTGAGTTCAGGAAAAAACTGTAGTGAAACAGAAAATCTACAAGGCTTCAATTACCATTTGTATTTTTCTTAAGTATTCTGGAAAGATTACACATATAGTACTACAGCCTTGCAGTGTGGTGAACTGGTTACACAGAGCTTCATGCTTCAGTGGCTGGAATGTTTCTGGTACATCACATGTCTCATTTAAAAATAGCTGTCTTGCAGCACGCTCAGCACCTCAGATATAGCAGAGACATGTAACAAGACTTGTCAGTTTCTTGTGCTTAACTCACTTTTGGAGGCGCCTTTTCAGTTGCCATCCCATGTCATCATTTAGTCTCTTGACATGCATATATCATTTGTGGACTCATTAAGACATTAATTTCCAACACTATGTTTCTGCTAGCTTGTTTCTAAGCCTGGAATGAGTTTGCATGCATTTTGGGAACTGAGTATCACTACTTAGCATAGGGGAGAAAGAATTTCTGATGTATTCAGAATGGGTTTGCATTTTGAAATACCTGGTTTGAGTGTTGTTTGGTTGCATTTAAATTTCCATTCTGTTGGTTCTTTGTGTTTATATAACTACATATTGTGCCTTTAAGCACCCCTCTGGCAATAAAATACTAATTTATTTTATGTTTTGAATGTTAGCTTCGGTACTATAATTTTGTTATGTCAAGATACAGTATCGGAATATAGCAATTACATTTAGAGTAATATTAGTTTGGTTTTTTACATACTTCTGTGAAATTTTTTATAACTATCTTTTTTTTTTAATATGTGTGCTCACATAAATACAGGCACAATATAATTTTTAGTTTGCCCACTGTTTTCCAGTTCAGCAGTGCACTGTCTCCTTCTTACCTAGCAGATTGTTGCAGCTTTCTGAACTGTTCTCAAGCGGACCATCCTGCCATTACCTGGTCTAAATTAGTAGACTTATTTTAGCCATCTGATTTTAATTGTGAAGATGGTTACCTCATCAGGCTTTTAGTCCTACATTTTTAAAGCTCTCTCACAATTACTTACTTGTAAATAAAATAAAGGCTTTACAACCTTTCCATCAAAGTTGTCACTGTCTGAAATACTTTCATCAGCATCCCTTCTGTAAAGCTATGGGGAGCACACACAAAGTCCAGCAATGTAAACCTTGCACCAAGAAGTTGTATTGTCTAGTTTCTGTTCAGCTGAAATGACTCTCGAGTGTGTGTTGTATGTGGAACTTGCTCACGTGGAGAATCCATAGACTCTACTATCTCTATTCTTGCTCCTCTTAAGAACTTGTTTTTCTGGACATGCAGCCAGAAAATTGTGGAACAAGAAAAAACCACTGTCATTTACTAAATTTGCATAACTTCCTCAGCATGCTCAAACTTAGGCATCTAAAGTGGACCCATCAACTTATATTCCAGGCCATCACCTTCAGTTGCAACTGATTTTTTTTTATATGATCATGTGATTCTATAGGTATCTTTAAAAAGGTGAGTCAATAGAGCAAGTTATTCTGAATAAATGTATTCTGGGTAAACTTATATTGCTTTTCCTATTCCCATCCCAAAGCAACAAGATAATTTCTAAATTACAAGGAGTTTGATTTTTACAAATGTATAGCAAAGAACTAACTGCACTTGGCTTGCTGCTAGGAAGGAACTTTGACAAGCTTGAGAAGTTGGCAGACATAATTGAGTTCAGCAAAGACAAATGCAAAGTGTGGTACCTTGGATAGAATAAACCCCTGCAGCTGGTGCAGGATCTGACAGGTTATGTACCAGCTCTGCAGAGAATTTGGGCTTTTCCTGGGTAATGAGCTGAACATGACTGCAATACAAGTTGGGCTTTATTAATGAGAGCAGAAATTATTTCTCTCTACTCAACACTTATGAGGCAGTACTGTATTCCACTTTGGGGTTCCCCAGTAAAAGAGAGGTCATAAACTGTAAGAGTCCAGAGAAGATCCCCTAAGATGGTATAGGCTGGAACATATACTAGGAATAGGCTGAGAGATACAGGGTTTTTTACCCTGGAGAAGAGCTGGGGAAAAGGGAGCAGGAGGAGAATCTAACTGCTGTCTTCCACATGGGGGCATATGGAGAAGATGAAGCCAGATTTTCACAAATACACACAGTAAAATGACAAGAGGCAGCTAACATTTCCATGGCAACAAAGACAATTCCAGCTGCTTGTAAGGGAAGGATTTTTTCCACTGGTCAAGCACTTAGGGATGACTTTTGAAATATGATTGAACAGAACACTGTGCAGCAGCTTTGTTAACTTTGAAGTTAGAGAGATCATTTAAGCAAAAGTTGGACAATTAAGGACATGCAGAGGTCCCTTACAGCCTGAGTTATTTTATGATTCTAATTAAGGTACAAGCAAGTTACACACAATGTAGTATTTTAAATTTGATTTCTTCTCTCAAGATAGTGTTGGGAAATTTTCAAATATATAATTGTCTTTCATTTAAACACTATTCTGACATTGTTATGTGGATTAGTAGTCACATGCAGAACTGTGGTGAAAAATGACACAGTCAGTAAGCCAAAAAAAACCAATTATTGACATCTCCATTTTATAAAACAGAAGTTGGAATACAGAGGAGATGACCAACACAAGAACAGTCATAGAAGTTTCTGATTGTGCCTTTACTGAAGAAAAGGCTGCAGTCTTTAGTAATTTGTATATATCTGTGGTGAGTGGCTGGCTGAGTTTTGTGCATGTGGCCAAAAACTGCCTCTTGCTTAGCAGGCAGTGTGTGTGAGAGTGCTTCAGGGGCACAGGGAGGTAATGGCTTAGGGAATTTGGCTTATTACTGGAGGTAGTGTTGTTTTGGTATGCACACGGGCTGTACCAAAGAGTGTCTTGAGCTAATACTGAACATAATGGAAACATATCCTGTGGTGGAAATGACAGGGAACTGATCCACAAGCCCTTGTGCTTCCTTCCTTCTGTGTGATAGGAGAAATGGATGTGACCTTTGGGTTTCAGCTCAATGTTATGCGTTAGGTATTTGGTAGTTCACACTCACCCTGCTCTACTCTAGCAATATCATACTGTGCAGGCTTTGGGACAAAAGGTTTTGTCTTTTTAGCGGTAAGATTTGGTTTTCTTCCAGATGTAGTCATTGAATCTGCATAGAAGTGCAAGAAGACTTTCATTGACGAAGTTAAAGTTGCTCATACCCTGGACTTCTCATTGAGGTTTTACATCAACGATTTTAAACTTAATTTTGGAGTTACTTCTAATTCTTTGTGACAGATTCTTTCTTTAATTGAAAACAGTTTCTAGGTGGCAGTTAAGTCTCCAGAGCACTGCTTGTCTCCTCTATGCCTTGTGCACCACCTACTGGATTATTTTTAATATGCTGACAAAGATTTAGCCTTTCACAGATCCATGAAGTACATGATCTGCTTGTTTCCAAAAAGAAAACTCACAACGCCATTACTTTGTCTGGTGAAAAAATACATCTTAATTCATCACAAATATGTCTTAATTCATGCCTTTCTGTTCAACATCCAGTTGTGTTTAGTAACATCATAGAGTGTTCTCACTTTAACATATGGCATCAATAATCATAATTAATGGCATTCTGGTTGGTGTAAAATATCTGACTAAAACAGCTACTTATCCAGTAATTAAAATAGGAGTTGCTATATGGTCTGCCTTCTGCAGAGAAATAAAAATTTGCGTTAAAATGAAATTTTAAAGACAATCTCATATTACTTCTAAAAAGAATTCGAAACACCACTTGGTCCAAAATTATCTCAGGTGATGTTTAAATGAGATCAAGCTATGGCCCAAGAGTATGTAGAAGCCCAGATGATAAGGCGCTAATGTGTCTCAAACACCAATAACTGCACAACCATGAAGCCAGACAAGGTGGTTTGTTCCAAAAACAAGATTTGATTGGAGAAGAGGACCATGTAGAGGTAGGGCAGGGACAAACATCCTTGTTCTAGTCCCTGGAGGCACAACAAACAAAAGACAGCATCAGTGAAGAAACAGGCATGAACTGTCAACCAAGGGCCAATCTAGCAGGATGATATGAGACCATTCAAGTCCCCTGTAGCCTTCCAACCCATCTCCAGATAGGTCTGAAAGAACAGACTGCAAATGATAACTAATTTGCATAGACAATGAGAAACTTGTCCTCAGGGCAGGCAAAACTTATCTGTAAAAAGGTACTCCCATCAAGCCCAGGCATGTACCCTCAGGACTCTGCACATCCCATCAGCTGGACAGATGATCTCTCTCTCTTTCTCTGCCCCTCTTTAGCTCATCTCTTCTTTATTCTCTTCCCTCTGACCCTACCCCTTTACCCAAAACTCACTGCTGGCTTACAGAGTAGGTCAGGGACTAACATATCAATTTCCATGCTAAGTGTGTAATATACTAATAAAACTGTGGGCCCTCTGACTTTTGTCATTCCTGTAGACTACAAGCTTTTACAAATCTTGGGTGCTTCCTTCCCCTTAGGTTGGGACATGACAGGGCAGACAGACAAGAAATAGACAAAAGCAGAATGAGACATGGCTCAGCATGAAAGCCATTGTCAAGTGCTGTTTATGAGAACGAGAATGAGAAGGTGATAACAAGCAGACTGCACACAGGACAAAATGCTGTGATGCTACTTTAAGAAAGACAAGATTTACTTAAGTAAAAGAAGATTACATCCTTCAGGATGCCTGTGTCATGGCAATTAGCTACAGCAGGATCCCAAAATTAACGTACAACATCAGTTCATACTGGTGACAGTGCATAATAACAGAGATGGAATTTCAAATAATGGGAAGTATTTTATACCTATTTTTTAATATGTATATATATATCTATTGATATGCTATACATATAAAGATATAAGAAATTTTAATCTTATATTAAAAATTTTTCATCTTTTATACTCCATCTGATCCAGTGACATCAACATATGAAACCTGCTCTCACTGAATAAATGTCAATGTATAACTACAAGAATTTTTTCCACTAAGAAACTTACAAGAAATGTTCCTTTAAAGAGTTTGCTTTGTAGTAAAAGTTCAGATTAGTAGCACTAAAATAGAATAAACCCACCAAAATACTACTGAAAGGCAATACTTTAATTTAATTTAGCTGGGGAAATGAACAAAATTAGTTGCCTGAATTGTTTTAATGTAAAGAACTTTAATTTCTATTAAGATTTAGCAGACATGCACATGCCTTGAGACTCCATTTAAGCAATTTAACAGGAGCTATTATCAGTTAAGAAACACAACAAATCAACGTTTTTGTAATGCTACAGGCAACAACAGATGTGAGTAGCACTGGAAAGAAGGCAAAGTTGTTTCATGATAGTAGTGTTGATGGACACAGACAGAAACCCTCCACACTTAAAAAACCAAAGCCAGCATCACCAACAAAACCAAAATCGGTTCCAATGACCTGTCTATGGCTGACCAGGATGAAGAGCTGCTAGTAGGAAAAATTTAATGTGATTCCCTCCAGGCAGCCTATCCAACTGCTAGTGCCTGGATCCCTATTTTGTCCTGCTGCTGGAATCTGGACATGCAAGTCTACAAAGATCACAGCTATACTTCCATCTGCTGGTACCATCCTGTGTCATCATTCCCCTCCCACCTAATGCAGATCAACACACACTGGATCCCTTGAGTAACTGGGATTAGGTGTGCTGCCAGCTGAGTAACTATCCCAGATTCTATAATTTCCTGTGTAGGGACAGACACCATCAGACCTTGTAGCCTTCCCAGTAGTTGTTCTGGACTGCCTGCTCCCTTTGGTATGTGCTTCCAGCTGTCTCAGAGACATACACACATCTGGACCAGTCTTAGGAATGCTTTGGTAACTGATGCTAAAGCCCCTGCTTGCTGTCTAGATTCAGCTTGGTACCTGCTGGCAGCCAAATGGTGCTAGGCACGCCCTCACTTGGCCCAGCTGCTGGCACCACAGGCATACAGGTTCCTGTCACCCTCAGTCTCCACTCTCGTTGCTGGCACCACAGGAAACACTGGCTATTGTGACCCATAGTCTGACTCTAGCTGGTAGCAATTAGACCTCCGTAAGCACATATATACACAGAACAGAGAATTCCCTCACTCAAGAAAATACTTAGAAATTAAATTTAATAAGACAGGGCATCTGGAACTTAGGAGGTCCAGGGCATAATCAAATAACTGCACAGAGCAGGGACAAGCCCCCTTATCCCTCTCTTTTCCTGTGCTTGTTCCTCCCCAGACCACCTACATCCCTGCCTTTGGTTCCTTCCATACATATTCACTGTTGTTGTGGAGAAGAGATGACTGAGAGTGGATCTAATGAATACTTATCAATAAGTACATGAACTTTAAATGTGCCTAGGTTAGTTTACGTTATTAATAAATAGGTGCAGTGAGTTAAACAGAAAGCTGAGTAAATGAAAAAAAGGCTAACTAGAAGACTGGGTTAAGTCCCCTGAAGACTTAGATGTGGCAGAGATAGCCTTTATTTGCCTCCACACCTCCCTCCATGCAGTCCCGGCTGTGGTAGAACAGCTGATAGAACCAGGAAAGATCAGCCTGCACGTGACGTATAGACATGAGAGCACAAGTGTGTAGTTATTGCAAGAGTAGCTACAAAGCCTGAAAACTAGCCCAAATAATTGTATTCCTGGAATAAAGAGAACATATGCTAGCAGAAGGGGTTTATTTCTCATTTTAAAGTCATGATGTGTAAGTAGTGTGTATGGGTAAGTGGGCATTTCTAGCAGCCCCACAGAAAAATAATAAAAAATCCTTAACTCTTTTGAAAATACAGATCTTAGTGTCTTATATTCCCATAGGGCAGAAGAGTTCTATCTTCCCCTATCTCAAAGGCTTTTTGAATGGTAAAGAAAAATACTGATTTTTCCTACAGGTTCTGCTTCACTATATTTTTTACAGTTTCAATAACCATACATGTTGAGAGTTAAAAGGAGTACAGGAGGGGACAGTACATGGTCTCTGTGCAGGAAGAAAAGCTATCTCAGGACACAGCTGTATTAGATTTCACTTAAAAGGCAGTTCTAAAGATGGTTGTCTAGAGTGTGAAAACAAGGAGTATCATTTCCAGCTTGAGAACAACTGGAAAAGAGACAGGGTAACTGTAAGCTGTCTAGTTATCTTTCCTTGAAGTTGCTAATCACTGGATTGACAAATTGATAATTGACTGCAACACTTCCTGAGCAGCACTGTGACTTGTTTTTTTATTGTCACATTATTAATTATGCTATTATGACTGAGTTAAATTAAATACTTCAATCTTTTGTTTCTTGAATAAAGCTGTTATTTATAAATGAAACATCCAAATGTGCTTTTGGATGTAACGTCACTAAAACAATGTTCTGTGAAGCAAATGACTTTCCTTACAAGTAAAATACTTTCAACACCACTTAGAGAAGGTGAGGGAAGTAACTCAGGCTTTTGCACTGAGGATCAATCTACCTTAGGTAGCTAGTTAAGAACAAGTTGTTTCATCTCTGATAGATCTCATTTGGTGGATGACCATTATCATGGCTATTCAAGCATCATTTTAGAATTCTCAAAATATTAGTGGTCAGCTTTAGTCATTATTCAAACTAGGAAAATAAATGATAAAGAAGAAAAAGATTCTGCTCAGAACCAGACAGCTGGATGTTCAGAGAGCATTTTGATGTAATTGATAAATTCATCAGCAATTAAATTAACATCTAAACTGTAGAATAACTGTGACTTACAAAGTTTATCAGCAAATACCATTTACTTCAACAAATCCCGGAACTGACATAGTAACACATTTATTGATCACTTTACCAACTAAAAATACAATTTTATACAGTCAGTCAACAGCAGTAACGTACTTTATGAGAAGCTATGCTTTAAAGAAATGGTGTTAAAAATATGGATTTCACTATAACTTTTCAAGCCAAGCTTTTACAGTGCTAATCAAAACAACTGCTGAACTTGTACTTTTTCCCTAAAACATCAACAATAATGTTGCAGACAAAGTAGCTTTTCCATTGTTAATGTGGGTTTAGAATTTAACAAGACAACTTCAAAAGGTTTAAAACATCCATAACATTGTCATTACTTTAACATTCACACAGATAAAGTGATACATTTAATACTTTCTAGCATTAATAAACAGTGTAAAAATATATTGCATATATATATATATATAAATTTGTTTCCTTTTCCTGAAAAAACCTAGTACAAACTAGTAGTATATGATTCCCCCCTTCAAGTTTCTTTTACTTATTTTAAAGATTGAAGAGTAGTAGTTTTAAATTAACAGAAACAAAGACATGGAAATAGAGAATCACTGTTGTGCTCTCCCATAACCTCTTGTCATGGTTACTAAGCATATTAACCCCTTGGTAATGGTGGTTCTATTTTTGCTAACACCAGCTAGAATTTTGGCACTGGCTGCAGTGGGGATAAGATTTTACTCAGTGTGCTTTGCACTGTATGGTGCCTCGCCCCCTTCATCAAGTGGTTAAAAATCTTTGCTTAGGACATGTTTATCTACTTTAGTTAAGATTTAGAAATGCTATGCTCAAGTTGTTCATTTGCAATAATGAAAACAAGATTCAGTGTTAAATTAGTGAGAAAAAAGTAAACTTGTAAGGTTAAATGATCATGTAAAATTTTTACCGTCTTGAAAATTTCACAGTGAACACAGTAGGCTAGTACAGCTGCATGTTAATGTTTACAATGCCTGTAATTATAAATATTGCAGGTAATTATTAGCACACAGCAGCTTCCTGGTTGATGAAAAGACAAATGAAAATAAGAACAAAAACTAGTAAGCTTCACTAAAGGTTTTTATCATACAGTGCTCCAAGGAAGACTATGTCAAGACCTCTCTCCATATCCCAACTGCTTAACGATTAAATTTTAATTAGTGCTCTAGGTAATCAAAGACAAAACAGTTTTGCCTCCACAATTTATGATCACGTCCTGACAGCATGCACATCCAGATTTGTGCAAATGAAGAATCAGAACATCTAAACTGAATTAGAAATGGATGTCGGAACAGCATGGACTAATGATCAAGCTAGCAAATGAACGCATAATGTGGATAAATAAATGGTTCATGACTGAAGAAAATCAATCTCATTCAAAAATTATACTTCTGTATAAATATATATTTCTCCTCTAATATTTAAATCTGTGAAACATAACACCTTGCTAAGAATAAACTTCAATATACTTATCCAACATTGACCATTTCTCTGCTTTACAGAATGTAAAGACAAATTACTTTGTATTACAAGCATTATACAAAAAATTTCCCTGCTGAAAGAATATGCCAAAGCTGATATATTCTGAACCCAGCACAGAGATTAAAAACAAATACACTTTTTTTGCACCCTATAACTTGTTTTTGTCTATGATCTTACCTTTTCATACACTACAGTGCTAACAAAAGTAGTTCGCCAACACAATTTTATACAGGACACCAGTTTGTAGGTTAACTGACTTTACACAAAGCCTTTGTAAAGATCTAGTACATATTTAGCAAGAATATTACAGACATACACAGCATTTCAGTTGCATTAATATAACCCTATTTAACAGAGCCCAGGCTGCATTATTTCACATTATTTAATTACTTTGTTTAAAAACAGCATTTGAGCAAATGCAAGCATACAGAAACTCATCTGATGTAAACTGGAACTTAAAATAATTCTGCACTGTGGGGATACAGACAGCCATCTTTTTCTCTTATTTTTTTGTTCATCTATAATGTAGGTACCAATCAAAATGCAAAGATGGATGAACTGAGTGTATTTTTAGGGCCACATTTTTAATTTACTTGAGTGTAACTTTATTAATGTTTCTGATCTTTTCTGAAAAATGTGCAAAGTATAGAAAAATCTTGCATAAAGGTAGCTGGAGGTAAGGGCAAATAATCATGAGCATTATCTTTAAGACCTTTACAAATGTTTACATCAAAACCCACTTTGTACAGTGCCATAAGCTTTACAGTAACTCACAAAAAAGAGATGCTATATAACTGTATTTGAAAATTAATTCATTGGCTGTTTAGCTGCAATGGAATATGGTAGTAGCTTAGCATTTTTCCAAATCAGGTTAGTCAGTTGGGCATTTCAATGCCAATTTCTAAATGCAAGGTTTAAAGAGAAAAAAAAAAAGCCTCTTCTGTAGTTTTGCCCTCATGTATATCCATGCCCCCAAGTAGTGCCTATGTGCATGACGCATGTGCACATGTGCATGAATATGAAAGATAACTTTTAAAAAAAATCGTTTCAGACTACCAGAATTGCAAATGTCTGTCAAGAATGCCTAACGAAGAGGCTGTATTTTTCTGCCTTTTATTTATGATCAGGCTTGCTCTTGCCAAAGTCTACCTTGAGTGGATGATCAATAAGTTTGTATGAAACAAGCCAATTCAAATGTTTTCTGACAACAAAGCCAAGAGTACTATCTTAAACTTGTTTTGAAATACACTTCTCAATAGGGTTTTTGAAGCAATATACCAAGGTTAATATACTGAAAAACATGAAAAAATACCAAATATATTAACAGGTATTTCTCCCTACAAAATAAATTACTTGGACAATTAAGACATGGAGGTTCTATCTGCTATATTCTTCTACTTCCTGAAGCATCATTCTTAGCTGGGACATCATTAAAAGCATTGGTTTTGAGTTTAATGAGCAAGCATGAATGCAACTACAGGTTTCTTACCAGTTCTAGGATTCTGAAGACTTAAGAAGAACAACCCTGACCATCATTTCCAGCTTATATTAAATAATCCAAATGGGCACTTGGGGGTTGCACAAAATGAGCAACTGAATGTTTAAATGCGATTTTATGGGCAAACACTCCAAATACAGGAGGTACACCTGTATCAGTTTGAGGTACTCCAGACTTCAAGAATTTCATACATATTTGAGAGCTGTCATTATGCTTCAGGTATTTAATTTTACAAAGATCCAAGCAAGACTTGAGTCCATAGACAATTTATAACACTCCTGTTTCCTGTTCCCATCCCATTATACCACGATTTCATACTTACTAACAGATGACAAACAACTCTGTGTTTACATGAGTGTCAACTTGCTTCATAAAGCTGGGGCAAAGGAAAATTCAGGGCCCATGCAGAGCGTAATTTTAAATGATTTCTTGAGAGCACTCAGAGGAAATCTTGCTTTCAGCCTAACTCTCTCTCCTACTTCCTTACCATGGAGAAACTCCTCTTGTCACACCAAGTCTATGTTAGAATTGCTGAAGAGTGATTTCTGTTAGAACAGGGTAAAAGGTAAAATCATAAAAGCCTCCTTAGATCTTTACCTTCATACTATGAAGGGAGAATGACAATGTCCCCAACCAGCCAAGCTGAACAGCACTGGCTGCAGGACTAGAGCTTGGCCCTAGTAAGATTTAAGGTTTGCATCAATCAACATTTATACAGTTTAACTACTTAAGCTGGATCCAAAGAGTATGTGTACACATACACAAACCTACACAAGTCTTGTGCATTACATTACTTAATACCAACTAAGTGATGAGCCAAGAACATAATATTCACACTACAAACAACATACACAAAGGTGTAGTTATTTTGGCACACACGCAAGGCTGACAGTCAGTTAAGAGGACACGTACCAGTGCAACATGTTACACTTGCTCTGTCTTGAAGGTAAAAGATTTGCTCTTGGTCAATGCAAACAGAGAATTCTTATTCACGGATGACACACATGTGCCCCCAGAAAACATGCATCACTGAAGGCAGGGCTGTGTTTTGACTATCACACATGCAGGCACAAAGAATTAAAATTCATTTTATAACTATGAAAAGCCTTAAGGAAAAAGCCTATCAATTACAACTTCAAAGTTTTGGTTTTGGAGGAATATACATGAGGATTTTCTCTACAGATGGTTACAGATGGCTGGGATATCTATCACTTGCAAGCCAAACCCCTAGTAGTCACTTGCCTTTTTGTTCTGCCTAATGCCAGCTACCATAAAAAGTATTAATTGAGCCAATAGAGGGAAAATACAGATGACTGAAGTGGTAATTTGGCAACAAAACTCTGTATAATACTAAAAAATTGTCAGATGAACTTTTAACTTAGGTAAGGTCAGTAAAATACATACTTCAATCCAAAATATCTTCAAAAGATCATCTCTATGCTGATGAAAAACACAAGCTGTGACATGTGAGTAGTTTTGAAATTTCCCTATCCCTTCCCAAAATGAAAAGGAAGTAAGAAGTCTTATAGGTTTTTAAAAAAAAGGGGTGGGGGGCACTAAATTTTGGCTACTGTCTAATATTCAACATTTCCCTTGAGATTCCAAATATTTTATTACAATTAGTGACAACTGCTCATATAGGACTCATGAAACTATGTTGTTTTTTAACATCTACTTCTCAGTAACACTATTGTGATAGCTTTGATAACCACAAAGAGCAGGACAATAATTTCTGGTTTTGATATTTCCATATTGATGGCTGCAAAACTCTCAGCAAAATTCTCAACGAAAGCTCATGGAGCGACTAAAGTGAATTAGCAGGCAAGCACTAATAAGAAAACCCCTTTTAACTTCTGCATATTTTATTTTATCTATGTTATTTTTAGAAAATTATTTTTAAGGACTATTCATTTGCCTCAGTAAGGATTTTTATTTCTTGTCCTCAATCTTGTAAAAGTTTTGATGGTCAGGTTAAGCTTCAGTAGACATACAAGTAAGGATTGTGTACTGCTACAGTACTTAAATAAAATTTAAATTTGTTCTTTAAGGCAGTTATTTCTAAAAGCTATCTGAACTTTCTGATCACATTTCTGTTGGTAGTATCTTCTGTAGTAATGAAAGCAAAGATAATTAGGAACAACAGGGTTTTATAGAAGATGTCACATAAGACGGTGCTAGGTAGTGCAAGATGCTGAAAATCAGGCTGGAAATTTAGATGGAATGAGTTGAGATGCCCCCCAAAACAGAGAGGACAATAAACCTTATTAGGTTCCCATGTCCTTACTTCAGACATGACATTTAGTTACAGTCTGCAGCATGGTGCACTGGAAGAGAATATGCTCTACCACACTCTAAGGGCTGAAAATGGGGCATCTCCTGCACCTCCTTAGCTATCCCTTCCTGTATCTTTGAGGTACAAGCTGTACTTATTGTCCTGAGAGTGGAGAGAATAGCAGATAAATAAGAAAATGTACTTTGCCTCACTCCCAAGCAGGCCTGGAACTTAGGAGCTAATAATCAAGCAAGTATTCAGGCTTTTAATTTCCTACCAATATTAGTGGAAAAGTAAGAGCTTAAGTAGGTAGTGAACTCCTAATACACAGCTGTGTAAGATGCTTTTATTCACAGCCATTATGGGGCATACCAAGTAAAGTAAAAGAGAAAAATCCTTACTATCTTCCCAGCAACAACTTTCCTTTGTAACTGTCACATCAGAATGACTTCTTTTCATGCACCACTTTGGAGGTTTAAAACCATTAGATCATAGTAACAAAGAAGAAACAAAGAAGTGCGTTCCTCAAAATAAAATACTGCTATCTGAACCATCTGCTCAGGTTCTGATCCCAAGCTTACTATGCCATTGAAAGAATTTCAAAGTTTGCATCAGGTCCATATAAAGTGCTTTGATTCATGGCAGGGATTTTATACTGCACAAGCAATGCAAAGTAAACTCTGGCAGAACCTCAGCTCATTCCATCAGCCTTTTATGACTGAACAGAGTAGCTCAATTTCTAGACATTGTCAGCTTGGATCTGTCTGTACTCTCAATTCCCTTGCATGCCTCCTATCTTGTAAGTGTGCTGGTCTCTCTCACTTTGAACTAACAACTTAAAACTTAATTAAACCTTAAAACCTTCCTAACTAATCACTCCTCCTGTATGGCAATGTTCTGGCATTACTGACACTCTGTGTTTGGGTACTTGAGAAAGCCTGTCCTTTGTGTACCTAAAACCAAAGTGTCACCCGATGTGCCAGACAAGGCAGATAGTTAGCAACAAACAGCCAGGTCAACAGTGTGCTGGCAGGACTCTGCAGTAGGCTGGACTTCACCCTTTAGTGAGGTTGGGTCTGGAACTTTACAGTTACCAGGGAGTCATTAGTCAAGTCTTGAAGTCAAAAGGGAAAACAGGGACACTAGTTTTGCCTGTAAGTTAGCTGAAGGATTCATCAAGGGTCAGAGGCTCAGCCTTTTTATTAATTAAAAAAATAGGATTATCCTGGAGCCGTCTTCAGGTGCACAGGCACCAGGGACAGCAAAGAAGGTTCTTTACGTTTAGACAGTTTACTACCATGCCAGAATAATTTAGCCACTGATGGTATCAAGTATGCTATTTTCTGCTTTGGAGTGTGACAGGTCACCAGTGCAACACAGGAGTGGATAACCCTTCATTCTTCAAGAACACTGGGTAACACTTGGAAAGGTATCACAAAGCTGAACACTTTGCACCCTGAGCATCTTTACATACATCTAAAATCTTCCCAGGTAACCAAAGCCATCCATGGGAAAAAAACATTTAAATCTTTACATGAGCATGTGCTGAGTTTTGGCAAACTTTCTTCCCTCTTAAAAACAAACACCAAAATAAATTATAAATAAAGAAAAGGATTTCCTAGTCCACAAGGAAGTCCTTGCCTTTTATTTGCTGTTGTTGTTTTAGTTTTAGGCTGACGTCTGGGCTCAAAGGGTCACTGAGGGCAGTTACAAGACAGGCTACCACACAATGTCGGCAGAACAAAACATGAACAGTTTAAGGGCTGAAAACCAGTGCTCCTTTTCCATACATTGGCCAAATACAGACTGTTCACCAGTGCATGTGCATGGCACATACAGCACACACTGCTCACCTACACGTATGCACTCTGAGTGGGATTCTGATACGGGTCAGGGGAGAGCAATCCATCTACTAACCTTTACTAAGAGTTGAACATGAAAATCAGTGCACGAGCCCTTTTTGAAAGAAAGCAAGGCAGAACTGCAAAGAGCTGGTTTTGAATACTGAACATTCTATCTTTCATAACTGTAGAATATCAGAGTAATACATATGGGTTCTTGTTCAGCTCTTGCAGAAAATTTGAATGGCCTTTTCCCTCCCTTTCAACCAATATTAAAAAAAAAAAAGTTATTTTTATTCTACTTAATTTCTTTTGGCATTCTGGACTCCAGCCAGGTCATAGTCAGCTGCCTATACATTAACCCTGTGGGACTGGTTCTCCTGGTAATAGCGGAAAGCCATTCCCAGAAATACTATTACTCCCACATTTGGCAGCAAGAGTAAACAAAGAATCAAAGCCCTTGGCTTCAAACAAATCTAACATCAAATGGAACCCAGTTATAATGGTATATTTTTTTTGTGGGCAAATTGCACCTAATTTCATAGATATTAATTGTAAATGTCCTTATTCCAAGGAGCCATAAGCTTTCTTTACATATGTTAGAGATTAAAGGGACTATGTGCCAACATATGTGCACAACATTCATTTAACAGCAATCTGATTGGCAGTGTTTAGTCACAAACAATATTTTAAAGCACTATTAGCTTAATGCCCCTTCATTTCCAATGTGAGGCAGTGCAAACTTGAAAACAGGCTGTGAAAATCCTTAACACACTTTCTTAGTAATATCTTGTTCCTCACCTGCCAGGTTAGTACAACAACTCCATCCAAACCCAGCCAGTCAGAACCATGCTACAGTACACACAGTAACAAGCACGAAGTATAGACAGAAGGAAAGTAAGGGCTGGTATTTTCCAACTCTTTCTGTTGACATAAAATACTTTAGAGTTTATATTGTCCTAGAAATAGCTTTTTTTTTTCAGTTTTTCCATGAGTGGTATATGACAATTACAGGCTAGCACCTAGTATATTACTACCACTTACTTCCCAATAGTATACTGTTGAATATTTTAAGAAAAGTGCCAGATCCCATTTAAGACATTTTAAACCCTCCCCCAAAACAGTAGTCAAATGAAACTGCATAAATAATGGGATATTCTTCAGAAAGAATGCTACAAAAGATCCTCTTCTCAAGAGGTTCTCTTTGAAATCATCAGGGCAACCGGACATCTAGGAATGTTTGAGATATTTTGATTGAATTGACAAAGTGTGGTATAACTGCTCTTGACTTTGGCTTTGTTGTTTGTTGGCTTGGGGTTTTTTTTTTGTCTAAAGCTCAACAAAATGATGTATTGTTTATACCTATATATTTATTTATTTTTGCCAATATATGCATGAGGAATGTAATGAAGTGGCATTGTGCTGCAAGTAGCTCAGCAGATGTTGAAATCAGTTCCAGTTCCTGAAGACAACTGCTTGACAATATAGTCTCAACATTCACAATAACCGAAACATGTGGGACTCATAACATCATCCTTACAAATATATACTCTATCCCCCTCTGTGTTGTAAACCCTCAGCCTTACTTGTTTCCTTGTACTTTATGATCGTATGTGCCTGCATGCTTATAACCAGATACATATCCTGAGTTATCCACCAGATCTTCTCGGCCAGCTCTGCCTTTTCCTTTCCCACTGGCATCAAATCTCTCTTTGTGAGAACCCGTGAATTTTGAAGTATCTGTAAGGCGTGAAACAGTGGGAGATGCAACGGTTTTCTATTGAAAGAAAGAAAAGAAACAAAACAAAAAGACACATCAGAAATCAGTTATTCTTAATACAGATACTTTTACATGCTACCAAGATTTAAATCTTTCCTAATGACAAAGGCTATGCAAATACCTACTCATTTCCAACAATAGGATACAAAAGATGTTTGTTTCTTGCCATCACATACAATGACAATAATAATATAGCAGAAAAGAAAATACTACAAATTGTGTCAAAACCTTTTGGAAGAGACTTTCAGTATGAGATACTTTTGATTAATAATCAAGTTCTAAGCACCAAAGATACAAAAAAGTCGTATCTTTGGTGCTTAGAACCATGTTCAAAATCCATTATTGTCAACATCAAAGCATAAAAGCCTGGCACCACCAATATAGAAAAAGTATTCCAATACAGATAGAATTGCTTCAAAAGACACTTTTATTCTAGATTCTAGGATTCATGAGAGAAGTAACAAACTGGAAGGTCTGAATGTTACTTCTAATGTTAGCAAATTAGCAGTCTATGAAATGGAATTGAGCAAAGACTTTTCTTCCACTGAGTCATGTCAGGCTCCTCAAAAATCAGTTTTGCTGTCATCAAAACAAAGAAAATCTGACTGTACAAACCGAAAAAAAAAAAGTATTTCAAGTAACAATACAGAAGCACGCTAACCTGTGTGCTTGGACTGGGAGCAGCCTCTTTGATCCTTAAATTTATATTTTAAGATCAGGGGAAGAAAAAACGCATGAGATTTTTGAGCTAAAACTAACAAAGACTGTTAAAACCTGGGCATCCTTTTTATGTGCACCACCTGTCCCTATCTGAAAGAAAATGACCACTGGAGCATTCTTTTCTCAGAAGAGCATAGCTAAATGACCTTTAGGGACTTCTGCCTTGCAGTTTTAAAGTACTATTTGCAGAAGTGGTTATTTTTCTATATTGAAAAAACAGCTATCAAGACTATGCTTAGGAAGAAGTATTGCCCTTAATATATACAGTTTTCTTGTTCACATTGACTTGGTAGCACCAGGAAAACTCCAAATGCAAGGCAAGGGCAATATTCAATATGAAGTTAATTAAATTTAACACATACTCTACAGAAAATCAGTTTTATCTAGATGTGCATACACTGTACTGTCACATCCAGAGAGAAGTCTCAGAAACTCTAGTTGAGTGCCTTCTCCTTTACCAAATTAGTTCTCAGGACAGACTGCTATTTTGAGAACCTGTAATGGTAAACTTAATCACTATTTGAAAAAGAAAGACTGTAGCTTCTGCTCCCTTATTTCAAAGGCACAGCATGAAATGTATGAAATTTTCCTAAATAAACAGACTACAATAAAAAATATAAGAATTTTTGTACAGTAACATATTTGGTAACATACATACTAAAACTTGAGCAAGTGCAGTACGAAAGGAAATGCACCCATATTAACACAGAAGAAGAAACAGTAAAACAAGGATTAATGGAATGGCTCATGTCAATAATGATGTTCCCAGAAAACTATTCCCAGTAGTAAACTTGAGAAATGTAGTGTTTATATCAAGACACTTGCATTCTGATAAGACCACAACACAGATGACTTATCAGAAAATCAAGGTGCATCTTTACAGCAAGATGATAGCAACAAGCTTGCAGTGTGCCACATAAGCCTTTCCTTTTCCTATTAGTCTGTAGGGAAAACAGCAACACATTTCAAACCAACAAAGAAAACTGAGGATGGGCAACAGTTTAGCAGATTAAAAAAATATGATCTTTTTGTCCTGAAAAACAGTTAAACAAAACCTAAAACCTCAGCACAAGGAACAGTACAAATCCAGAGCAAGAACAACAGTGATTCCACATCCTGTGGTCTTTCAGCCTAGGATGGATCAGAAGGCTTCCTGCATCACAGGAGTCACAATATGTGAAATTAACATTAAGGCAGTAGCTGCAAGGCAAACTTTTTTCTCCAAATTGTTTTTTACGGAGTAAGAACTGCAGCCTTTTCCTAAGTTGCATGTACAGTCACTGGTGCGCCCCGTCCCACAAGTGACAGAATACTACAATTGAAATCCTGTTGATTTGCTGTTGGCAAAATTTCTATGAAATGGGAGGCTCATTTGATTTCCAACAATACAAATTCAAGCAATGTTAATTCCTTGTACATTATGCTCTCACTGTCTGAACTGATACATCTATATAAAAGATCAGAGATGAGATGCCACTACAAAGCTATGCAGAATATCTCATATCTCCGTTTTCTTCTTCTTTTCCATCATTCTTATGATGAATGTATATACATTAAAAATAAAGTACTCCTTTAAGGTTGTGTGAACCTTAAGGTTGTGCTAAGATGCTTTCATTCAAAAAAGCCTTTGTAAATACAGAGTAGAATATACAACAACTTCATATATGTCTTGAGCTTCTCAACCAGAAGCAGCTAGTGGTACTATGTATCACAGAATCACAGAGAAGTCCTGTGACTGAGCATCACTGAAAAAAGCCTTGCTCCATTATCATCTTTGCACCCTCCCTTCAGGTATTTATATACCCTTGAGCTTTCTCTTCTCGAGAGAAAGTCCCAGCGCCCTCAGCCTTTCCTCATAGGAGAGATGTTCCAGTCCCTCCATCATCTTTATGGTCCTTTGCTGGACTCTCCCTAGTAGCTCCATATCAGTCTGCTCCTGGGGAGCTTAGAGCTGAATGCAGCACTCCAGATCAGACCTCACCAGTGCTGAGAAGAGGGGACAGGACACCCTGTTTGCTTGGCAATACTTCTAATGCAGCAAGGATACCAGCAGCCTTCCATACAGCAAGAACAGCTCTCTGGCTCAATTTCAACTTGGTGTCCACCAGCACTCCCAAGTCCATTTTGACCAATCTCCTTTCCACTCGGTGGCCCCCTGCATGTACTGGTGTGTGGGGCTCTTCCTCGCCATTTGCTGGACTTCACACCGCTTACTGAGATTCCTGTCAGCCCATTTCTCCAGCCGGTCAGCTCCCCCTGGATGGCAACCATCCCATCTGGATGACCTATCAGCCACTCCTCCCACCTCTGTGTCATCAGCAAATTTGCTGAAAGTAAACCACAGCCTCTCATGAAGACGATTAATGAAGATGGGATAAATAGGACTGGACTCAGTAGGGACGGCTGGGGTACACCACTATTTTCCAGCCTCCAACCAGACTTTGCACCATTCATCACCACCCTCAGGGCCCAACCATTCAGACAGTTTTCAATCCACCTCACTTGTCTGCCCACGCAGCCCTTACAGCCACAGCTTGAGGGGCTGTGAGACTCTTATGACAGACCACATCAAAGGCCTTACTGAAGCCCAGGCAGACACTATACTACCTTCTTCCTCCCCCATCTACTGGGGCAATCATTTAATTGCAGAAGTTTACAGGTTGGTCAAGCATAACTCTCCCTTGGTGATCAGCCATGCTGATTACTCCTGATGACTTTCTAGTACTTCATGTGCCTGGACATGATTTCTAGGATTAGCTGTACCATTACTTTCAGTGTCCTAAGGTGAAAAGTTTATGGATAAAGATTCCTCTATGAGCTGATGACTTACTTTCAGTGAACTGAATGTGTAACCAATTGTTTTTATCAAAATGTTTTTAGTTTCTGAACAACAAAACCAACTGTGGAGACTAAACTGAAAGTTAAGCAAAAGGCAAAAATAATTGAAAGGGTGGCCGTGAGTTCATTCTTCTCTACAGCTCATCTTCTCATTATTAATTGCAGAGAGGCAAATAAGAAAACGGAGTGGGAGAGAGCTGACCACCCTTCATAAGTGAAGAAAAATGTAGGAAGAAATATAGTGAAGAGCACAAAGGGCTGGATGAGGACAGTTTCCACGTTAGCAAGTTACTACTCTCCCTTCTTTTTCACAATGAATCACACACAAATGATTCTGTCTTGTCATATAGCAATTCTGCTTCAACTGCTTACTATCTAGAGTAAGTTATATAATCTCTCTAGTTACATTATTCTAAAGGCAATAAATTCCTTGGAGCCAAACTCCTCCCTCCCTTTTCTTTCTGTAAGACCACAGAAGCCTTCATTTTCTCTCTCTTATTTGCACATACAGTTAACCACGAAGTTTGCAAATCACACGAAGTGCACAGAAACTTTAATATTTTATTTTTTATTTTTAAAAAAACTTGCTCCTAGGAAGAAAGTTTTACTTCGCACAACAGAATCAAACATAATCATTTGGTGTTCCAAACTGAGTTTATTGATTTGTTTCATGCATTTTTTGTTAGCAATTCAGTATTTTTCCTTGCTTTGTGTCAGTGTCTACAGAAAAGTCCTGTTAAGACAGCAAAGAGCTTGGAGCATGTGACATATATGGAAAAGAGGTCAGGAATGTGTTTATTAGGACTCAGAATAAAAAAAGGGGGAGACAAATCTTATTCCTGTCCTCAACAGAGTGGTTATATTACAAATACAGACAGTTCAGAAGTAAACAATACTGGGCATGATTTGGAAGATATGAAATTCCAACTAGACACAGGAGAAAATAATTGTCACCACTGTGGTTGGTCAAGCCTGGAAAGAGTGCGGGATTCTCTGTCCCTGGGGAATATCAAAACTTAAAGTTACAGAGTCACAGAACAATTTAGGTTGGAAAGAACCTTTGAATATGAGTCTTTGTCTAGCATGAAGCCCTGCTCACAGCAAGGCTCCAAAAGGCTTACTCAGAAACTTCTCCAGTCAAGTCCTGAACACCTCCAAAGTTCCAAAGCCTCTATGGGGAACTTATTCCAGTGTTTGACCACACTGCAGGTAAGTAAACAAAACAAAACAAAAATATCCAACATCTCATCCAAATTACATATTACCAATATTCCAACTTCTGTCTATCTGAAACAGCCCTCATACCAAAGAGGGGAAGTGAAAGCTGTAGTCTTTAAACCCTGAAAACCTTAACAAAAGCACACTCCTCCCTTGCCCTTTCTTGAGAAATATAATTCTGCAAACTTCAGCAGATTATGCCTTCTACCTCAAGACAACTAATGAATAAAGGAGCAGCTTACAAAGAAACCAACACAATCCATTTAATGAGTTTCACAAATTTGAATTGGTTTCAGAAATGTATTATCAGTCCTTAGGAAACTGAAATGAACAACAATAAAAAGGAAATGAAAGCACAGAAATCAAGAACATGTATTTTGTCTACAGTAGTACAAAAGTATATAGCAGTTTGCTGAAGGAAAATACATCCACTGAAACCTCTGCTGCTGCACTGGCGTAGCTTGTTTGCAGCAGGAAAGCTGCATGAATTTTATGGACTCAAAAGATCCTGTAAAAACAATTCTTGTGTCAAAAGGCTAGAAGCATCATATGAAGATAGTGCCACAATCAGGAAAATAAAGTAATACTGTGAGACTGAAAGATTTCCCACACTTTCAGAACCATACCTTCCTCAACAAAGTTGAGGCAAAGACGAAGAAAGACAATTCAGTGCTGCCAAGGTAGTGCTCCTCATTTGCTGTCAGCACACATTACCATCCCCTCCATGAAGCTCACAGTCCAAAACCCAAGCAAATGCCACAAAAGCTCTGCACCTGGCAAATGCAATGAGCAGTTGCACGGGGCTCATTTCTGCAGCAGCACAGCCCTTGCCAAGCTCACGGGAGCCCTGTGCCAGGCAGCTCTGCACTCAGCATGGCACCATTCCCAAAAGCATCTCCAGAACCAACTCCCGCGAAGGAAAAGCATCAAGAAAACCTACTGGACTTCAGCAATATCACACATTCAAAACAGACACCGAGTGCCCTCGCTTTCACAATGAACTCTTGGCTCCACCGAAACAACTTTGCCTGAAGATATTTTCCACTGCTTGCCATCGCTGACAAAAGATTTGGGTTTGATTTAAAGCTGTTCCACAGCTTAGACAGAAACTTAATGATGCAAAACCGTGCAGTACCGTTTTTCTGGTTGTTTCTCTTTCCTGAATTACAAATGTCCAGAGAATACAGAAACACTCCCTTCCTGCCTGACGGACTGACTCTTCTCACTAACCAGTGCTGGGAGTGCCTGCACTGCCAAAAAGGATGGCGACAGGTGAGCTGCTCTCGTTATTCCTCACCACAAGGGTACAACATCTTAGCCACAGTACTCCTGGCTACACTGTCAGCTGCAGTCAGCTTTCCTCACTGAAACTGAATGGTTTCCTGCATTTGCTCCTTCAACCATAAAACTTCTGTAGTTAACAGCACATCTTCCTAGAAAAAGTCGCCATGGAGATTTCTTTATGTCATTGAAATGTGCTGGGAGCCTGCACAATCAGCACCAACATTCACAGTCTCAGCAAGGTTCTCAAAATTATTGATCTGCTGCTAATATCCACAACCACTGTAAAAATGAGAACAGAAAAATGACTGTAACATGGAAAAAAATTTCAAAGGGAAAGTTTATCCATTTTTGGTGGGGGATTGTACCAGAACTCCTTACAAAATTATATTTACTTTGTTTATACATTCATGGGAATACATGCACATACATTAAAACTCTGCAGAAAGTCAGAAACAGAGATCAAGCGTCCAATAAAATCTGGATTTCATTCATGTTCCTTCCATTTAGCATGTGCACAGACACAGCCACACAAAAGAAAATGGTAAGCAACTCCACTTCAATTATGCCAGAAACTAACACCACTTTAACTAATCTTCATGAGGACTTTCAATGGAGTGATGGCCAGTAAAATCACTCAGGTGATGTAACCCTGCATGTCTAAACGCTGTATACAGCACCTAAACCTTCTCAACAAATAGGGGTCCAGCCAGAGCTAAGGCAAAAGACATGAAGAAGGTGCCTGATATATGACATCACTTCCAGCAACAAGTTCAAATTAATCAGTCAAATCTGCCTGATCCAACTCTAGCTCCACCAAGATAAGACCACGCAGTGCGCAATCTTATGGGCAGATCAGGTGTTGCCAATCTGGCATTTACAAGGGAGCCTTTCCTTTCCTAAGATTCGTCCCTCAACTCCAGCTCTCCAGCATTTCAACAGTCCAAGTCACTATAACTCATAGGATCTAGTAGTCTGATTAATATGACCTTCCACAAAGTTAAAAACAGTGTGCCAACACTTCTCTGAGGAGGAGTTTTACATTCTTATTGGTGGTGAAGACAAAACAGAAAGAGGAATATATTAGAGTTACTTCTTTTTTTAAGTGTGGGTGTTGCTGAATCCTTCTTCAATGTAATGTTATAACCAGTCTTTAATGCAACTTGTTCCAAAGCTAGATGCTGTCAAGGTAAGCCTTTACGTAGACTACAATTCCTCTTCCTCATTTTTTTCCTGTATTTCCTGAAGAGCCTCTATTCATCCAGTGCAGCACTCCAGTCAGGAGAGCTGTGTTAACATACCTGCACAATCCCAGTGAATCACATTTCTGCAACTAATTTGCCCTGCTTTCCCCATGCTATATGCTTTCGAGTGCAGGCATTTGAGATGAGCCCCATGTCCTGCTGCATTTACAGAAGGGCAACAGCCTCCCTTGCAGGCTTGTCACCTAGATATATCTGCTCTTCCCTTTACCATCTTTCATCTTCCAGTTATGGTAACGTTCCCCACCCAGTCTAATAGTCTCCTCAGCAGATTGGTAAGCCTAGTTTGCAAAGATACCCTTGTTCCACCTTGTTAGATTTATTCCACCCCTGCTCAGTAGCCCTCATTTTTCTGGCCATAGGAGCCAAAGCCCCATCTTTAACAGAAGCCATACAGTCCACTTCTACCCAATCTTTCCTCCTCCCTGGACTGGGAAGGCAAGGTATGAGGTCCAAGCCCATCAGGCTCACCCTTAGACCTCTTTAGTCTCTATATGCTCCATGTTACCTCCAGAGCAGTACTCCTGGTACGCACAAGGAAGAGGAGGAAGACGTCCATGTTAGGAAGCTGGGCAAATCTAGGCCATGCATCTGCAACAATCCCAGATCCTGGCACCTACCAAGCAATAAAACTCCTGAGACATCAGGTTAGATCAGAAAACGCACGCCTTGATCATCCACAAGAGGAATCTTCAGTAACTCTCTGTGACTGGTACCCATTGCTCCTGACTCCTGGTACAGCACTGTTGCCAGGGTATGGTGTCACTCATTACGGAATGGGGAAATGTAATAGCACATGAGATGTTCGGGATTGCAAAAATCTCTTGTGACTGTTCACTCACGTCCTTTACAGATTTTCACTAACACACAGCTCATGCTAAGGCCTGATGTACGCTGGCAGCAGCACCTTTAGCTCAAAGCAGGACAACATTATTATGCAGTTGTTATCAACTGCAGCCTACTGTCACCTGCAGCCAAAATTCTTGCATACTTATTGCCTGGAAGCCCCTTCAGCATCCACTAACTTAAAGACCAAACCCCCAAACTGAGAGGCACAGCTATATCAGCTTATCCAAAAGGTTTTTGAAGTAGATCCAACAGCAGACAAACTGCTACGACTTTTGTCCTTCCTGGTGTGATACAGGGGATACTAACACCTAAATAGAAGAGGAAACAAAGTGGGGGGAACCTCACTGCTAGATTATCGTGCTCACTGTTACAGAATCATGACATCCACTCTGTCATTATTTTTCTTCTGAGGATTGAGTGACTCAAGTTCTTTCTAATGTCAGAGTCCAGATTACAATTATTATATTGCATGCTGATTATTAAGGATTTGACCTGATCTGCAGAGCGTTCAGGTAATGGAAAAGTATAGGTAACTGCGATTTTAGGTAACAGGAAATCTATCCTAATTGCTAGAAATTATATGTAATGAAAAAATCTTTCTATAATAATAAAGCTCTGCATATAACTACAAATCCATGGCAAGCTCTCATTTGACTAAGGATCCTTAAAAGAACCTTTCTGCCACCACAGTGTGAGACAGTGCTGGTCAACACTATCATTCATTTTCCCCCTTTTGTGTGAATATTAAATTCAGCTGACTCTGATGGGTCGTGTTGTTCCCTTATCAATGCTCAGGATACTATATGTATTCTGAAATTGTAGAACTGCAGATGGAGCAGATCTGTGATATTTTGTTGCCAGAAGACACAAGCTTTCAGCCTTCTCTATTTCAATAGTCGCTGCCCACTTGTCTCCAGCAGTCGCTCCTTCCTCACCTTGTGTAGTTTGGGTTTTCCACAAACACCCCATCTCATCTTCTCTGTCAATCCAGAATTTCAGGACCTTGACCACAGCAATCTCTTCACCAATCTCTTCATCTCTCTGTCAATCCAGAATTTCAGGACCTTGACCACAGCAATCTCTTGACCACAGCAATCTCTTCACCAATCTCTTCATCTCTCTGTCAATCCAGAATTTCAGGACCTTGACCACAGCACATCTCCCACCAATGTGGCCACCACTGCCCTGACCTCCAGAAAAATACAGGAGTTCTCTGAGCAACATGGATATAGGACTTCTGCCTAATAGAGCCAAGGACTCTGACACGCTAATGGCATTCCTGCAGACTTCTTCCACATCTTAATGGATGTCCATGTGCTGGACAGTACGTTCTGCAGTTTTTTCAGCCTACCACCACATATTTTTCAAGCAGATCCAGTCTTAAATGGAATTTCTAGGCCTCTTTGCATTTCTGCTGCAACAACTGTTATGTCTCATTTACTGCACTCTGTAGGCTGCACTCTGGCTTCCTTGCTCTTGCCCTAACATTTTGGTGAGAATATGATCTTGCCCACATCAACATCTCCCTAAGCAACCATTCTCCAGCTTTTAAAGCGCTGTTGCACTTGAAATTGTTCTGCATTTGCATGTCAAGGACCCTGATGAATATACGCTGAAGTTCAACTGGTTTTATTTTACGAGCAAGCCATGACCAAAGCAAGTATCTGTTTCCCAGGAGGTGTAGAAAGGCATTCAGCATTGTTATGGCACACAGATTTTGGTACAGGAAAAGAAAGATCCTCAGTCTTGCTCTTTGCAACCTTTGTGTAGGAGTGACGACAATTAAAAGGCCCTAGACCTCATTTACAGACCCATGTCTGTTTATGAGCTATCCAAGTGACACGACCTGCACTGTACACTCTATTGACAGATCTCTACCAAGTGAGCTAATAAAGCCACTGGCTTGATTAACCCCTATCACTTCCCTATTGTTTTTCTTTCTGGGTGACCAAGTCAATCAAACACTTCCTGTTGAAAGATTAGAAAGCAGCCTAAAATTCACTTGGTTTCAATGTCTGACTGCTGAACCTTCTCAACCACATCAATCACAAGCAGGGATTTTTGTAATTCTACAACATGCTGAAGGAGAAGAAAAAATAAATAGAAAAAGATTTAAAAATCTATCACTTCTATCACAATATGCACTAAAATCCTCATTGTCTGATGTGAAGGTAAACTTTCCAACTGTCCTGCTGAAGGAGTAGTTTCCCCAGGCTGCCATTTAATACAGACATACTGCCCCCACCACCTGCCTCCCCAAAATACCCAGTACAGAACATAAGAAGCTAAGATACAAAAATGCCCACATGCTGCTGAAGTATTCTTATTCTTAAGCTTCTCTTAATTATGCTTTTAACTCCTCCCCTAACACATTTAGAGTAATGTGTCAGTAGTCACATCAAGTTTTCTGTCTGAAACCTGAACCAAATCAACATGACCCACAGCAGAGTTTTACAGAGCAGAGTACACACTACATGGCATGACTGACTTATCCTAGAACGTTTAAGAAAAGCTTAATGTAACTTTGTCTAACCATAGAGAAAGAAGCACAAGTTAAAATTTCCACAACACTGACTTCCCGAAGTAAACAAAGCATTAGAAACCTTGCATAGAGATTTCATATCTGCACTCCAGGGTTGCAGGGGGACAGTGGCCATGTATTCATTTATTTATTTTAATCCCTTTAATAGCCAAGTTCATGGGTCATTTTTACTATCCAGAAACTAAATTAGCATGAGAAAACAAACATGAAATTTGGTTTTACATAAACACACATGCTTCCAGCCTGCAATCTCCCTCCTTTTTAAGCTCTGCCTCCTGCCCCTTACTTTTCCAGGTAGGAGGAGAAGATATTCTGATCCTACTTCTTTCACTTCACTTCTCCCCAGAATTGCACATACTACAGGAGTACAGTCAAGCCTCACATTGTTGGCTCATATTCCCCCTCCATTCTTCTCCCCCTGCTGCTGGCACACTCGTATACCTCTGCAGAACCTATATGGTACTACTCTGCACCTGCAAAGCTCTCTCATCCATGTCCCCCACACAGAAAGAGGCTGTTCCCTTAGTAGCAGACATGGATCATTTCAATGTCTGCCTGCTGAAATACCAAAAATGGAATCAGGAGTGAGGCCTAGAAGAATGTACACAATTCGAAGTAAGAATCCCTGAACAGATGAAGAATTTATTCAAATTTACTAAGGTAAGTGAAAAACAAAAAGGAAGGTTCAATATTTTAACTCTGTATCAAAATTACTACTTGTTTTAAATGAGAGTACAAGAGTAATAAAATAAAATCTTGCAAAAATCTGACTTATTTTACAACTCAAAAGAGATCTTTCCACTTGATATTTACGCTGATCATTTGTAGAGAACCAATTTCTGAAAAGATTATATTTTCATTCACCGCTTTACAGCCAAAGGTCAGAAGCATCACAAATTTTAAACAGATGAACTAAACGAAAGGAAGTATTCAAGCTGATGCTAAACACTCCAGTATCTCCTAAATCACAGGATAAAAGCTTGCCTAGCCTGGGCATTTAAAAGGACAACCAAAGCATACTATGTACAGTATGCTTTATAACTTTCTTTTCACATATAAAGCTTAATACCAATATTTTAAAATTAAAAAGGAAAAACATTATAGCTCTGACAGACTTGGAACAAACAAGAAACAAAGACTGGATCATATGATAATTATTCCCAGATTTCCAGTGTTCTGGGATTCACACAGTGTAATTTAAGATGCTTTTGCTTTAGTCTTCACGGTATTTCACAAATCACCTTAGAACTGTTTATTGAGGCTCTAAATTTAATGTCTGTCTACTCTTTTTGATTTGGATACACCACTCTTCATGAACGTTTGTTCTAAGCATACACAAGAGCTCAGGATTTTCCTGACGGTGCTGCTAGGTGGTCCTACAACTCCTAGAAGAAGCAACAATAGTGCCACACAAGAAGACAGTAGTGCAATACTCAGCTGTTGCAAAGTCTTTGCTTCCATCTTGCTTAGCAGTTGTGGCCTTCAGGCTCACAGAGAAATTGGATTTTTGGATTGTAAAGGGAAGCAGGTGAACATAACAACACTGCAGTAGAACAAAGGACAGGTAGAAACAATCTGCCCATTAGATCAGTAACATACCGTTACTCCAGTTAGACCTGGGCCTTTTCCTTCAATTAGTTTATATATTTCTTGAAGTGCTTCCTCATCACTTTTGCCTTTAAATCGCTTCTTGGAGAGTTCTTGAAGAGCTTCCTTAAACTGCTCAAAATTAATAGTTCTTACAGACTTTCCCCTGTTGAAACACACAGCAATTGAAAGAAATTACAAGAGAGCACAAAAAGCATTCCAAGAATAGCAGAATGGTTTCAGTTTACTGCAGTGAACAACAGAAAACTGCAACAGAACAGGAAGACTCATGCAGCCCATTTATGGTGTCAAATAAAATATATCCCAGGAATATCACTTTATTTTTATATGTACGTCAGTAGGATAGCACTTTATAAACCTCCCTTCATGAATGTCCAGAAATAAAAGAGGAAATAAAGGGACGTGGTCTGCTGTCAAAATGCCTGCAGCTCATCAAATTAAATAAAGCCTCATTTGGTTGATCACTTGTAAAGCCTGCATGTATAAGACAAGAACTGAAGCATCTTAGGTGAGTCTTTTTATTTATTATTTTTTATTCCTCTTTGAATAACTGGTTATCAAATTTTTTACAGGTTAGTCTTCATGTATTCACAAGTAAATTAAGAATAATGTTATTGTGTAAAGCAAACTATTGAAAAGCATTAAAAAACTTAAAATTCCTTCTCAATTGAAGACTGATAAATTTTTAAACGACATTTAAATTCAATACCTGTTTTCCTTCGTAGATCATCATCTTCAAAAAACATTCACAGGTACACAGAAAACTCAATATAGCAGTCTGGTAAACTCATAAACCTCCCAGAAATTCAGAGCTTATTACTTGCTGTAGTTTTCACTACTAGGAAAACCATATTTCCACATTAGTAAATTACTTACTTATATGTACTTTTCATGGAGAGAATTTTGCTATATAAGCGTGTGGTGCAAAATCCGACGAGTGGGAAATTCACAATTTACAAACATCAATTTATACTGTCATTCCTGCAGATCTTTTTCGGTCCATCAGACCAAAGACTGCAACTGACAGAACTTTTACAAAGAAATTCAGCATTCACTACAGAGATATGTTTACCCAAAAGGAAGTTAAATTCATGTCTGTTTTCTAGCATTTTAAGATATTCTGTTTAGGCAGGAGATAACATTGTGGAGTATATGTTGTTCCATTCAATTCCCTAATATTAAACTATTTTTAGTGCTCCTCATTTTTAAATTCAGGTATGAAGCCACAGCATTAGAAAATTTACTCACCATTAAAAAAATCCAACTATTTTTAGCTTTTATGAATTATAGCAGACATAAACCAGACCTTTTCCTGTATCAGTAAATTACAGATGCTCTGATCTTTTGAAGAAGAATTTACACCCCAAAATTTTACCATATATTTTGAACTAAAATTTAACAGATCAACTAGAAACATTTTCAAATAGATGTTTTGATACTTACGCTGATATAATCTTAAATAGTACCATCTTCAGAAGCAGAAAATGTTTAAAATATTACAAAACTCTCAAAGAAATATTTAAGAGTCCATGTTGCTGGGAAACATGCTACTACACAAGTTTTGTTTGCTGCTTGAGCATTTCTTTTTATGCCAATTTAGAGAACATTTAGAGGGAATAAATCAGGGGAAAAAAATAACCAGCCACCACCACACAACCCAGACCAGTCCTTTCAACAGAGACAGCTGTTTATATATGAATAAACAATAGATGCTAGGATAGAGAAAGTGTGCACTGGCAACAGAAACCTTCAGCTAGAAAAGCAGTACATAGAAATTTAATTTTAATTCAAGTGGCAAAAAGACCCTTGTGAGGAGGAATTCAGCTGTCATGGATTTATCTTTGATCTTCTCTTAGACACCTTCAGTGGTCAAATCCCTCTCAGCCGGAGGATGCCTCTACTAATGAAAAGGGGAAGTGAGATTTCTAGTTTAGCGACCAACAGTTAGAAAGTGATTCCTACTTCCATTACCTAAGCAAAAGATGAAATTTTATCCCAGGCTTTTAAAACAAGGAGAAATTGGTTATTCACAATAAAACTCAACTAAGGGAACCCTTTACATAATTGTTCATTACTAGCATTCTTTATTTTCAATGCAGCCCAACACATGCAGCAAACCTCAGAAACCCCCACAAAATAAACTTCACGTGTTTTTTTACCAAACATTGCTGTTTGCAACTACTTGTCTGCTTTAGGTAAAGCATGTGCTGGAGTATTTCATGGAAATAGCCAGGAAAAGAACATCATGACAGTAGAAATGAAGAATATAATCCAGTATTTCATTAATCAGAAAGACATGTGGAATAAACTGCAATTAACTACCTGGAATTTCTCCAGGATTCTCATTAACAGGATTAACATCCCTCTTCTGATGAAACTTGTCCAAGAACTTTTAAGTAGCTCAAAAGGTCAAGCCTTCATTTTGTTTTGTCTCTCATTTAGAAAAAGAAAGCATTAGCAATCACAGCAAAGCTTCAGCATAACAACACCCTCAGGCCCTTGTTCTCTACAGACTCACAGCCACGTCTACCATATAGGCCTTTCAAAAGCAGTTTTCTGTAGCCTACCCAATCTTGTCGGATCATCAGCCAGGATCATCGCAATGGGAAAGAGAATAATCACTTTCAGCAAAACCAGCAGAAATTCATGTTGATTTGTTTATTTTTCACAGAATATTCTGAGCTGGAAGGGACCCACCAGGATCATCTCTTAAGTGATCAAACTGATGACCTTGTCGCTATTAGCACCATGCTCTAACCAGCTGAACTGATCTCAGGGTTTTATTAACACATGAGAAATTTTTGGTTGGACACTTAACAAACAGAAGAGTGTAACTTTTTTTTTTTTTGTATATTAAAAGGAAAAATACATAAATAAGGCTGCCAAGAGGAACAAAGAACATCTGGTCTAAGACACAGGTATACCTACCTCTGATATTTGGTCTTTTCACTCACTTATATGGGGCAAGGAAATGAGTGGATTTTTCCTCTCCAGCTTAACGTATAACCACAAATCGGACACATTTATGACAATGTAATATTGAAGATGGACCCCAAAAGAAAAACAGATGTTCATTGTAGCTGATATTCTTTACCAGCAAACAACATTAATTGTAGTGATGCTAAAAACAGAACTGGGAGTAAAGGAATTTTTGCAACCATATCCCAAGTTTCCTAAATAAAACAACTTTAATTTTGAAATTTGTTATTTTTTTTCTACATTCCAAAAATATACCTTCTTGCTTCCCCATCTATTACAGTATTATCAGATCCACTTGTAAAGCATCATAAATAACTCCAAAACTCTATAGTTGCAACATATGTCAAGTCTTGTGGAAAATCCTAGGAACTCAATGCATTCTGGCACTTCTGGTATGTGAGGTATGGTACATGTATGTGAGGTACCAGCACCCTACACCCCTCCTGTCTATAGAGACAGTTTTCAAAGAGCTCTAAGCAGTTGTTGTCATCATGATTACTAACTAGAACAGCATGCCATTCTCTCTTCTGTCTGTACAGTCATGAGTTGAATGTATAGGAGAAAACTGACTGAGTAGGTAGAAATGACCTAGAGGAAAAGTCTTTCAACGAACCTTGATTTACACTCTCTCCCATCCAGGTCCACAAAAACACCCTAGGGATAATGACTTCGGAGTACTATTGGATGGAAAATTGGACATGAGCCAGAAACATGCACTCACAGCCCAGAATGCCAATTGTATCCTGGGCTGCACCAAAAGCAGTGTGGGCAGCAGGGCGAGGGAGGGGATTCTGCCCCTCTGCTCTGCTCTGGTGAGACTCCACCTGGAACACTGCATCCAGCTCTGGGGTCCCCAGTACAGCAAGGACATCAACCTGTTGGAGTGAGTCCAGAGGAGAGCCACAGAGTTGATCAGAGGGAAAGAACACCACTGCCATGAAGAAAAGCTGAGACAGTTAGGGTTGTTCCATCTGGTGGAGACACGGCTCCAGGAGACCTTACTGTGGCTTTTCAGTACTTAAAGGGGGCTTACAAGAAAGATGGGGGCAGGCTCCTTAGCAGGGCTGTTATGATAGGACAAGGTAATGCTTGTAAACTAAAACAGGGTAGATTCACACTAGATATATGGAAGACAGCTTCTTAGGAGTGTGGTGAAACACTGGAAGAGGTTGTCCAGAGAAATAGCAGATGGCCTATCCCTGGTCAGGTTGGATGGGGCTATGAGCAATCTGATCTCATGTAATATATCTCTGTTAACTGGGGTTAGGGGGGAGGTGATGGTGTTCACCTAGATGACCTGTAAAAGGCTCCCTCCAACTCAAGCTACTGTATGAAAAATTACAATGCTATAAACACTGCATAACACACAAGGCTGTTATACCTCCAGGTTATTTTCAGCATTTTTAATGCCCTGTTCACATTCAGGAAACCCTTTCCTAATACCAACCTTACAGAAGACATGAACTAAAGAAAAAACCCCAACCCATAACCCCCCAAAAAAATCTAATTTCTTCCTATTAAGCAACTGCTAACAAAGAATCAGCTTCTTTGTGTATATTTGTAACTTGTTTTTGTAGCTCATTATAAATATCTCGTTTCTATGGGAATAGCAAAACAAATATATTCACTTCCATTTTCCAAGTGTTACAAGTTCAAACAACTTGTCTACAATTAAGTATGCCAAGGGTGATCGCTCAGCTCTTAACACTCATGTCTTAAGTTTAGTATTCCAGAGAGTTAATATAGAAAGAAGACAAAAAACTGTACATTAAAATAAGAAACTAAAAAATCAAACATTGGAAATGAAAACTAAAACTGACCAGAAAATAAGACAAAATGGAAAATAACATCAAATAAAGGAAGGTAGGGAGGAAAAAGGGTTTTTACAAAACTAGGTGTCCCAAGATTGGCCACTTCAAAATATATATGAGGGACATTAATACTAAAAATTTTTAAAGCCCTGTACTTCATTATGACACAAAGAAATATCAACGTTTAGAAAGGATACATTCTTACATACCATTCTATTTTAAGCTCTGCTTCTTACAACAAACAGAATTACTCTAATGCATCATCCAGGGGAGGAAACTGTGTTCATGGTACACTAATGACATCCTCCTGTGTCTATGCCTACATTTGGGAACAGAATGAACACACTCAGATGAACTTTAGGAAGCTTCCCATCACTTCCACTTCCTTGATAAGTCTCTCCACATGTGGCCACTACAGACTGGGAGATTCTGAACTAAAGTTTGAAACCCTCAGTTTGCTCTTGGGAGCCCAAGTTCAACTATATAAGAGCATCAGTTCTGTGTCTGGACATTAGCACAGTAAACAAAGTGCAAAACATCAAATATTGGCCCAAAGTAGATTGGAACAGCAAGCGAAGCAGTTTTCATTTGCAAATATTACTACTAACAGTGCCCTGAGTTCATAAGTGTGAAAGTGTACTACTGCAAATGGATATCGTGGACTTGAATATTATTTGGATTAACAGCTGCCCACAATTTCAGCTGGAAAGTTACACAAATATACTCCATATATCCAATACATAAAATCCCTGACCAGTATTAGAGATCTCTATCTCCAGAGCACCAAAACAGCTCAGTGTTAATACAACACAGTCTACAATTTAATAGGTCCTGCTGTAATCTCTGTGCTACCAAAAGTCATCCCAAACTCCCATCACAATAGGACACTTTTTTATTTTCTTACATTGAAGATAGGAAAGAGGATGCAGAATTACTGAGAGAAGCTTCTATTTTTGTTAACATGCCAGAGAGGATTACAGCAGGATCCAGTAACCAGGACTGTTCTGCTGTGGAAACTGTCATCCACCCACAAAGGTTTAAGGAGTATAGCAGGTCTGAAAAGGGTCTGAAGACACCATAACTAGAGGTGGGAGCCCATCAAATGTTTTAGCATAAACTCTAACAGAAACAGTTTTGTTGGTAAGTTTTATTTATTCTAAATTCACCAGGGACTTGGGTGTCTCAGTCAACTGAGCAGTCAGGTAAAACTCAACATCTTTTTTGTAAATTAGAACTAACAGGACTTTGTGTACTTCCTGTATTTACTCCCTTCCCAAGGCAGTCTCATTCATTCAGAAAACAGAATGAAGGATCACACTGTAAAGAGAATGCATGAGCAGCTTATTTGTCACAGTTTCTGACTTATTGGCACAATAAGCCTCATCAGGCTATTTTTGATTTGCCACTATTGCTCCCGCATCTATGCAGGCAATTGCTAACTAATACTAAGAAACATTTCTAAATTATCAGGATTAATCATGGAAGATTATTCAGATTAATCATATAAAGGCATCATCACTGAGAACAAGACCATTAGTCAGGCATTTTGTCCTAAGGGCTAAGCAAAAGCATATTTCCTAATGATGTTCAGGCCAGACTTCAAACTTTAGCTTTTTCTCTTTTACCGTAAAAAGCCATACTAAAGACTCACTATAGCTGAAACACCCTGATTTTCACATAAAGATTTTTTCTTATTTACCACTTTACAGCAGCAACTTTATTATTATTACTGTGTTATGGCCCAGAGCATTCACTCCTCTTTCTTTGTTTAGTAGAACAGATACCTTCTCTTCCTTGTTACTTGTAAAAACACACCAAATCGTCATGATGTGGTCTATAAACATATTGTACGTCAAAAACAATTGATAGTGGTATTTGTACTGTACATGTTGACAGTCATAAGATACCACACACAAATTCAAATTCCTTGAAGCAAAACAGATATGTACTGGTCTCTGCAAAATACACTCATCTAACAGATGTATTTTTTTTTTCCCCAAGAATGTCTGCTGTAATGCTATCACCACAAAGTCCAAGGCTATTTAACCAGGAAGCAGATTATGCTGCAGGGTTGGTGGTTTATTTTTTTCTTTTGGTGGTTTACAATTTTCACTTTCTCTTCTCTTACTCAGCTGAGAATTTCTGCTGGCTATCAGCATGCTAATTCATAGCCAGAAAGTCCCAAACTAAAGGTAGGTCCCTAGGTAGCTAACCATGCTGGTAGAATCTTACAATGTAATGGAGTATTTAAGATATCCTGTGAAGGTCTGGTTTTTGCTGTGTATCAGTCAAGAACAAAATTTAAAAATCCTAGATATATAGTACATAAAAGTCCTTAAAAATGAAGAGAAGAACAGTTTCTTGGATAAAACTGAACAATGTATGATTACCCCAAAGCTCAGGCTTGTGTATAAATTTTACAAATACAGCTGAAGACAGATGGGCAAGGCAAAGAAAGCTACTTTAATACTATCAGGTTATTTGCACTGCACTAACCAACAGCTGTAAAGAGACATGGTTAAAAAAAACAAAATTAAGGTAACAAAACTTCAGGTATCACCTTGCAGCAGACTTCTGCCCAATTAATGGGTACAACCGGGATATTGAAATTAGACATCTGTATGTTGATACAAGAAGGAGTAATTTGGCAAAATTTTAGGAAAGAAGATATCTTCAAAAACTGATCCTAGGAAGAAGCTACAACAGAGATTTTCAGCTAGAGTAGTGTCACTTCTGGAACACAGGCACCTTTGAATGCATGGCTATTTACCACAAGTGGATTCTTTTGAGAGGAAGAGTACGACTGACAACGAAGACATCCAGATGACCTACACAATTGGTCTCTCTGTCTCAGACAGATGGCATCTTGGCCAAATCACACTACAGGAGCTGGACTAGATGGCTTCATATACCTGATGATTACACGGGAATGCCATTTATCCATTCTCCAAGAAAGCAAAACAAGACAAGCACAATGAGAAATGCAGTACAAAATTCTCTCACTGTATCACTGCAAACAGTCATGACTTACAGAAAACTCCCTGGGAGGGGGCCTCAAGGGCAGAACACCTCAGATCATTCACTCAGGAACTGAACCTGGAACAGCCAGTTTTCCCTCCAGGTGTTTTTTGTCTCATTACTGAACAAGTATAAAGCAGAGTATGCCCAGTTTATTCTACATATCTGAAGCTGGGACAGCTACTAATGCTGTGAAAACCTGAAGCAAGAGGACGTCAACAGCTCACTAAACCAGCAGTTGATACTTTTATCAGACTTCATTGCAACTTAAATATTTTAGGCTTCTCTTATAAAATCTCTATTTTCCAATACTTGAAGTTAACACATCTCTCCTCTTGCCTTTTTTTTTTCTAGCATTTCCTTCCTGTGTGCTTCACTCACAGTGAAGACTCGTTTCCAATAAAATAAAATCTGAAATTCAAAAAAAGACAAATCCAACAGCTATGAGCCTATCAGGTAAAATAGTATTGGAAAGGGAACTAAAGGGGATCGAAGAAAGAATATGACTTGGCAAAAACATTAATAAGTAAAAGCTTCCAATAGAAAGCCAATCCCAGAATGAGTTAAAGAGGTTAAAAAGATTAATGGGATTTATGGAAGATGAGGAAAAGAGAAAGTCCAAGCAGACAGTAGATTTGATAGTTATACATGGCTTAGAGAAGAAGATTAAATTAGCTAAAGAGAGCAGGAGAATCCACTTATTTCATGTTTGTTTGGGGGGGGGGTTCAGTTTAAGAGAAAAAAAAAAAAGTTACATTTGAATATTTAATAATGAAGATCCATGTAATGGCTAGCTACTGATAAAAAGAAGTATTGGGAAAACTCTGTGAAGCCTGAAGAAAGCACGTGCCCCAACTTATATCAAAAGAGTAAAGTGTATCTGGTATGACAGGTATGTACCACACTTTGGAAAGAAATATAAACATGTGCTACAAAGTAGTCTGGGAGTAGGTCACGTGTTCCTTGTTACAGAAGAGAGATTATCTTCTGATTGTCAATCCTGTGGATCCTACACAAAAAATGTAAAAACTGTACACACACAACAGATAGAAGACAATTTTATCACTCCTTTAGAATGCTCTCTACTCCCATAAAATAATCCAATAAATGACACACAACTTGCAGATAATGTTGTTCAGTAACACAGAAATCCATCTCTTGGGTGCATGAAGGACCAGATACCATTTGACAGCACTATTTGGGTTAGGACATTAAAGGAAATGGCACAGGTGAGTGACACTAGCAGGAATATTAGCCAAAGTACAGAAAGATGTAGGAAATTAGGAGCACTTCAAAGAAGAGGCTGCAGACAGGTCTTAGACGTAAATGGTAGGACACAAACTAGTGCTGAAGCAGAAAGACAATGCCTCAAAATCAGACTTCTGGCATATATGCTGGTTTCTTCTCTAGAATGCTCAATTTATTTGCTCTTCTCTTTGATTCTTATTGTCTTAAGGATAAGCACTGGGCTAGGCATACACACAGATCATAGGGGAAAGGAGCAGAAACTAACCACAGTGTAACAATCGAATACAGTGCACAGCTGCCAGAGACACTGTCGAGCATATCCAAAATAAAAAAATCCAAGAGGATGATGTCATAGTGCTCATTAAGTCAGCCCCAGACAAATAAATTAAAGCAGTGAAGAACAGCTGAAGATTTACTAAGCATTCTCAATAGCTAATCACTTTGTCTGTCAGTCTTCCCCAGGCTGAGCTTATCACACAAGCTAGTGGTAAGAAGTTATTTTCATATAATAGTAACTACCATTTTATCTTCAGGGAGCTGAAAAAGCTGATTCAAACACAACAGTTTCAAAAGCTTTTTCTGCTGCTGCAGTGCAGGGGCTTAGGGCAAAGGCATTACAGCTGAGAGGACAGGGCAAAGAACCAACATCACCTGTACTTTCTCCACCACTTAAAGGGGTGCATACGAGCACATGGCCGGATAACCCAGAGAAAGAAAAGTAGGATACCCAGATAAGGCATCCTTCTACAGCTCACCAGCAATCCCATGTGAGCTGATATGTCTCATTCACGTCCCAGAACAAAAAAAAAAATAAANAAAAAAACAAAACAAAAAAAAAAAAAACCCAGCAGTCAGGTTTATTTTGATTCACTCTCTTGATTTCACACTTAGTGTGAAAATATTTAGTTAAAAATGAGACCAATCAAAATACAGTGAAATAACATCCAACACAAACACTGTTGAAAGAAAACTAGAACACTGTGACAAGCCATGACCACGGGCGAGGCGAATGCTGCACAGCCAAACATCCTCTTAAGCAGAAGTGAACACATTCGATCCCAAGCACTTAATCCATAGAAACTATACAAAATTGTTCGTAAGTATGAATAGAAAAAAATTCTCAAGGGACAGCCTTCTGATCACTAGATGTTTTTCAGGACTTCATTTCTATTACTAACCTGAATTTATATAAATACATGACACTGAGAGACAGGACAAGAGACACAACCTAATGAACTTTCACATTAACACCCAGTTCCCTCAAGCTTTTGGTAATCAGTAACCTTCTTACAGCTTTCTCTCAACAGACAGTATCAATGTTTTGACTGTGTTGACCTTCAGGGAAGACGCTACCTCTTTTAAAGAGACCGGTTAACCAAGAACAGGACATGACATTTGACAGGGGAATAAAAAGCGAAATTTTCACAACAGGAAATAAAGAGTTACATAAGACAGTGCTGTTTTTATTAATGAGATTCAGAACTGAAAAGCTCCGTATCTAAGAACTAGATATTGAATGGTTATATGATATGACATCCTACTTGATTTAGAGCAAATTCAAACTCAAGGGGACAAAGAACAATGGCATTATTAAATAGGACTGGACACAGTAAGAGCTTAACTCCTTAAGTCTCAAGATATTAGAGCTTAAATTATGCTTTCATTAAGAACTGAACTGGACTTTGAAAGTAGACAAGGGACAGAATAATAACTGAATCCAACCGTTATTACCGAACAACAGTAAGGATCCAAGCTTCTTTCTAGCAACATATTATCCAAAAATTTTTCTCTTTTCCATTTTTCCTTAAAATTACATTAAAAAAAAAGAAACAACATACTTCTATGTGCTACTAACTTCCCTGGAAATTCTTTCTTGTCTTCATCCTCAAATTTTGTGATGTTTCAGCAAAAAGCCTAGCTCTGTATCCTTAGAATGTCTAATATTCGGAGGGATTTTTAATTTCCAGACAGGAATTTTGCAACTACTGTAATTTTTAGACATTTTTCCTATGTTGAACCAATCCACATCAGAGCAGCATGCAAAGTACAATGAAAATAGTTGCAAGGCAAAGGGTGAGTATTGTGGGGACATGTTTTTAAATCACTATGAAGCTCAAATAAAATCACAAGTACAATTTGAACATTTTATGCTTGTTCCTGTGGAGAAAGTTATCTGGAATACTGTTTCAGTGAGGCCTCTGACAAAACTTCCATCTTAATTCAGAAATTACATTAGTCAATATAAAGAAAGTAAGTCCCTGGCTGATGACAAGAAAAATGAAGGGAAAGGGATAAATAACACAACCTTGAATTCATATACAGCATTTTCACTCACTATTCAGGCATGGCAGCTGTTTGTTAATGACCATACTGCCAGGACACAGCAAGTTTGCTCCTATTCCTTGCCCAAGAAATTCAGAAAACGCTGTCTGATAGCTGAGGTACCCAGCTCCAGGACATTCCTCCCTACCCTCCAAATAAATATTTCCAGTTACAGACTGATTTTGAGCGTATTTTTTGTAAGAAAAGTACAATACCATTTAATATAATTTAATAACATAAGAACATTGTACATATTTTTCAAAAATAGCTTTGCATAGCTATTTCTGAAACATAATTTAAACATTAAGCAACACAGCTTGATGTATTTGGGGACTGCAGCTCAGCAGCCAAGCTCAGCAGTAAGCAACTCACTGCTTACAAAAATGCTACCACAGAAGCCAGAGCAGCAGTCCTCTAATCCAAGGTGGAATTTTCCTTTAGAGTTTAATTACACAGAATTTAAAACCAGGAATTTTATCAGTTTGTCCCAATAAGAAAATATCATTGTCAGATGGTTTTACAACAACATTCCAGTTTTTCCAAAGGATTTCACAGAGTTGGAATGTTTTCAATGTCAAATCACATCTAACAACAAAAGCAATTTCTGAACTCAGTGATAGCTCAATGATAGTGAACTCTCTAAGTAAAAAAGTGTGTTTGTGGAAGAGGTTGTTTCAGTGATTCTGGTGACAGGGAGAAGACACGGATGTATGTATATCTGCTAACGTTTTTTGCTGGCAATATGAGAAGGTGGCAGCATTAAAAATAGACAGCTGGTGTTAACTGACGCCAGCACAATCTCAGTCTATGGGAATCATTGACCACGGGAAGATAGAAAGGTGTGAAATCAAGAATGACACACCAAGTGAAAAAAGAGAAACTAGCTACAGTGTCAGTCCATATCCATCGGTCGCATGCAGAGAAAGCCACAAAATTGTTTGCTGTAACCAACAGCGAACGACCAAATCACAAGCTTCAAGAAAGGAGAACCCAGACTGCAGGTCTGCACAGAGAAGAAACAACACGTTCTCTTTCAAACAAAACAAGAAATATAATAGAAATAATAAAGAAACTCTATTATTTCTCCCCTACTGGAAGACTGCCTTCCCATATGAAAGGGAAAATTGTATGGTCACAGTAAAGCTCTAAATATGCAGTCTCCAATCTTGCAGAATTTCTCATTCTGTCTGTTTCTTGTAAAGGAGTTTTCAACCTGTGCTAAAACCACAACATTCACAATGATGTCCTGCTCCCCATGTCCTTTTGACCTAGATGTCTTGTGAAAAAGCAATTAGAGATGCAATTGTCTGCATTGCCAGCATTCTCATTTACAAACCAAAAAGCAAGACAGAAGAATAGGTAGACTGTGGCCAAAACAGTCACTCAGTTTACAATGAGAGTAGGAGAGTATTTGAAGAAGTATCCCCCTGTAGAGAACAATACAATTTTAAAAAGTGCAGGCGGGAAATGTTAAGGCTAAATAAATTATAGAGCAGCAAAAGCCATGTAACACTTGCACATGAGAAAGGCGGTGCCTCATTTCTTCTACAGACCCACAAATCTAAAGCCAATTCCGTAAGTCTGCTATTGCCAATGCAGAGAATATTCTTTAGTAAATTCTTCTGCTATGCTCCCCTTTATCATTTCTCCTTACTACATTCTGTGGTGATAAATATCTACCTTTGGACAGCTTAGGGAAAAAATACCTAATGCATCTGACCCCTTACTTATTTTGTATACCTCAAGAGCCATCTCTAGGCACTTTCCATCTCAACACAACGTTGCTGCAATTGACAATGCACCCCTCAATCTGAATGAAGATCCCCCTACGAATCATAACCAAGAACAACTGCAGGAAGCCCCAATATACCTCGCAAGTAACAAGTGCCATGAGCTCAAAGACCTAAATAATTCAACATAGGCAGAGCACTGATTGATGAGAAAGAAATACAGGGTTTGCAAAGCATAGAGTTTTATCCATCTCCTGACAAAAAAAATCCCAACTATGGAGAAAGCCTGCCAAACAAGTAGTTACAATAAAGCTACATCCAGCTTCAGAAAGAAGCCATTTTGACTCCTTGGGTGAGAGAAATCAATCCTCTCTCTGCATCCAAAGCGGGCAACATATTTCCCAAATGGAATTCTCAGTTGTGCCACAGAATCTGCAGAACAGACCATGCCAATAATATCTTGGCACTTTGTGAAAGCTATAAACAGAGAGTGAGCAAATTCTCTATGGGGATCTATCACCTCCCCTGGATTAAAGATCTGTGCATCAGTCTTTACAGTGCTGACTCATGTGCATCTGAAACCAATCCAAAAGAAAGGCAGAAAATTATGACAGTTGATACTGATACAGATATTCTCTCATTTACATTGCACTTTTCTATTCAAAAACGTGCAAAAGTTTACAATAAACTGAGGTTTACTCACATAGTTGCAGACACCATCTTTACAAAACAAAATTATAAGGAACAACTGGGAAGACTCCAAGACGTTGGAATGAATCATGAAAGCAGAGAGGAGACTACAAAAGAGCAAGCATACACTCTTTTGGAAATCTGTGACTTATTTAGACCATCAGCTACTGAAGGAAGGTATCGAGCCAGTGCTGGGTAAGATGTGGTGTCCTCTCGATTTTTGCTTTGTACAAAAGGCACTTTCTGTTTCATTTCCAAACACGAATTAGTACATTCTTACTCTAGCAATCTCCAGCAGCTCTCAGTTACTTACATTCAGAAAATGAGGATTCACGTCCTTTTTTTCCTTGAATTGCTATCTCAACTCTGAAACTAACAAATTCTTCAAAGTCTCTGATTTCACCAGCAGAAGCAATGAAGTATTGCTCCAAACGGTCATCTACTGACATCTTGGTTCAAGAATATTCAATGTATCTATTCCCACAAAGTTTTGTATAGAAGGGCAAGTTGTCTAAATAGTGGAAAGTTAATGTGCAATTAGTATTAGACTTCTGTGCTCTTACTCCAGTGCATGTCAGAAAATTCTCTTATTTTCCAGATATGTACTAACTTACTTGTGGTACAAAATCTTCTGAATGAGGAGCAATGATGAATTTTCATGGTATCTAATTCCATTTATGGTCTCTCACCCTCCACCAGCACTGTCAAGGGGGGAGATGCTGTTCATAAGCAAGTCAAGCATATCCTCACAACCTATAAAGCACAACTGCAAACTGGCTCTTGCAAGAAAACACGATGGCACAAAACCAACAGACTATCACAATGCCATGTATATATACATAGTTTAGCTCGATGTTTTGTGTTGCATATACCAGCCTGTGCAGGTCTACTCTGAAACTTTCCAAAACAAAATTAACAAACATCTTTGCAGGGTTATATGTTGGCCATTTTTATTACAGAATCTCTACATCAAGAATGTTTATATAAGCAGTCAATTTAAACTAGCTTAAGTACTTGATGAATATATTTATGGTTAATGTCTCATAGTAAGGATAGCGAAACCAGTAGGAATTCAATAGCAAATGTTTTAGGCTAACACTCTCCTTCAACTACTTAATGAAGTTTGTTAGGGTAGAATGCAACCAAAGCAAGCTTTATGCACTCCTGAACATCTTATCCTACAACTACAGAGTACCCTATACCTACAGGTCAACAAGGCTCTGAGATCACAGCTACAAAAACTACTATGTCTTTATGCCTTTCTAACCTGCAGCAGTTACAGGGTGTCCACATCTTTAGAGGCATCAGAAGCCAAATCCTCTCACACATCAAAGCTCCAAAAAACCTCCAGATTTTCAAATGGAGTTCAACAAAGATGACAAGCAGAAATTCTGACCAGAAATCTTCTGAGTGCATGCAAATCAGGCACACTCTGTATGCTTCATTTTCTTAAACTGCATATTAACAATGCCATTGAGAGGTTAGCCAATCCTGTAACTCCATTAAAAATCACTATGTATGTTGCAGAAGCTGTGCTCTTCAGCAAATGACTGCTTACCAGATTAAGAGATCACACCTGGGGCAAGCACATATAGAAATCTAATCAACACTTGGCCTAAGTTATTTGGGCAACTGTCTCTAGAAAGTACATCTTGCCATCTTCTATCTCAGAGCTTTGACAAATGGAGTTGAAAAACTTCCAAAAAGAGCAAATGTCATGTTAGATAATATCAAGTCAATGCGCCTAACATTAAAGAAATCCAGTTCTCTATGGGATAAGTCTGATAGCTCTTATAGACCTCTGCTGTTTACGTCAGGTAACCATCACTTCACTATCCACCTGAACTTTGGCATTCACAGACTAAGACTCAAAGACACAACGAAACCAATGACTGCGTGACACAGTGTAGCACCTAACACAGAAATAAAAGGAACAATCTTCCAAGCATTCTGTATTGCTGGACACAGAACACAAAACTACATCAGGAAAGGAATTATCAAAATAGTTCAAAATGGCCAATGTTGACTGAGGATGCAGCCAGCTGGATTTCAAGGTCAAACACAAAACCAGAATGTTAAATCAGCACACAGGGTTCATCCTATTCAGTACAGAAGCAGGAAAACCAAGTAGCTTATTTAACTGTCTAGTACGCTTTCCATAGCTTTCTTCATTTTCTTCATCTGGTTAGGGGAGTCCCAACAGGCCACAGCCTGTTGCCTTGAAAAAAAAAAAAAAAAAGATCAAGCTAGTTCTATGCATTTTAGTTCAACAGCTTTCCCACCTATGATATCCGCTTCAGAACAATGTAAAGCTCTCCCATTACTCTCAGCTGAGGAGAAGTGATGAAAGAAAAGCAACCTGTCTGGAAGAGGACAGCACAGTCCCAGCTTTTCTGCAAAGATAAGGAAATATTTTCTATTTGGTTTTACTATGAAGTCTTAGAAAAAAAAGTGATGCTATTTATGTTTTATTGATAAAGGATGAACTGCTGAAACACATGGCAAATGCACTGGTCCTCTCAAGGATCAACTGAACTGAATACTCTTCATTGCTCCTTTCAAACTAGTACCAGGACTTACTGGGAACAAAAAACATTTAATCAGATTATAGTCATTAATTTTAGATTTGCATTCATACCACTCATTATCTCTAATTATTATCATTAAAAATGTCCTGAACTCAAATCTCAGACAGTTCATTACCATTTTCATTTGACATCTAGAATAAAAATTCTTTTTTTCTGGATATAGACAGGACAATCACATAATAGAGCGGCTATCTGCTACCACATAGGCTATATGTTTTCTCTTACCATAACTACCTTACAGTACCTTCTCATGTTCTATTACACTTGAAACCTACCTATCAACCTACAAAGCTCTTTAGACATAAAAAAAAAAAAAGAACAAACAAATGACAAATTACTCCCTTTTTAATTTTCCCATCTAGAGGCTCTTTTAAGAATACCAGCTCACCTGTTAATTTTTTTGCTGAAAATAAAAAGGCACCAAAAAAAAAATCAAATTAACCATCCTCCCTAGAAACCCTCTCGTAGAACTGAGAACACTCATCAGTGCATACTGCTTAGAAACCGACAAAACTTTTTGTTGGCACCATGCCAAATGAGAACAGTATGACACATGCTGCTGTTCTCTTGGATTACAAATGCCTCAGGCATCTTTTTCCATACAGCATCCATGACAGGAAGAAAAAGTAAACAGCTTAAATTTGGAAGAAAGGTTACTACCTGTTTCGAACTGCAACACAGGAAGACAGTCCATAAAGAGTATCAAAATAGGGCTCCTTATGTTCCCCTAGTGACACAAGCTATCTTAGCGTGCAGCAGCAGTAGCTGCTATGCATGGGAAATTACAGGAGAGCAGTGGTAAATAGAGCAGCCATCACTTTTAAGGCAGCCCATACCACAGAGGCTTGTTCTAGCAGAAGCAAACACACAACACCTTTCCGTGAAATACAGACTGCATATGATGATGAGTAAGAGCTGCCCACCCTCTACTCTATGACCCTCTCATCAGTAGCCTCCTATATTACTCTCACACTGATCTGGGTCAGATAAACTCTTCATTCTCAGAACTGTCAGTTCCATTCAGAAGTTTAACAAACACCCCACACTGAGTAACAAACACCTCAAATATCACAAAGCAGCTGAATCTGGGATTAACTGGTACTGCACTGGGAATTGTAATGAGTATATCTGGAGATCCTATATAACTGAGATCGATGCCAGCCAATAAGCACAGGCCCATTTTGTTTTCTTATACAAATTTTTCAGTTGTGCTGCAGTGAACAATTATTGTGTTACAGTATCACCATATTATCTGTTGCTAACTGTAAGAAAAACAACTTATCTTGTATACAATTACAATGATATAAAAGCTATCAGTTGCATCTTTTACATACAGTTACAAATATCATATTAATAACTACTTGTTAGCTGATTTTCATTTTTAAAAAATATTTGCAACTGAAGGGCATATAATAAAGATCCAAGACATCTGGGCAATGAAGCAAGTGCTGTCATGTGTCATGAGAGTCACAGCCTGGTGCCAAAGATCACCAGTGTTCTGCAGCTGCTGGTGCCCATGATTACAAATGGCACTAAGTGGTACAATGCTCTCCTGTATCAGCAGAGACAAACAGATGAACTAAGTCCTGCTCACCAGATGATGGTAGTGGCTCATCCTTTCCTTTGGAGTCTTCTATGTTTCTGCCTAGAAAAGGAGCACACTAGAAAACTTTTTGCTTTTCTGAGCATCCTAGTGCCACAATCAGGAAAATAAAGTAACACTGTGAGACTGAAAGATTTCCCACACTTTCAGAACCATACCTTCCTCAACAAAGTTGAGGCAAAGACAAGGAAAGACAATTCAGTGCTGCCAAGGTAGTGCTCCTCATTTGCTGTCAGCACACATTACCATCCCCTCCATGAAGCTCACAGTCCAAAACCCAAGCAAATGCCACAAAAGCTCTGCACCTGGCAAATGCAATGAGCAGTTGCACGGGGCTCATTTCTGCAGCAGCACAGCCCTTGCCAAGCTCACGGGAGCCCTGTGCCAGGCAGCTCTGCACTCAGCATGGCACCATTCCCAAAAGCATCTCCAGAACCAACTCCCGCGAAGGAAAAGCATCAAGAAAACCTACTGGACTTCAGCAATATCACACATTCAAAACAGACACCGAGTGCCCTCGCTTTCACAATGAACTCTTGGCTCCACCGAAACAACTTTGCCTGAAGATATTTTCCACTGCTTGCCATCGCTGACAAAAGATTTGGGTTTGATTTAAAGCTGTTCCACAGCTTAGACAGAAACTTAATGATGCAAAACCGTGCAGTACCGTTTTTCTGGTTGTTTCTCTTTCCTGAATTACAAATGTCCAGAGAATACAGAAACACTCCCTTCCTGCCTGACGGACTGACTCTTCTCACTAACCAGTGCTGGGAGTGCCTGCACTGCCAAAAAGGATGGCGACAGGTGAGCTGCTCTCGTTATTCCTCACCACAAGGGTACAACATCTTAGCCACAGTACTCCTGGCTACACTGTCAGCTGCAGTCAGCTTTCCTCACTGAAACTGAATGGTTTCCTGCATTTGCTCCTTCAACCATAAAACTTCTGTAGTTAACAGCACATCTTCCTAGAAAAAGTCGCCATGGAGATTTCTTTATGTCATTGAAATGTGCTGGGAGCCTGCACAATCAGCACCAATATCCACAGTCTCAGCAAGGTTCTCAAAATTATTGATCTGCTGCTAATATCCACAACCACTGTAAAAATGAGAACAGAAAAGTGACTGTAACATGGAAAAAAATTTCAAAGGGAAAGTTTATCCATTTTTGGTGGGGGATTGTACCAGAACTCCTTACAAAATTATATTTACTTTGTTTATACATTCATGGGAATACATGCACATACATTAAAACTCTGCAGAAAGTCAGAAACAGAGATCAAGCTTCCAATAAAATCTGGATTTCATTCATGTTCCTTCCATTTAGCATGTGCACAGACACAGCCACACAAAAGAAAATGGTAAGCAACTCCACTTCAATTACGCCAGAAACTAACACTATTTTAACTAATCCTGATGAGGATTTAATGTCCATTCTTTAATGAGACTCCTTTCAATTCAGTTGTAAAAATCCTCCTAAACTTCCAGATAACAGGAAGAACACAAATATTAGGCTCTCCCACATCAACTCATTGTTGTCAACCCAAAGAAAAAAGTTGAAGAACGATAAAAACCTGCATCAGAGGGAGCACACTTCCATTCACCAACACCACATCCCAAGCAGACCACATCTAAATTATTTCAGCAGTTTTACACACACAGGCAGATTTAATATATCTAATTACAACATATATCATAAATTAATCCTCTTTACAAGAAGAAGGATTTCTAGCTCATGTCTGCATTTTAGGAGTAAACAACATACGTATACACACACTTTTTTTCCCTATACAATTTCCACTCTAACTTCAGAACAAGAAGTTTATTTCTACTGCCTATACAGGAACAAAAAGAAACTTATTTTCATCCCACAGGTCACCATATATGACAACCAGCTCCCTGACCATGTTGGTGGCCCTGCACCCAGCCTGTTCTAGGGTATCAATCTCTTTCTTGCACAGTGGAGCCCCAGATTGGACACAGCACTCCAGATACAGTCTCACAAGCCAAAGCTGAAGGGAAGGATCACTTTCACAGACCTGCTGACCATACACTGACTGATGTAACCCAGGATGCAGCTACCCTTCCTTGCTGCCACAACTCACACTCACTGCAAGGACTGCTGTCACCTCACCTTCAGAAGTTTCCCATCTATGTTGGTTTTGGCTGAAGCAGAGTTAATTTTCTTCACAGTGACTAGTATGAAGTGGTATGTTGGATTTCTGCTGAAAACAGTGTTGATAATATAGACATTTTTGTTATTGCTGAGCAGCACTTACACAGTTTCAAGGCCTTTTCTACTTTACCTACTGCTCCTCCAGCAAGGAGACTGCAGCTGTGCAAGAGTTGGGAATGGACACAGTCAGGACAGCTGACCCCAACTGACCCACAGTATATTCCATACGACATGACATCATGCTCAGCATACAAGCCTTGGGAAGGGGTAGTAGGAGATGTGCAGAGTGATGGTCTTTCAAAGTCACCATCCTGCATGATGGAGCCCTGCATTTTGGGGGATGGCTAAACACCTGCCTGCCCATGGGAAGGGGTAAATTACTTCCTTGGTTTGCTTTGCTTGTGTGAGTGGTTTTTGCTTTTCCTATTGAACTGTCTTTACTCAACCCATGAGTTTTCTCACTTTTACCCTTCTGATTCTCTTCGTCATCCCTGTGGTGGGGGAGACAGAGTGGCTGCATGGGGCTTATTGCCCACTTGGGGTTAAACCACAACACTGACACCATCATCACCTCCAGCGCTGCCTTCTAGACTGCTGGCACTCTCTCTGGCCCATGCCTCACCAGTCTGGTGATGATGTGACTGGGGCCAAGTCCTTGCCATAATCAATGTGTACTAAACCCCTTAACACACAAGTGTCAGTCATTTGATCAGAGAAAGCAATGAGGCCAAACAGGCATGACTTTTCCTTGGCAAATCCATGCTGGTTGCTCCAAAACACCTTCCTGTCCTTTGTCTGTTGAGAAAGGACTTCCAAAAGGATTTACTTCACAACGTCCCTGGGGACTGAGGTTATGCTGATTGGCCTGAACTTTAACTTTTCTCACTCTGTTCCTTCATGCATAGGCTTTATTCCTCCCACAAAGGCTCTCCCTGCCTCCATCTCTTGTGTGCCTCCTTCTCATGGTCCAGCCCAGTCAGATGCTTCGTGTACACTCCTGCTAGCCTGTTGCCATGTTTGCCCAATTTCCTGCACACAGGAGTGAAACATTCTTGTGCTTTGATGAAGCTGCCTTGAAGTCCAAACAGCTCTCCTGGGCACCTCTACTCTCCAGGGCAGTTTCCAGAGAGAAAATGAAGAGGCCAAGATCTGCCTTTCTGATGTTCAGGTTTGTAATTCTGTTGTTAATCTTGATCATTCCTCTCGGGACCTTAAACTTTACAATCACCTGGTTGCTGCAGACAAGGTTGTCTCCTTCTCTACGTCTTAAACATCTTCGACTTCAATCCACAAAAATCAAAGTCTACATTGATACTTAACAGTCTGGAAAATATTTCCTTGTTACTTAGTTTACTTAGTCAATAAAACTAAGGGAGATTTCTCACAGCTGCTTTCATAAATGAAAAACAGGCACTTTTAAATGATGGTGCAATAGGCTGACCTGCAAAAAAAGAAAAAAGAAAAAAAAAAAAACAACAACCTACCTCTATTCTAGAGTAGTAGAAATTCTTGTAGCACACAAGTGGAATATGCCAGAATGTGTGGCAAATACCAAGCAAGCTGCTATATACAGTACTGTGTATGACATCATGCAGCTTTCCGTATCAGCTGGGAAATGAATCACTCACCATCATATCTATAGGTTTTCATGTGATGTCTGCTCATGCAGAATGAGGTTTCTAAAATCCTGACTAGCAAACATCATTACGGGTACAAAATTTACCCATTACACACACATAAAATAGGCATGTGTAACAGCAAATGGATTTAAAACCACCTTATTCTCATATGCAATCACTATTTTACTTTCAGAATTTCTGCTTCTTGGCAGAAGGGGGAGAAGAGATGGTTTGGTTTTTTTAAATAAAAAACTTTTGAAGGATAAAGTGCAAATGGCAACATTACATTTGGCTCCCTGGGCAAGAAAGTTAATTGGACCTTAATTTCAATTAAAATATAGATGTGGCAAAGAACACTTTGTTGAAACTTACCAACATTTCTACCTAAAAACACACAACTTCACCATTTGCCTGAGATTTACCAGAATAGATTTTGCTCTGCATATTGTTCTATAACTACTTAAAACTTATTTCCTGATGCAAACATAGAAATTTACAAAAGTTAACTGTTATGTCTACTTCATGCATAAAGCAGGATTACAAAAATCCTTTTCTATGTCATTATCGAAAGAATCCCTCCAGTAGGGATGTATAACACAGTTTGCAACTACTGTGTGCTTCAGATGTATATGAAAACCACTTCATACCTATTTACATACTTAAAAAATTTAAGAGAGGCTTCAGTAAAAATCTCTGTTAAAGATTATTTACTTCAGAGAAACCTCATGGATAAACATTTGTTTTGAATGAGCTCAGGTGTCAAAGTACTAGTCCTCTCAAAAACATTAAGAAAGCGAGAAGCATCTTATTTGTTCAATACAAAGAAAAGACAACAATACTATAGCTGACAAATGGGGAAAGCATGTACTCATTCTTGCAAAGTTTTCTTGCCAGCTTCTCAGAACAAACATTATCCATTTCAATTCTCCCAGAGTCTTGCAGCCATGGTGAAGTACCGCTGCATTAAGGCCCAGCTGTTCTCAGGTGGAAGCACTCCGGCAGAGACCTGACCCAGGCTGTGGGAACTGGGCTAAACAGCCAAGTGTGCAAGACAGGGAGGACAGAGCACGGGTGGGTCTGCTCAAAAGTCAGGGCACAATAAAGTGTGTTGTGAAGATTCTCCATGGGAACAAAACCTTCCTTTCTCAAAAAGATGGAGGAGAGTTTTCTGGCCTTTAGAATACATGGCTTCCTCAGCAACAAGAAAACATGTCAAAAGCAACATCAGGATCTACTAATGGAATTTCAGAAGACAATTATGCTTTCACTTAATCTTTTACCAAGAATATTTTACAGGGCGTGGAGTGGAGTAAGGTATATTTATAAAGCTTCTGTAGCTTAACTAATCTTCAATAACAATCCAGTATAGAACCACAAAAATTTGTTTAAAATTTAACACATAGTAACATCAAAACAAACAAATGTTTCCATGGAGATGACTACCTAAATAAATGTTCACAATGGATCCAAGGCCTGACGTCACCCAGGCCTGCCTGCAACCATAGTAACATGCCAGTGTAAACAGAAATATTTTTATTTTTCTATCTAATAATGTCACAGAATTAGCAGTTTTATGGCAGTGCTTAAAACATATTCTTGCAGTGTTGACTGGTAACACTTCTAAAATAAGAGCAGAAGTATTTATATCAGGGCTATTACCATTACCATGTTAACTACATACAACAAGTGGAGTATGTGTATGGCATAGCTAACATATCAAATTTCCCAGCGCAGTTGTTGACCCCCAATAAACAAAGCAATTTAAGTTCCTAAGGCAACATGACGGAATGCTGGTCAGAGCTCAGTATCATCTATTATTCTTGGGTGTTCTGCTTTCCTTAATACAAAAATCCTGAAGTTCTTAGACTGTTGTGTCTCACTGTCTTGCTGGAATAAGAAGAATGCAGCAACATGTTGCTTTTCACACCAAATGCAGAAGCCTGCAGTGCCCTTCTCCTCTGTCACCAATGACCTTCCTTTCTCCAAGGCAACAAGATTCACTGAATCCATATTTGCACGCTGCAAGCACAACAAAGACACACAGCCTACAAACTTTTGTAATTCCAGAAGAGTACCACAAAAGAAACAGTTAGTTAATGAAGTTTTCCAAGAAAGAAGGCAGTGCTTCAGCTACTGAAAAGATACCCATGGAATCCCCACTCTCATGAAAAACATCCATGTTCAAACGCTATTGCATGTCTGCACACTGTATGTCTCTAAATTCAGTAGACCAAGATTGCATTATCACTTTTCATTAAAAAACTATAAAAGAAAGCTGTCTATATAAGGTTCAGATGTTATGTGAAAAATCAATGCTTAGACTGATCTAATATTACTAAGATATTTATACTAAATGCCCACATTTTAGCAAAAACCTGAGCTACAGGGAAATTGAAGATATCACAACAAAAAGAAGTTGGAGTACTAGTTTTGGTCTCATCACAAAAACTTCAGATAAAGTAATTTATGAAAACTTCCATTCCCATAGAATAGGACTGTGACTTTTCCCTGTCTTCAAGTATGGCAGTGAATTTATGGATCAGTTTAAAAAATTACTTCCTATGAAGTATTTTCAGGCTTTTTTTAACAATCATATGAGCTGTTTTTTCTGAGAAGAGGTTGCTTCATTTTTGCCATTTCCAGAGAAAAAGTTTTCCTGGTACCAATTAGCAGAAGAGATTTTTACAGAACTTTAAGCAACTAACTTTAAGCTAGCTTTGAAATTAAAATTTACCCTGACACCATTGTTACTTATGTATGTAGTGCAGGGAACATACAAAGAAAGGAGTACAAGATCTCAAGTGTTGACCATGAAACCACAAAAAAGAAAGTTTACTGCATAATTACATGTACAGTTATGTACACTTCTGCTGGCTTTGCTGCATTTTTCATATTCACCCCATATTTCATCCCATAAGATATGTAGAACTTTGTAATTTACTCTTCACAATTTCTTCTGCTCTTCCAGGTACTACATGCATGGAAAGTTAATGACATTGTAAGACATGGCTCTATTGTATGCTTTATAACTTCAAAAATAGACTGCAGTTTCTGTAAGAAGTAGAAGAGTAAACTATCTCAACTGTCTTAATGCAATCCAAATATTTGCAATAAATGTAGGTGTTTTTTGTCTGCTCTCTGGGGATACAAATCATAAATATTCATACATGTGGCTATTCTCGTAAGCAGGCTTTAGTTTTTCATTCTAAATAATTCCATTGCAAAATTCTTTGTTGCTTTATTTCTTGTTTTCTGAGCTGACAATTTTAACAAACACAAACTTATATTACAATCCACCAAATTGGAAGGACTTGTGGGACGCTACAAATTACTTTTAAACAAAAGTATTCGGGGAGGGGAAGGGGAGAGATCACCCAATTTACCTATTTTCTAACCAAAGAATGCAATTCTAGCACTAATTCTTTCATGTCTACTACTGTGTATTCTTTGCATTAGACTACTCCTTCTTCTTGCCCTCAAGTACATATAAATATTGCTCTCACAGGAAGGCCTTCAGCAGACCTTTAATCCAAGATAAACAGATAAATTATATTTCAGTCTGACCTGACATCCTCACACATTCTATACCCCTTTTTCCTTATTTGTAACAAAAGCTCACTGGATTTTCTTCAACCTTCATAACAACATTAAACTTAACTTGAAATGAACTAATCTCTGAAAGACAGACACATGGGACCCAGCTTTGAAGAAGTATCACAGGCTATTTAAAACTTTCAGAAGTTTTGTTCACTTGGTTTGGCAGAGATGGAGAGGGGGTGTTAAGTCTACGAAAGCGTTCATTATTTCAGAGATAAAAATCTCTCCTGGAACAAAGAAAGTTGCCAATCAGCAAATACAACATTATCTTTCAGTAGCTCTTAGGTAAACATGTATCTTATTAATTTTCCTTGTTACTTTACCCTATCAGCAACGTTTAGTTCCTACCTCTTTTGCCAGTATCTGTAGCAGAATAATAAATGAAGTCTGGGAAAGTTAGCAAGACAACAAACAGTAACTCATAAATCCAAAGAACATTTCTACTAGATTAATTATTTTCTAGTGTCTGAACAACTTGTGCCATTGTCATAAACTCTAAGTATAGCCTGCTAGAAAACAACCCTACTAAATACAGTGGCTTCCCAGTAATAGAACCAACAGAAAATATGTTTGGAAGTTTTAACACAATGCTAGATGGCAATTGTAGCTGGGTATGAAGAACACTTCCCTGGCTAATCTACAACTGCCAAAATCCACCAGGCCCATCCCACTGAACCACCACTTCGGTTGATCATAAGAATCCCAGGCTGAGGCTAATCTTGAGAGACACAGTTTAGCTGAAGAACCCAAAATCAAGAGTGAAGCACAGAGCCTTCTGGTAACGATATGCAGAATTCTTACTGAGGCTTGGAAGTGGCACTCTGTACGTTTGGGGGGAGTTCGAGATTCTTTTATAGTGTTTAAGGTTTTACATTTAACACAAATGGAGAAAAACTTGGTTTGTCAAAAGACCGTAGAGCTCTGCTTGGAAAAAGCTGCTTCTAAAATAAAAATGAGTATGAATTTATTATGTGAGTATGCCTGCTTTGATGCATTACCAAATCTATCATTATCCTTGATCTTAGGGTTAAATGTGAACTAAAAGAGAAAGCAAGGAAAAACAGCTGTCTGAACACGCTTGAGAAATCTTGTATACTCAGCTTATGCTTAACCCTCCTAAGTTACAGCATATTACTAACACTTGAGTTACTACAGCCATTAGATCTTCCCTGTTTAAAATCTAAAATACTATATGTAAAATAAATGTGACCCAGACTAAAAAGAATTGCTGGCACATGCACTCAAGAATAAAAATGCAAAAAACCCAAAAAATCCCCAAAAGTTAAGAAAATGTGGAAGCATACCTACTGAAAGCATACACTTGAAAACACAGACCTTCCTAATAAAGACAGCAAATCTCAGCTATTGCAGGTTTTCCATTTGCCATTTAAGCAATATAATTTAAAAATAAAATAATTTTAAAGGAGACTATATAAAATATATGTTATATACATATACAGGCTGAGGAATGAACAAATAATAAACAATTAAGACTAACATACTTTTCCATTTGATGCAGTTATCTACTAAGCTATAAAATACCAGTGTGCTGGTTTTGGCTGGGGCAGAGTTCATTTTCTTTACAGTGGCTATTATGGGGCTGTGTTTTAGATTTGTGCTGAACACAGGGTTGATAATATAGAGATGTTTTCATTGTTGCTGAGCAGGGCTTACACAGGGACAAGGCCTTTTCAGCTTTTCATATTGCCACACTGGCAGGGAATGTGGGGGTGCTTGGGAGACTGGGAGGAGACTCAGCCAGGACAGGTGACCCCAGCTGATCAAAGGGATATTCCAGACCACATGACATCATGCTCAGTATGTAAAATGGGGGGAAGAAGGAGGAAGGGGGGGACATTGGAGTGGTGGTGTTTGTCTTCCCAAGCAACCACCACATGTGATGGGGCCCTGCTCTCCTGGGCATGGCTGAACACCTGCCTGCCCTTGGGAAGCGGTGATTTAATGTCTTGTTTTGCTTTGCTTTAGTGCTTGGCTTTGTCTTTATCTCAACCCATGAGTTTTCCAGCTTTAACTCTTTGTATTCTCTCCCCAGTCCTGCTGGTGGGGGAGTGAGTGAGTGGCTGCGGTTAAACCAGGACAACTGGATAGAGGAAAAGATGGCATGCCTCTTCTGAGAGAAATGACAATATTTAACAGAGGTCACAGGAGTGAGCTCTGAGAAACTGCTGAGCTAGTCCGCCCCCACAGAGACAGACAAGAATCCCCAAGCTGAGCTGGGAGTGCTCAACAGCAGCAAGGCGATACACTGACATTCCCTGGGAGCCTCAGGTTCCTGCCACCTCACAACTCACTCCTGCAGAACAGGAATGGATTCCTCCTGCCCCAACAGTCACTAAGCCTGATACTTCTTTATATCTGCTAATGCTGCACATCTGTTTATGCCATGTCATGGGATTGTCCTATCACTAAAGAAAGAGCCCAGAAACTGATATGAGAAAATAGTACTAAGATTGTATCTATCTACACGAAATAATAAAATAAATTTTTAAGCTGATGAAAGTCAAAGAAAATTTGAAAGTGTCACAGACCAAGAAAGGAACAAAACCCTACAGCCTAAACACCCATTTCAAATAAGCCGGTAGTCTGAGGGTATATCTAAATCCAGCAACACAACTTTCCAGAAAATATGAGTAGGGACTGATACAATGTCAAGAAAGTGGGAGTGTGCATAAGTAGTGTTTTCAATTATCTAGATAAGACCCCCAAGCAGAAAAGAAACAAAGAAATCAATCAAATAAGTAAGGTCATTCTGACTATGTGTGTTATACTGAACAACTTTCAAAACTGAAGGTTTTCTCTGCCTTTCTCCACTCTGATGCACTCTAAAGGGTCAGTTCTTGTAACAAGATTTTCCAACTACCTTGTAAGCAATGCAGTTTGCATGTTCTCCCAGCATTACACCACAGCAGTTGAGTACACAAGCCAAATAAGTGTTCCTACAAGCAACAAGTACAATTAAGGAATTCCTTTAAAAAGCATGTCCCTCAACACAATGAGGTATGAGACAATTTAAACACTTACTGTGGTAATAAAAAGCAGAAAAGACAAGACTATCATACCAGATGCTAGGGGAAGAGGAAAGGTAAAAACAATCCAATTCTACACATAAAACAAAATCAAAAAAATTATTTGGGGCTTCATACAGAATATGCCATAACAGATTCATTCCTTGTTAACATCTTCCCTTTAATATCTTCTCTTAGATTTGACGAGTTTCTGACTAAGACTGGGTTTTCAACCTGGGGAGAAAGTTTCACTAAAACTCCACTATGGTCACAAAAATAAGATCAGACCCCCAAGACAATCCTAATTCATCACAGCCATGGGTCACTGTCACAAATTCACCATCAGCTTGGTATGGCCCAATACTTCAAACCTGAGCTGGTGTTGTGCTGGACATGATTGCCGTTACAACATTGACTTTCAGCACATATCCACCTTAGCCTCAGTTCTCTGAGGCCAAGCTTTGGCAAGATCACCCTGACACCCTGACTTCCTTCAGATATCTTTCAGGAAACACTGACAGCACTTACTGCAGTCCAGCTTATTGGAATAGCCTGCATTTGTTCTGATTACATCATACCTCTTTGTACAGTACAACACCTGAAGTCAATTTAAGAGAGCAGGTCAGAAGCTGAAAGCTGTATCTGCAGACCAAACACAATTTTGTAAAGGAACAAGAAATACTGATTTTGACAAAGACTAACAGTGTCTCACAACATCTGCAAGCAAGAGAAGGTAAATTTAAATGGTTTCTACAAAACATGGATGGAGGAGACAATGAAATTATGGCTAAAAAGAACTTACTTGATTTTACTGAAGACAATGTCAACATCTGTGGTTGTCACATTCTTCCCATCTATCACATGACAGTCCTTACATAGCTTTGACCAGTTCTTCCCATGCATTTCTTTTCCTGTGGCTCTTGTATCACCATGGACCGCAAATTTTCTAAAGGCCTCTTCCAGAGCACTTAGTTCTCCTGCTGTAGCTCCCTCAACAGAGTTTGAATCAGAGGATAATCGTTTTGCTGGTTTGGCAGATTTGTCAGCCATTGTGCTATAAAGAAAAGGAGGGTAAACTCATTACATTAATTTGCACTAGATTACTTTCTGTCAATCTACATACTACAGTCCATGTCACAACATATGAAGAAAAAATGTTCTATAAAGTCAGTATGAACTCACTGCTCTCCACCAAACACCCGTCTAAAAACAGAACTATGTAACTCTCTGCTCATTTAGGAAAAAGTTCTAGTACATTTAAAAGGAAAAAAAGGCAGGGCAAGAAACTAGAGACACAAAACTAGTTTTGCCATCATTGCATCAGCCAACAAAAGAACACTTAGTATTTGATTCCTTCTTTTATTCTTAAATGGCAGTCACCACAGTCACTCTGTTGACTCGAACAGAAGTATGCCCTTTACACTGTAGGCACTACTATCTATTTGTATTTCTGAAGGAAAAATAAACATCCCTTTATTTTCTGGACTTCAGCTTTTAATTTTTTTTTTTTACTGAAAAATTAAATATTTTTGAAGCACAGCAAAAATATTCATGTTAGAACCTTTATGTTATATTATGTAAAGGCTAACAAGGACAAGACAAGACCATTCATTTCTCAAGTTTATGCCCAAAGAACCTGTAGCTGTGAATTCACTTGGAATCAACACATCCATGACATAGGAATACTGAGAAGGGATGTCATTACTGCAGAGAAGAATTTTCAGATTACTCCAAGTACATACAGGATAGGTTTGCCTTTTAAATGAAACCTTACACTAAGCAACAGAATACTGTTTTCAGGTGTCTTCATAAAAAAAAATAAATATCTTCAAGTGCTAGAAGCATGTCACAGAAACTTCTGCCTTCTGCCCATGCACTCTTGGCATGGCAGAAGTAAGAGGCACTGAAAAACCCTGGCACAGGAGACATTGCCTGCATGTAGACTGTTACCACAGTCACATCGGTAGTGTTGCTACAAATTTTAACCTATAAGGACATGCTTCAGGTATCAGAAGTCTGGCAAATGCTAGGTAACAGCTGGGAAGCCCATCATACTTACCTGGCCTTTCTTCTAAAGTCCCAGCTGTATATGGGATGTGATTAACATATGCAGAGATTGGTAAGTATTTCTAGTTAAGGTTTTATTTCCATATCAGATAGGAAGTTCTTTTGACTTATATACTGTACATCGATACAAATGCCCCAGCAAAACCCTCAGCAAAGGTTCTAAAATTCTACCTCTTTCTATATTGTTTAAACTGTCACTTGAACAACCACAACATACCCTTTCCTGCATTGTAACAGAACTAACCACAGCTACTTCCTATGCAGCATTTACTTTTAAGCTTTTTGATTAGGATGAATCTTTTAATTAGAAAACATACTAAAAGGACCTTTGTCCTTCACACTTGAGCAAACATAGCATGGCCAAAGCACTACTACTATTTTGAAAACACTCACGTAAATGCTTAAATCCCTTATTATATCTTAAGCCTGGGGATCCTTCTGTTTTGTTTACACAGTCAGCCCAAGTTTTGGCCAACAAACCAAAATGCTAAATTAAAATTAACATGACAGAAATTTACTACCTGTAGCCTGAGAATTCTACGTGCACATACGAAATAAAAAGAGAAGCACAGAGAGGGAAAAAGAGGTTGAACATGTCGTCATTAAAAAGTTTAAAAAGTAACCAATTCCCATTTCTATTTCCTTTGCATCCTGCCTACTGTCCAAAGAGGAGGAATTTTACCTCAAAAAACTTAACTGAAAGCACCTCAAGACTGAAACTCCAAAACAAAAAGCATGCACAGTAAGCTACTACAAACATTATAGATGCATACATTTTTAGCAAAATCTGTCTAGATCAAATCTTCTGTTTCATCAGGCCACATTCTTTTGCTACCAAAACGATAGTAAGAGAACATAAGAAAACAAAAAATACTGCTGACACAATGTATACAAAAGAGTATTTCATTAAAAATCAATTCATGAAGATCTATGAAGTACCTTTATGTTCAAGGAAGCGTGACTTCCAAAAGCAGAAGTCTCTTCCAAGCTTGTACCTTTTCAAATCAATCGGAGCTGGAATATAGAGCCAGAAATTTTCCAAGCTAATACTAACTGGCAAGAAAAAGAGAGTACAGATCAGCAAAAAACAAAGTCTGTGCAGAATATTAAAAACCAAAGTTACCTTCATATGCAAGTAACAGGACAGAAGAAGGTGGAGATTTTCCATGGTAAGGTATGTACAGTTTGCATCATTTTGTAATCCTGTGGGAAATTAACTTTCCAAGAGATTTGCAGGGATAGCTCCTTCCTGCTCTTACCAATTTTCTAAGAAGCTATACTTTGTGTGAATAACTTTAAAAGATACAACAGCATAGTTTACAAGCTATAAACAAGAAAACATCTATGTCACTCTGTCTCATCTGAAATTGGAAAATATAACCACATGCCTACATTTTTAAGTATCTCCTGAACAAAATCTTTCTTTAGCCAGTGCCTTGCTAGCCAATTTTGCTTAATGCTTTGTTGCCTATAACCATAACTCAACTTTGCACAGCACAGCAGAATTGTGTTTTACTGTCTTATGCACTCTTTAATATTATAGCTGCATCAATTGAAAGTATTTTTTATTTAGCTACTTCAGTAGCTAATAAATTAAAACTTTATAAGCTTGTTAAAGGAAAAATGCTCAGAGGAACATATTTGGCCTTCAGGAAAGATAGTTATAGACTTTTTTCTCTCACTCATCAACAAACAAACTTTGTATTGGGATGTTTTGAGTTGTTCTGGATCAGGGGAACAGACACACACAGAAAAGGCTTTAGTTTTGAATGGTGAAAGCTGGTATACAAAACAGACTCATTTCAAATAAATCCTCACCATCTAAAGCGGAAAGTCAAGGAGAGATTAAAACTAGAGCTCTGCAGTGGTTGCCAAATATTATCATGGACACTCCTTGCTGAATCATAATTACAGTTTACTTGTTAAAATCATATGTAATAGCATGAAATACATTAAAAAGAACCTACCTGGATTTATGAAAAAATTACCTAGTCTCAATTGAAGCTTTTCTTTCTTAACACTACAAACAACACAGTGTGAAGAGAACTATATTAACATACTACAATTAGAAGGTAAAGAACTGCACAACATAGGATATGAAATCAGACTTTTAATGGGGTCAGCTCCGTTAACTTTTTTTAGTGATTAGAGATCATGTCATGTTAAACAAATGATCTCTCAAACAGAAATAAAGAATACCCTGTTTGACAAAAATTCAAGATCAAATGCCATTTTGAGTCTTCCTTACCCATCTTCCCTGGACAAAGGGATCAAAAGGTGCTTGGTAGATTCTGCAAGAAGTAAAGATCAGCAACAGATTGGGGCGGGGCCATAGCAAGATGTACAGGTGAAAGGGACAAAAGAAAGTGATTACGCTAGAATACCAAATATAAAATTCAGTAAAACAAAATTAAGTCACTTTTCAAAAGCATGAGCTGTGTAGATGCTGACTCCAAGAATTACAGCTAACCAAAGAAATGCCTTTCATCACCATCCAAGAAGTCTAATATGTACACAGTTAGATAATAACAATTTCCAGAGCCAGCAGAAAGAAGGAAGGTGGGACTAGCCACCAATACCATCCTCTCCAAATACTGCTTGCTCCAAACAAGCATGTTCACATCACCAAAAGCTGCCAGATATGACAGAGATTTAAGCAGATGCTAGAGTTTAGGAGGTTTGTAAAAGAACAACTATCCCCCCCAAAAATGGAGTTTCATAAATCCACAGAATACTCACTTAGGTGTTGTGTTATGAACTGCTATAGTCTGTGTCCTTCAGTATCATGAAAAAACAGCTCTTGTCCCTTCCCTCACTTGCAGTAGGTAAATAATACAGCACATTATACAGAGATTAAGCCAGGGATCAAACTAACCCATGTTAACTGATGTTAGTCACTGACATCATGACTATCTTATGCTAAACAGACTGAAAATGCAGATCTGTGTTCTCAGCACATGCCTAACCCATTAGAAAAAGTTTTCTAATACCATCAAACTTCCTTTCAGCCAGAGATGACAATATATACTCATCTGCAGACAGATAGGTGACCTCCACTAGATAAAGTCACTTATTAGCCTGGATTCTTCCATAAAACATCGGACAAGAAGTTATTGTTTTTGTGAATTTCAGTTGACAATTTTCTATATCTGTGTGAATACCCAAAGCCTCAATACTGACCACCTGCCAACTCTACTGAAGGATTTACGTTAATTTACCCTTTCATTTACCCACAGCCTCCCCAGGTGTCAACAAAAGGCAGGAATTCTGGTATGGCTTTGGTTTAGATTTGTGGGAATTGCTCTTAGAAGTAATCCATCTCTCAGCAGCAAGGAAGATTTGAAGACTTACTAAAACTCAGAGTACTTTTTCCAACAATCTCAGAAGCTTATGCAACTCTTTGAATATGCACATATCCTACTAGGTCAGAATTCAGCACAGCACCTTCCCTGTCCCTGAGAACTAATTCATGCCTTATTGCCTCAGCAGAAAGGTTAGTATTTGTAACACAAGTTATCATCCCTGCCATGCCACGGATAGGGAAACCAAAGCAGAGGGATGAAGAAACATGTCTGTTCTGCTGCCAGCATTCAGAACATCATGAGGACCCTGGGACCCATACCCTACACTACTTTAATTATTACTGTCACATAAAGCAGGCACATGAGTGTAATGAGTACTCTGAAGAACCAACATTCTCTGACTTGGTAAAGGAAATATAAAAACATCCTCACTAGCTGCAAATCTATGAAACCACTTTAGGATCTCCACACCAAAAAAATGTTTTTCTAAAAAAAAAAAAAAAAATTAAAAAAATCACATATATATCTCAACAGGATACAAAAATCTGAATGCCTGTCTTTTTGGGCTATACCATGTACTTTCTCATCTGCTTTGTCTAGCTAACCTCTAATTGCTTTCATTTGTAGCAAGTTTCAAACTGTTAAAAAAACAGTTTTAATGGAAGTTATCTCACAACATTAACCACCACAGAAATGAATGAGTGTAACTGTCTAAGAACAACAGACTAGAACAGTACAGCATTATTATAGCCTCAGATACACTCATGTTAATGGAAAAGGCAGTGTATTTTAAAACTATTTGTTCTTTAGAATATTTATCAACTAAGAATTGGCTAAAATGAGTCAAAAGTCTAGTGTGAACTAAGGGAAACTTTCAATTCACACATTTTACACAGTGGAATCTGATTCACAGCAAAATCATTCAAGAATCAAGCAGACCTCTGACGGCGATTGATGAATTTGCAGAGAGAATTCAACAGCACAACGGCACAGTTGCCATGCAATAATGGTACTACACTAGCATCTACTCTTTCCTGTAACATTCACCTTTGAACAGGCCCAGCCCTATTTCCCAGCTGTCTGGCTCCTGTGCAACCCACAACACGATGACACAAGACCCCAGAGTTATGTTTACACTGAGCATCAAGGCAAGCACTTAGCTAACATCCCAACTCTGCAGTGTAAATTCCCCAGGCTCCTACAACCTAAAATGCACTATCTGCACAGGTTCTCAGCCCTAGCCCTGATCCCTCCCTAATTTCATAACCTTTTCTACCATATGCCCCAGACAACTAGTTTTATATGTTAAGTGTTATCTTTTTTACTTTCCATTCTCCGGTTCATTTTTCCTGTACATCAAGTGTTGGTAAGCATGCAAGGGCTTAAGATGCAATTTTTATCAGAATCTGTTTCTGCACTGTTGGTAAAACTTATCCAATGCACCACAAATAGTTGCCATCCAAAATTTCTTAAGACCTTCCAGCCAATCCAAGCAAAAAAGAAAGCAATTTTTCAATGAGCAAAGGAGATGTTATTTTTATGAGTTAATTAAATTAATAATGAATTAAGAAACTGTGCAATGCATTTGAATTTGTCTGACTGCATCGGGTTTATTTTAATACTTGATCCACCTTCCACTTGTTATAAAAATTTTAGAAAATTGCAAAGAAAGGGAATTCTCATTTATTTTCTGTCTGTAATTATTTATGCCAAAAAAAAAAAAAAAATCAAAAAAAAAAACCAGCAGAGACAAAGTACAGCAAATGGAATCTTTTTTCCCGCATTTTTGCATAAACATTCAAGCTTAGGGAAGGATAAACAGATGGAGAAATGCAACATCTTCCTAATAAAATGCAATGCTTTAGAATGTTCTTAAAGCTTCCTTCACTGCTACTTGTAGGAATCAGAGTCAAGGCATTTCTCTTCAAAGATCTGCTTTGGGTATATTTCTCCACATGTGATGCTGAAATGAATGACAGCCAACCATTTTCCCTAGCATATAATACAGAAGGCAAATGACCAGGGACCACTACAAAACAAGTAAAACTAATAACTCGATCTACAGTTAAACCCATCTTTACCTAAAGAAAATTAAATTCTTTCGCAGGCTTTATGAGGAACTGCATGGCTGGACCTCGACTTCTCTTCACATTATGTTTGAATTTAGCACTATGGACAAGGGCAAGACTGGCCAGATCATGCAGATACATTTAGACCTTCAGCAGGACACACACAGAATAACAGAAAAGGTGCCTACTTAAACTGTCCAATGTTTCTCATCAGCAAAACAGTATTTCAGACTGTGAACATATGCCACTACACATGCTATTAAAGGATCTAACTTCAAAAACACATTACCAAGCACAGAGATTACTCTGACTGTTGACAAATTATTGCTACTGTTGTATTTCTAAAAGCTATTGCTATTCAGCTAGTTACTTCTACAATATCACTTACACACAAAACTAAGTTTAGTTCTTAGTAATTATATTCCTCCATTTCAAAGAACTATTTCATAAATACCACCTCTTTATACAAACAAAGCACTTCTACACAGACACACAAACCTTTATCAGTTACAGTTCTATTACAACTTATTTCTTTTAAAAAACATGTTCACCTGACAATACTTAAAAGTACACAAAAATTCCCTATCTAGCTACCTCTTAACTAGCTCTGCAATATCCTGTAATACCACCATGTCACTTACACAAGGTTTTAGCTATGAAGGTAAAAGCATAAATGTAGGCATCCACAACATATACATGTACTGGTGAACTCTTATTATGTTGGTTTTTTTTTTTCTTTTTCATTATGTCACTACTCCATTGGAGAGTTCCACTTTATAAGTACTCATCCTAAACTCTGTTGAGCTGCTGTCATTGGTAGATGAATAATCTGAACACAAACGTTCTGCAATTTCACACACAGGCAAGGATACAAGCCAGTGCCTAGAACTGCTTTCCCAGGAGAAAGTGAATATGACACTGCCTAAAGCACAACAAAAGAGGAGACTCAACTGTTTAGATGAGGTACTTTTCATGGTGAATCAAAAAAAGGCTTGGGACTCACAGATCCAAAAAGAGTGGAAGACAATAGCTGCTCTCCACAGTAGTTAGTCATACAATTAATTTACAGCTCCAAATAATATGCTGGGCTTGTCATCACTTTAGGATTAGTTGAGTACAGGTTCCACTACAGTTGTAGAGCTTGCTTAGCCTAATTTCTTCCTACACCGTACACTGTATCCTCCCACCAGCCCTCACTCAGACCAGACTCTACTCGGAACTTCCACGGAACCCTTTCAAAATATCTCTGGAAAAGCCACGAATAAGGAAGATCCACTCCATGAAAGGGGATCAAGGATCGTACAGAAAGATCACTTCAAACTCCATAAGATGGGGGACTTTGAGTACCACCAATAAGTAAAAGTATCTAGAGAACCGAACTGATGCCACTGACAGGGACAGAATTAAGTCTAAGAAAAATTGAGCTAACAGAGACTTGAAAGCACTGTTAGATTTAGTAGTCACAAAGCACCACCTCTGATCAAAGAAATTATATAAGAAATGCAAAATCATGAGACAAGATGTTTCACCATAAGACACTTTACAAATTACATTGGTGGAATTCTTGAGAAACCCAAATACCTCTGTAGAGAAACTGAATCACCTACTAAATGGCTCTTTAGTGTCAAAGGTATCAAAAAACTCAACAGCTGAAAATTCAGACTACACCAGTGCAAATTAGAAATATGACTTACCTACTAAGTAAGGTACTGCCAGATACTAAAGGAAACTTCCTAGAATAGCTGCAAATACTTCACATCCTCATGTCTGCACATTAGACTGCCTTTAATACAGAAGATACATTTAGTCAAGTATCTCTGAAAGACAGACTTTTACTAAATGTAGGTTATTTCTCTCAGATAACTAACTCAATATAACTAATACATGAATCAGATTAGATTGTCTAAAGATCCCTTATGTTCTTAAAGTCTGCTACTTCAGTTTTGTCTGAATTCACAAAAATAAACCAATTTTTAGGCACAGATATTTTTCAACCACCCACAGCCTGGTACAAAATAAAAAGTGAAATATTTCCTTTGCTAAATCAGTAAGTTCTTTCACATCTATAAGCTCCTCTAAGATGAAATATTTGGGTACTACTCCTTCCATTACTCAAATCAGAAGAGACAGGCAGAAATAGGTTTGGTTTTTAATTAAAAATAAACAGTGTTATCAACAATGAAAAAAGAATTTTGTGAGCAAGACCTCTTAGCATTTTCACTTCTATTGCAAGAATTTTCTTAGCATTGATCCAATAAAACACCATTTAAGAATCTGAACTAGGACTGCAACCCTCAGAAATTTAAGCAAAAACTGTTATGTCATTGATTTTTTTTTTAATTTCAAGTTTCTCTGTGCTCATTTTGTCAAATACTCCCAATATATGAACACTGACACAGAAGCATATTCCTGAGATTAGCCAAACAATGCGAAAATTAACTTCATGTGATTATTTAAAACAGTTACACTGCAGATTCATTTTTATCTTTTCATCAGCCACATAATGCATTGAAGCTTTGGTCTGTACACTCTTGGTTGCCAGCTCTTAGGTTTCTATCCAGGATAAGGTAATTTCATACCACAAAGTCAGGACACTACAAGGCAGAAGAAGCGTGAGTTGGAATAGAAAGATGGAACCTTAAGACAGCTAAGCTTCTTCACAGCTGCCTCTGAGTCCTGACAGAGTTAAGAATCCCTCTTAGCAGCAGCAAAGTGAATTGCCCACCCACCACACATAACAACTTAACAATAAAGAAAAACTTCCCATCTGTTTTGATGGGCATACCACTGTGAGCCAAGAAAACTGAGCAGCACAAAATCATTCCGTTCTGCTCTGTCAGCACTTGAGATAAACACCCACTCAGGAAGAGTGTCCTGAAACCTGAGCAGGATACACATACTTGTCTTGTAACACATGTATAGTCCCTGGGTACTTAAAGACCATATTTATGTAGGGGTATTTTACCAGTCACATCCTTTCAATGTACAGTTCTCTTCATTACTATTCCAAAGTATCCCAGTAACCAGTCTACAGTGAAATGGGAAATTTGGGATGGGCAGAGTGATGCATTCACACAGAAATTTCTTTTAGCTGAAGGTGTATTTGTTATTATGCATTTCTGGGGGGTTTAGGCACATGAAGAGGATGAGATGAAGAAAGAGCTAGAACAGCTTACAGAAAACAGTGAGAAAGAGGAAAAACAATGTGATTTTTTCCTGTATAACTGGAATTTAAATGAAAAGTATCTCAAAATTTTAAATTACCTTAAAGTTAAAAAAACTGGAAAAAATAGGTAGTCTGAAGAGAAATTTTTCATATTGGGTTGATTTTTTTTTACCTTAAATTTCAGCATTTAGTCAAGTTAGATAAATTTCAGAATTCCCCAAACCCCAGCCATTCTCATGTCCCAGGAATACCCCTCAGAGAATGGTGGGAGTCTTACATTAAGTTCTACAATTCTCTTTGCTCTTACACATGAGAATGAGAAAGTACACAGCTGGATAATGCACGCACATAATACCAATGTATCCTTAGCATCAGCCTGTTTTCCTTATTTGCACCATTCTTTTGCATCACTTACAGTTCCTTGTTCTGTATTTTGGATCATAATATTTAGGGGGCCATGCCCCAGTTTTTGTTCCATTATACTGGAAATAACACATTAGTTAAGGTCCCTGACCACAGCTCCCAGACACTATTGGCAATATAAGCAGTAAGCAAAATATTTCCTTTCAGCTAACTGGAAGAAGCTTCTAGAAGCACTTATGTCCACAGCAGTCATGCCAGTATGGCAGAGAAACAGTAGGTGTGGAAATTATATACCTGCATTTAATTTTAGTTACATGCAGCATAAAAATGTGCTTCAGGGGGAGACAAAAACAAACTTCGTTGCTTGCTGAAGAGACTCCATTCCACTTATGTAAGCCTGCAAGCAGCATGCATGAACAAATAAAAAGGACATGCCATCACTGAGTGACTGACTATGCCACAGAATGACTGTTCCTGTTGTAATATATGAAATATATATAATAACATATAAATATATAGAGAGAGAGAGGCTTGTGAGACTTACATAATCAAAGTGTGTAAAGCAAGAAAAATATGTGATACTATTTTAATTTGTAGCTTATCATCTGAGAGCAAGTTATCAAGGTTAAACATTGTATGGTTTATTCTCTGAAGCACGAGTACAATTAATTGCTTCTACCTATAATGAGAATACACTTAACATAAATTGACATAACTAACTGCCTCCCTCCTTAAAAAAACCTTATTTTATTTTTTCAAATTAAGCTCAAGATATGAGAAGTAAAAATAGCTTCTATCACACAGCTGCCTCCAGAAAGTAACTAGAATGAATATATCTCCTATAAAAATTAAAAGACATTTTTCACCACAGTCAAGCCACAGATTAAATCTGATACAGAAACAACTAGTTGATGGATGTATATTTCCATTTATAAATACCTTTTCTTAGATTTATAAGGGTCAAGTGCAAGCACTGCAGGAGATTCCTATGTGAACTTTATCTGCAATTTGATCCTTGCATGGCATGCTGTCTAAGCATTACACTGTACTATAATTTAATACTGGACATACATTTCAGCAGTTACAAATTATGGACTATTTAAAAGAATATAACTGTGACCCAGAGATGTACAAAAGCATTCAAAACAGCATTTTATTTTGGACTGGGGAGATGAAATGCTGAGTTGGCATAGGGTCTCTAAAAACATAAAGAAGATGGTCATCACTAAAGGTTTTTAAAAATGGCCATTGCTATTTTAAAAATACGTTGTCTAAGTTTGATAAACAGTGATGCTATTTTAAGCCTGAGACTTAAAAGTGTATAGGTATCTCTCTGGTTTTCCCCAAAGTTTTCACAGCACTAGAGAAAGAAACACCCCAAACCTTAATGTTTTATTATCATGCTAACCCTTTCCAGCCCTCTAAAGAATGCTATCTAATGATGCTAGCTGAGAAAACAGTGGGAAGGCTCAGTAAAAGACCATCTCACATCACGAGTTTCATACCAGGCTGGGGCATGGGTTTGCTCCTCCTTTTCTTTTCAAATAAACATGAGCAGTTATGCAACCCTCTGTAAAATATGCAAAAATTTGCCCCCTCCCAAACCTGCCTATGTAGAGCCTGCAAAACATAAACAGGGAAACTGGTTGACAGCAGCATCTCCTGCATGATTCGAAGCTGTCAGTGTTTAAGATGCTTTTCACATGTGTATTGAGCACCTTGTAGCATACACTCAACTCCCCCCGGAATAATTTCGCCAAGGTACAAAAGCTTTTACCCAGGACTGAAGAAATATTTGCAATCGCTGGTAATCCGGCGGAGAAGGGGCGGGGAAATGGGCGGGAGGCGCGCAGGCAGGGGGTGTACTTATTTTCTACCGAGCTAGCCGGGGTTATAGATTAATTCACAGGATTTTGTCTCGTCCTTATTTTCCACCCCGGAGTACTTGGCTGTGTACCTACGGGTGTTACCCCGCAGTCGCTAAACAGTCTCCCACACCTGCTGCCGGTTTTGCGAAGTATGCCGGAGGATGCTATACAGGAGCGGCTCTCCAAGACGAAGCCCCTCCAGCTACCGCTTGCGCATTTAAAGGGAGAAGAAAAAAAAAAAAAGAAAAAAAAAAAAGAAAAACGCAAATCACCTCTCCCTATCGGTCTCCATAAAAGGGGACCGCTGCCTCTACACGAGCGCATGAAGCAACAGCAGCAGCAGTTGCGGCGGCCGTGGCTTTATTGTTGACTGCGGAGCCTTCGGCGTGTGCGCGCAAGGTGGCTCTTTCCCGGCTCCTCCGGGAGACGCTCGCGGGGGCAGCGCGGGACTCGCCAGCCGCCCGCAGCCACCCTCCAGCATCGCCCAGACATGGACGTGCTGCCGCCGGGAGCTGGGAAGCCGTCCTGGGTCCCACGCGGGCTGTGGCAGCGCGTCCCTCCCCGATGGCGACCGGGGGATGCGGCTGCGGAGCCCATCCCCACGGCAGGCGAAGACGCGCAGCTCCGTGCCCAGCCGCGCTCCCCGACAGACCCTTGCCCGCGGTTCCCGGAGGGGAGCGGGGGAAGCGCAGAAGATCGGGGGTATAGCACGGAGGTGAACCCCAAGGAAGGACGCGGAGCCGCCGCCCGCAGCCCCCCGCGGGCGTTACATAACGACAACGACGGAGGCGGCGGCCGCGCCGGGCTGGCCTCGGGCGCCCCTCCGGTGAGGGGGGGGTGCATCGGGGCCGCCGGACCCCCGCCAGCGCTGCCTGCGCCCCCTCCCCTCGCGCCCTCGATAACCGAGCGGCGATCGATCAGCGGCGCGATGGGAAGGAGGGAGCGGGCACGGCACACGGCACACGACGCGCACCCCACCCACCCCCGGCGGGGCGGCGCTCGCCCGGCCCGGCCCGAGAGCGGCTCCCACGCACTCACCGCCGGCGATGGAGGGCGGCAGGTCTGGCTGGCGCTGGCCGGGTCGGTCCGGCGC
>VZRN01004719.1:1399023-1455495 GCA_013397935.1 Dasyornis broadbenti | reverse complement strand
CGTTTGCCCCGTTATCCCCGTTATCCCCGTTCCCCGCGGTGCGCCACGGCAGGTGGAGCCTCGCCCGGCTCGCGCATCCCGCGCCTGCTCTTCCTGATACACCAAGGGGTACCAGTGTCCTCTGTGTCCCGCCGCGCTCGGGCAGGTTTGGGTCCGGATGGCCGTTCGGCTGTTCGTGAAGCTGGGCTAGTTGACATAAATGAAAAGCGTGTGAAAGACTGGGCTGTGTGGTGCAGCGGGCTTTCCGTAAAAGCCTCACCTTCCCTCAGCTTGCCTCTCGCCTGGGAGCAGCCTGAGGCCGGCACAGCGGAGAGGCGCAGCCACCAACCCAGTCTGGAGCAATCCCGTCTAAAATCCTGGAGCGCAGACGCAGTCCAGGAGCCAGCAGGAATCTAATGAGCAGTTGTGCACCCTCATTTGTGAATTTATAACCAGAGTCCAATGACCCCACTGGACTGTAACTTGATTGCCGCTGTGCTGGAATGAAGTTAAAACAACCTGCCTGCAGATGTGGGGGAGGAGAGCACAATGTTAATGTGCAATGGAATCTCATTTTGTCAAATGCAGGAGATATATAGGGCCAATTTTTTAATTGGTCATATACCTATACTTGCCTCAGGATGCACAATAGTTCACAAACTATTATGAAATTAGCTTGTAAACTCTGATTTCAGTAACTTAAGGCAATAACTGAAATGACCCAGAATGTTGTAGAGGGGCTTTAAAGGACACTTCACATTAGGGCTGAGTTTGGCTGTACTACAAATGAAGGTTTTGTGGTACTGTAGGACAAATGCAGTTGTGATCTGTCACAAGAGCACAAATCAAAGTCATCCACAAACACCTCCACATCCTTCTCCACAGCACTGCTCAAAGTGCCTTCATTTTTTAGCCTGTATTGGTACTCAGTAGTGAAACTAAATGTGTTCTGGTAGGCACAGACATACAAACTCATTTCTGCAACACATACATGCATATACACACGTGGACAGCTACACAGATCGATATAGCCAGAAACACTCAGAACTCACAGAAGCACAAACAGCACCAATGGCCTCATCTTCTTGCCCTTTGGCTAATCAGGATGAAAGTCCATTAGTAGGAGATATATGCACATGTATAATATGGATTCCTCCAGTCGCTGACCTTAGATACTCAGTCTGTCCTTGGATCCACAATGTGCCCCTCTGTTGTACCCTGGACATATGAGCTCCTAAGACATGCAATCCCACTGTAGTTGCTTCTCAGACGTCACCCACAGACACACACCATGGAGCCGCTGATACCCAGATGCCTGATCTTCTTGGCTGCTCTACAAGAATGAATGTAACACATTCATTCTCTTCAACAAGTACAAATGGACCCTGCCACAAGAGCTGGTACAGACCTCCTCACTCACATGCACCAGGGTTCTCTCAGTAGCTGGGCTTAGACATGCAGGCCATCCAGTAACTGGCTGTGGATCCCAGGTCTCCCCAGTTGCTGGCACCTGGACACACTATTCCCCAGACCCCACAGTCCCACTCTAGCTGCTGGTACAGATTTGCTTGCACACAGCAGCACATAAACATGCACACTGTGGATCTTGCCTGGGCACACACCACCCAGAATCTTAGACAAGCCCTCCTTCCAGCCTGGATCACTGCTGTCCCCAGCTTTCTCGCACAGACAGACAGACAAACAGACACACACACACACACACATATCAGCAGTCTCTCAGCTGATCTTCAGATTTTGCGTCAATTGGCATAGACTTCTTGTCCATTTGGAAGTCAACGTCTCCAGTTGCCTTACTCTGAGAGACTTACTTCTTTCCCAAGCCCCTTAATCTCTTTCCACCTAGTTTAGCTTGATATTTGCACTCTCAGTTGCTCTCCCCACAGACATATATAACCCCTGGTCTGCGCTGCAGTTGTTGGTACTTGTTTTTACTCACTCCAGTCTCCAGTTGATGACTCTGCTGATTTGCAAGCCCTATAATCCCTTGTCTGATTTCAGTTGCTGACATTTAGACATCCATACAATCACATTCACACAAAATAGAGTCCACTCACTCAGGAAAATAGTTAGAAATGGAATTTATGAAGAAGGCAGGACAGCAGGTTGTGTTTGGGTGTGGGTCACGGCCAGACAAGCGTACTGCCCAGCTGTTTATACATGGGAAACTGCTTTTGTCCTCTTAGCCCTCTGTGACCCACACTTTTTCCTCTCCAAGCCAAGATGAGCTCTCCTTTCCTTTGCCTTTGGTTTTGTCCCCTACACCTGCCAAAAGAAGTTTTGTGCAATCCCAAGAGTCCTTGAATATTGGGGGAGGTTCAGACTTGATACCTGGAAACATTTCTTTACCAAGAGGATGGTGATACCCTGGAACAGGTCTTCTGTAGAGGCTGTTGATGCCCCATGCCTGTTAGTGTTTGAGGCATATGGGTGATGTCCTTAATAACATGCTTTAACCTTTGATCAGCCCTGTAATGATCAGGCAGTTAGACTTGATGAACATTCTATTCTATTCTATTCTATTCTATTCTATTCTATTCTATTCTATTCTATTCTATTCTATTCTATTCTATTCTATTCTATTCTATTCTATTCTATCCTATCCTATCCTATCCTATCCTATCCTATCCTATCCTATCCTATCCTATCCTATTCTGTTCCGTTCTGTTTCTAGTTCTGTTCTGTTCTAATTCTATTCTGTTCTGTTCCATTCCATTCCATTCCATTCCATTCCATTCCATTCCATTCCATTCTGCCCTATTCCCCTGCATCCTATAGTGTGTGTTATACCCTCTAGACAGTAGCTCCAACTTCAACCCCTAAGTTTGTCTGGAGAGCCTTTCCAGACTTGTCTGGTGTGTTTCAGGCCTGGATGATGAGCATCAGCTCTCTTTTATGACAGTCCTGAGACTGGGGCGGGGAATCCTTTTTTCTGAGTTCCCCATAAGGATGAATCTTCTCCTGTTTAATATTGTTGTTCTGTGCTACCTTTAGAGCATGGAGACGAGCTTTTTATCAAATAATCTAACAACACTTAATTTCTGGTCACGCTTTGAAGACCCTGTGTTCTCAAATGGAGAGGGTTTTAGAGGTTTAATTTAGCAATTTAATTTAACTGAATTTAGTAATTTAGTTCCTAGTTCTGAAATCATCCTATTGAAAATGTGGCATCATGAAGTTTTGGCAGAGGCTAATGAGTCACAAAAATAAATCAGTGAGACCTCGGGGCATGTATATGGCTGCCAGCCTAATCCACATTGGTCTCCTTTCCACCCTCCAGTTCACAGTCTACCAGATCCCTCCCTTTCCAGTGGCCAGGATAGGGATAAGATAAAATGTTGGTTCGTTCCTTTGTTTCATTCTTTCAACTGGTATTTGTTGTTCAAGATGCTTGTCTTTTACACCATCAAACTAATATTTAGAAAAGTCTAGTATAAAATCACAAAAGCCCATTTTTGGATTATCCCTATTTGGGTTATATGACAAGGTTTTGGTAGCAAGTAGGCTACAGGAGTGGCTTCCATGAGAAGATACCAGAATCTGCCCCCGTGTCAGAAAGAGTCAGCTCCAGCTGGCTCTGACAGAGCCAGTGCTGGCCAAAGCTGAGCCTGGTGGCAGCACACAGTGATAGCACATTTAACAACGGGGAAAAAATGCTGCACAGCAGCAGCAGATGGGCAAGAGAATGGTACGGACAATTATTCAGACCCCAAGGTCTGGAGCAGAAGAAGGAGGGGGAGGAGGTGCTCCAGGCACCAGAAGAGATATTTCCCTGCAGCCTGTGGTGCGGCCCATGGTGAGGCAGCTGTGCCCCTGCAGCCCATGGAGCAGACATCCACCCTGCACCCTGCAGCGGAGGACCCTATGTCCAAGCAGGTGGATGCTCCCTGAAGGAACCTGTGAAATGAAGAAGAACAAGCCCATGCAGAAGCTGGCCTCTGACAGGACCTGTGACCCCATGGAGAGGAGTCCATGATGAAGCAGGTTTTCTGGCAGGACCTCTGATCCCATCTGGGGACCCACACTGGAACAGTCTGTTCCTGAAAGACTGCACCCCATGGAAAAACCCACACTGGAGCAGTTCATGAAGAACTGCAGCCCATGGGAAGGACCTGTGTTGTATAATTTGGTGAAAGACTGTCTCCCATGTACACCCCATGCTAGGGGAAGAGTCTGAGGAGGAAGGAGTGGCAGAGAAAAAGCATTAAGAACTGACCTGAACCCCTATTGCCCAGCCACTTGCACTTTTCAGGAAGAGAAGAAGTCAAGAGTGAAGCTGAGCCTTGGAAGGAAGGACCAGTGGGAGGAATGTGTTTTAAGATTTGGTTTTATTACATGTTATCCTGCTTTTGATTGGCAATAAGTTAAATTAATTTCCCCACACTGAGTCTGTTTTGCCCAGGATGGTTTTTACTGAGTCATATCCCTGCCCTCATCTTGACCCATGAGCTTTATGTCATATCTCCTGTTGAGGCAGGGAGGTGATAGTGAGATTGGTGGGCACCTTGCAGGCTAGCCAAGGTCAACCCACCGTATTATCACACTCTCTTAATAAAGTAATGTAACTGTGGATTCATCTTAATCCTGTATGGAAATTAACTGCTTCCATATTTTAAAGCAAATATGGAAGTTCTTCTTTGTCTGAATTTATTTTCATTTTTAGCTCAAGAATGCTGTCACTGGGTCCTGTGTGTGCCTTAGTCATTTTTTCAGAAAATGAAATAATGTGAATGCTAACATGTATGTTGTGGATTTCTACAGCACTCAGTACACTTAAGTTGCACAATACAGCTACAGTGTTATGATTAATTCCTGAGAGTTCCCAGAAGCCCTCTCTCATCCTTGCACAAAGAATGATTTTTCAGTCCAGAAAAGAATCTGTTCAGTTTTGCACTGATGAGACAGTAGTGCTCTGCCACAGAACAGGGCCTTGCAGAAAATCCAGAGAGTAATCCAACCCTTGATTATCTTGGTCTCCTCTGGAAGTCCATTCTCTCACAAGAGAAAAGACCCTTGACCACAACCTTGAGATCTCACTATCTTATCCTAAGATTAGCTACCTTTCCCCAGGAGGTTAGTACAGCTGTGTTTGTAGGCTATTGCTGTGGATGAAGGATATCATCTTTTCTTCTAGGCACAGGCCAATTGTGTGAGTTCCCATGAGACCTGACCTGATGATTTTTCAGTGTGACCTAGCATTTTAAATTCTCTTTTGCTCGTCTAAACAGACTAAATGATTAATCAAATGTCATTGTCTCTGACACACTCTTATCAAACACTCTCAAGCTGCTACAGCAGGAGTACATATCCTTAGAAGCCAGGAATGGAGCAGAGTGCAGGCACTGCCTATACCCTGGGTCCCACTGGGACTTTCAGAATGCAAAATTCGTACAAGCTGGAGTTTAAGGATGAACTTTCTTGCCTCTGGTCTGATGGCAACAGACATCTTTCTACAGAGAGTAGAAAACTTGCTCTACATTTTCCCTTTCCAGAGCTACACAGTAAGAAAAGCACAACCAAATTTCATGTTGAATTCAAGAATATTACTTATTTTAATTAACATTACAAGAAGTACACAAATCTATTCAAAATAAAACTGTACATATTTCTCTACTTTATTCCCTCCATCAACTAACATGCCACTTCTGCTTCAAGATAAAGTCTTCTGGGAGGGATGCAGATCTTTTTCCTGCATTTGACACAGCTTCTTTTCAAGCATCTATACATACTACCCATTTCTGTTATTTCTAGGTCTATCCTCATATGAATTCTGTTCAAAGGTTTTATTATCTTAATTTCTTTTTCTTTTGCTATTTCTTCCTTCCTTCCCTGGTTCTCTACAAGAAAGAGAATTCTTTCCTGCTTAGACATCTCCTTTGCTAATACATTAAGCCAGTTCCACCAGAGCTGGAAAACATTGTGGCCAACATTAGTTCCCAGATTGAGAGACATGAGAAGTTGCGCAGACAAAATGGTAGCTTACATAAATCTTATGTTACTCAGTGAATCAGAAGACACATCCTGTCTTGAGCCAGAACTAGTAAACAGTAAATAAAAGGATTTCTTGAGCCATCAGGCCTGGGTAAGGAAACGTATCACCAAGATCTCATAATTATTATAAAAAAGTGACTTTAGTTCACTTGTAAATTTCAAATATGGCAAATTTTAATCAGAAATTTGTGTGAATTAAAGAGCATTAATTTGGTTGGAACTTCCATCAAAATTATGGAATAATTCTTAAATGCCTAGTAGTCACTTCATCTAGACAAATGGAACTTCCATCAATTTTTCCTTGTTTTAACCACTTCTTGGAACAGTTATAGAAACTAAAAATCAATCAAGTGTACTCCAGTCTTTCATCTTGTGAAAAGAGCTTTCCAAGTTACACCAATAGTCATAAATATTGTCACTTGTATATCTAAGTACAACATATATATTGTCAATATGTCGTACTATGTTACACACAGTCAATTGATGTACAGCTGTGTGTATAGTCCTAGTCACTTACAGGAGGGCAAAACTAGCTACGTGTCAGATTCCCACTAGCAGTACAAATGTATTGCTAAGTATATGAAATTGCAAGGAATATTTAATTGCATGAACAGTGTGGCAGAAGTTCAAATTGGTAGCCAAGCATAAATGGCCATTCTCATGCACAGAAAGTTTGACTTTCTGTATTTTGCAATATGCAGTCCTGTAACTTGTATAGAAGCTAATCTGATTATATTTATAGAATCAAGACTGCTCATCAGTTTTACTGAAATATAAATTATTGATAAAATCATGCAGATTTAGAAGCCAGACTGCAGGAGATGTGCACATGTAGTAATAAAGTAACTTGATCACTCAAACAGGACAGAGCATAGTCCTGCAAATGACTGATCATGATAAAATTTTCATTTGCCAAATGTTCCATCAAAAATTATAAGGAAAAGTTAAGCTTCAATCAGAGCTTCAGAAGCCATAAAGTTTAAAATGCCCTTTCTCACTGAGTCTTCTCTGTTGCATACAAACCCTTTTTGGGAGTAAGTCATCACATGATCTTTTTCTCAGATGGAATGCTGTTCCAGCTTCTATTATATTCTCTTCCCCAATGCCCTTCCAAAAAGTGAAAACTATTAAAAAGTAGGACAATGCCGAACAGCTGTAGAAAAGGATAAACTTTGCAGCACATCCAATGCTTTGGATCAAGATTTAAGAAACATGGATTCTAGTAGTGTATTTTGTACAGGCTTTTCGTGGAGAAGCTATGAAAATTCTCAGTTTCCCTTTGCACCTGTTTTGTGCTCATTAATTGGAGTTAGTCCATTTTGCAGTAAGGAGTCTGAACAACATAGAAATATTGTAGCACAAAGTCATTACTTAAAAGGAAAAAAAAGTCTATATTAGGGAAACATTCAGGCATGTGAAGGTTATGACAAAAGACAGGTCCTTCATCCACTCAATATCTTAGCTCTATGTGAAGTGACTCTGTAGTTAAAGCCATTGATTTTGCAGTTAAAGACGTCACATTCAAAAGCCCATAACATTTAGCCTTTCTAAATACTTATATTCTACATAATTTCATACAATTGACAAAGACTACAGTAGTTGCTGCAGCCTTAGTAACTCTTTGATTTTCTTCCTCAGTTAATCACTGAAAAACATTTTGTTGTCCCTTTTTGGCAGTTTATTCAATTTATCACATATAATTCCAATTTCACTCTATCTTTGTTAGGTCAGCATTTTTTCAGAGCCCTAAAATACTCTTAGGAGGAGATATAACTCACACTTCTCTTTCAGGCAGGAGGGAAAATGGCCAGGAGGTGGACTGCAGAGAGGGTAAGCATCACTGAAGTCTAACACCTAAGATTCAGCATTGCAGTTAAGACAGTAAAAAAGCTTGATGGAATTTATATGGAAATGGCCATGCCATGCTGTTTCCTTAGTGCAAGGCTTTTTCAGCACTGCTTTGCCTTAGGTGACCTACATTCCCAAATGCTTCAGGGTGAGCTGGGAAAGTCAAAATGAAAGTGGAAATCTTTAGCAAGACTGACCACAGAATAGAAAACACCTGAAGAGGTGCTTGCAGCAATTAGATGCTGGAATCTGAGACACAGGGTATTTTTTTTGTTCAGTTTAGCTTTTATTATTTTGTGTCACCAAATAACAAAATATATGAAGTATTGCTCCAAGTCACCTATTGGTTCATCTCAAATGTTGCTGACTGCCCCTGGCACTAAATTCCACAACTATTTTCTTTGTGCAAAAGTAAGACTTCTTTTACTGTGACATTTTTTAACAGATAACTGTTAATAAGTGTTCATTGTTTAAGAAATGAATTGATAAGAGATGTGGATTTGTGTTAAAACTAAGTGATTGTTATCCAAGCAGCTACCACATGTCAATTTATTTCTTGTCTAGAGACAATAACATGAGCCTATCCAACAGACTTAGTTGTGATACTTTATTTTTTCTAGTGGTGTTAAGACAAACAGATCTTTGTCAGACCTCATCTGATCAGTGTGAATATGTACTGGCACCGTACATGGATTTACTGTAGTTCAGCCTAAAATAAACACGTGAAGTTCTAGCCCCACTAAATTTAAGACCTTTATCATTAACATAAAAGGACATAGCATTTCATTGGCAATTCCCTTACTCTCTCAGTTGCTCTTACTAAATAAAACCATAGAAAATTCAGATTAAAACCTGAATAAATGAAACCAAACCAAACCAAACCAAACCTCATACAAACATAATCTGTTCATGACTGATTAGGAAGCATGTGGTTCAACATGAAGCAAAAGGTCAAATACAAAATAGGTTCTCAAATTCTGTGCTGGTTTTGATTTAGGTCTAATGTTATATTTGGCCATTCAGTGCTTGTTCCTTAGAATCATTTGAATGGCTGATTTTCACTCTAAATGTCGGTCTTCATCTATTGCAAATAAAAGCCAAGCAACTACAAAATAGGAACTAAACAGCCAACTAGAGTAAAATCAGAGTATTTTCTGGTAAATAATTACAATTAATACAACAATATTTTCTATTAATCAATAGAGTTGGAACCTGTTCTTTCCACACTAAAAGGCACAGGCACATGCTCTGTCAGATTTTGCTGAAGCTGATCAAGATATCCTTGTATTCATGTGTTTAGATTAGACTTCTTCCACTTTTATCACCATTGTAATAGGATGTCTGAGTAGAGTATTTGTCCATATGTCAAACAGGAAATTTTATACTCTGATGTGTCAAAGTACTGCTACAGGTGGATTATTTTGTGTCAGGCTATGGATGGGAATACCTGAGATAGGGAAACACGCTCTGCTACTTCTGCTCTAGGAATGTAAAACTCTTGCAGTGAACAAGAGCAAGTTAAAGGAGGAAAAGAACTCAGGCATTACAATGTGGTTAAATCAGGCATGAATTGCTAGAGGACATTCAAAGCCTCAGATCTTGAGGTATCGTGTGTCCTTGCTTTTTGAGGCGTGGGCGAAGCGGGACTGCTTCGGTTTTGTTTGTGTTTTGTGTGTGTGTGCACATGGAGCAGCCATACAAGTCATGTCAGACAAAAAACAAAGCTACACTGGAGATCAGGCTTCTCCTAGAATAGTCTCAGATCACATTTATATGCTCATGGTTGAATGATCACTAAAATGATGTCAGATGAGTTATTCAGAGCAAACATGATATATTTTGTCAGCTTTGTACTTTTATATTGGATGTATATCCTATTTAAGAGAACAATAACTAATTCTCTGATTGCATCACAGAAATGCAGAAGGAAAATACTTGATGTGCCACAAAGGAAAAAGCCCCACAAACATCAACAAAACCCCATCCATTAGTACTAAATTATCAAACAAAAAAACTTTCAAAAGTGGAAATTTGTTTAATATGCTCCTACACTCTTCTGTTACAGCAGGAGAACTTCTCATATAAGCCAGAAAATTAATTTGTTTCATAAGGCAGAGAGATGTGAAAATAACTGGAATCAGTGGGGCAGACTTCAGGTTTCTAAGGACATCAAAGTCCCTAAGGCAGTTGACTGCAACAGGCTCAAAGCTGTGATTTAGCAGCTACCATCTCAACTGAGCTCTACATCTCAGTTTCCAAAGCTCTGGTTCTGTGAATTGTTACACTCCTCTGTAAGCCAATGATTCATAAATATTTGTCTTAAATACTAATTACTTGATTTATTAAGTACTAATTACTTGATTTATTAAGTATTAATGTAAAATACTTTTAAAAAGTACTATTGGCCTACCAGTTGGGTAAAACAGAAAAGTGTTAAGCAAAAAAACCCAGAATTAAATATATGGGTTAAAAAAAAAAGCATGATGCATGACAGAGAGAAATCTCTGTGAAAATTATTTGGCAAAGTTTTACAGTATCTAACACGGTCTACTTTTTTTCCCAACAAAATAAGTCAGCGATAAAGCCACTGAATTTTGCCCTGCCATTCTTCATACATTGAACTACACCCAGAAGCAACTAAAAAAATTTCAGGTTACATAATGACTGTCTCAGAGCACCTCTGTCAGTTCATGTCCAGAATAGTATTTTGTACTATAAATCAGAGCACTGTGTTTCATGACCACCAGTCTGATTACCCAGTCTTGTGCTTCCTCTGATACCAAGAAGGAGAGATGAGTATGCTGATTGATGCAGCTCTGTATTTTGGATTCTAGTGAGTTTTAATTCAAAGGAGAACTAGTTCCACAAATAGGTATTTTTTCAAGTAAAGCATTTACTTGATAAACCCATAATCTCTTACCTTTTTTGAGTCAAAGAGGGAAAAAAGCACTGAGTGAAAGAGATGGAATTTTCCACTATTTTTCCTGGTGCAGCATACAAATGTAGCATTGCAGAGAAACAGAAATATCGGGACTGGTATGAACCAAGTATGAATGCAAATACATGAGTGAATGCAGGGGGGGAGAAAACAAACAACAAGCGTTGGTAACACCTAGATCAGTGGGCGTGTTGATCCTGACTGGGAAACCACTTGCTTTAGATAGAGGAGCTGGTGATCCACATTGCAGCTTGCGTGAGCAGGCACAGATCTGCACTGTGCTGTGCGGTGTGGTGCTGTGCTGTGCTGTGCTGTGCTGTGCTGTGCTGTGCTGTGCTGTGCTGTGCTGTGCTGTGCTGTGCTGCGCTGCACACCCAGCGTGGCCCTCAGGCTGTGCTGGGAGTGTCCCATGGCTGCCGGGTCACCTCAGCAGCTGACTGCAGCACAGGAGCCCGCAGGCAGCTCCTGCTCCATCTGCACGTCCTTGCCAATGTCCAGCAATGTAGCCAAAAGTTCTCACCTCAACAACCTTCAGGAGTAGAGTTGCTTACTAAAAGGAACAATATTTAGTATCTTGAAGGACCAAAGAGGAGGAACTTCTCTCCACAGAGGGTTTCTGCATAGCATACTGTGCCAAATTCTGCCCAGGGTCTACCTGATGCTGCATGCATGTGCGCTTCTCAGCATCTGAAGGGACGAAAGGTTTACTCCCTACCTATATTCCTCTTTTTTATTCTGTCTTACTTATTCTGTTGGTTTTTTGTTTGGGTTTGTTTTTTTTTTTAAGGAGCTGTTTTATTAAGCCATTTGTTGTTAGATCTTTCTTACTGAGCTGCAGAAAGTGCCCTGCACCTTCTTTCTCACCTCACCCACACTCCAGACCTTGGTGCAGAACAGCAGGTCGTCACAGTCTCAGCACAGAAACATGCAGCTTATCAAGATATCAAGTCAGGCAAACAAAGGACAGACTATTTTCAGAAAAGGAGCCAAAAGGATAATTAATAAAATAGTGATGCTGTCTAATAACACTGAGAGGTAAGACATGACGAAAAACGAAAGGTAACAATCACTGTGAACTTAGAAAGGTAGAAAAAGTACATTCAGAAGAACCAGGATGTAGCTACTGAATATGAATAATCCAGGACATGTGCTGAGACCTTAGTAACCAGTGCCCCTTGTTCTGGTATGTTGTATTTAACCCCAGCTGGGAACTGAGCACCAAGCAGCCACTCATTCACTCCCGCTCCCCTTACTCGCCCCCCCCATGATGTAGAGGAAAATGAAAAAAGATAAAACCCATGGGCTGAGAAAAGAACAGTTTAATAAATTTAAATGTAATAGTGCTTAATAATAATAATGAAAAGCAAGATAACAAAAAGACAACAAAATCCAATAGAAACAAGTGATGCCCAATACCATTGCTGTCCACCCACTGACTGATGCCCAGCCCATCTCCCAGCAGAGATTGGCCCCTGCCAGCCAACTTTCCCTGGTTTATATACAGGACATGACATTCTGTGGTCTGGAATGTCCCTTTTGTCAGTTTGGGTCAGCTGCCCTGGCCATGCTGGCTCTCAGCTCCTTGTGCAGCTCCTCACTGGCAGAGCACGGGAACCCAAAAAGCCCCTGGCCCAGGGTAAGCACTGCTGAGCAACAACTGAGCCATCAGTGTGTTATCAACATCAGTCTCATACTGAATCCAAAACAGAGCACTGCACCAGTTACTAGGAAGAGAATTAACTCTATCCCAGTGGAAACCAGGACATGTTGCCAGAAGTAATCCTGGCCACACCACTTGAATATACACACCTTGGTGCTTCTGACGGAATGGGTGAAATATAAGTGAGTGAGCTAAGTGAGATAGGCTTTAAAACAAAAATCACCATCCCTTTCTGTACGGTCTCACACAGAGTTTTCTTACATTATATGCTACATTAATTGGCCTTCCACTGAAATTTGCCAATTTAGACACAACAGGATATAATAAAAAACTAGCACATGTCTCCAGCCATGGAGATAGGATAGGAGAACAGATCTAACTTTGCTATACATGAGAGAGTGTCACAATTAAAAAAAAATAAACCAGTTTCAAGACCAAAATATAGCAATAATGGCAACACCATTCACTCCTGGGCAGGAGTATGTCTGACAATTTTAGTGAACAGGAATAGATTGGAAATCCCAGGCAATTCTTGCACGATACCACCCACAGTGCCTTCACAGTTCTGCTTGAACAAGGAATATAAATATCTTGAGCCGTTTCAAATTTACTTCTATTTTAAATACTTGAAAAAACCTTGATAGCTACAAGGGAAACTGCATTTACAAGAGCGCAGAGCCTGCCTGGTTTGTATGACCAAATTCACCCTCTCATTTAATTTACTAGTGAATTTCATTCCTAGTACACTGGTCACCCATCACCTCCCAGCAATTCCCTCCCTTGGATCAAATGGGAATACATTAGGGTACAAAGGAGTAGCTGAATTGAACTTCAGAGGGAAAGCAAAGCTGCAATCAGCACACCAAGGCAATGGAGTGCTGGAAATCCTGGCCTGAAATGAGAATGAAAAATGCCATGGAATTTAGCCCATTTCCAAGAGCTTTTTAGCTTCATGTGAGAACACAGAATGGCTAAAAGCTCTGGTTTTGAAAACACTGCCTTCCAGTGCCATATTATCTGTCATTAGAAAAATCTACTTTCTTCTAGGAGGCTATATCAGAGAATATGCTGAGTTGGAAGGGATACACAAGGATCATGGTGTCCAACTCCTGGTATATTTAGCTAATTTGGCTAATTTAGCTAATTATTTAGCATAATTATCCTAACAAAAAGTTATAATATACAGTCAAAGCTTAACAATAAAGTTGAAAGCTGTTTTACAGAAGAATCAGCAAAAGACGAAGCACCACCAGGGCATTTCTTATAGGAGCTTGATTTCCACAACTGTTTTAAGGTCACAAGGAATTAATTTACAGCTACTGTGTTAATAGTTGTTGCATTATTTGCAGAAGAATTAAGTAGTTTCTAGTAGAGTTTCTCAGTTGCTCACCCACACTAAAATTATTCACAAGACTAAGCTTACAAATAAAGTAAAATGAAGTTTTAGATGAGAACAGACAGGGTTATGGAGCCTGTTCTAGAACTAGTGACAAAGTGCACTTTAAATTGGAAGTAGAATTCCCTCTTTAAATGTTTTTGTACAAAGCCCTAGTCCCACTTATGTCTAGGCCAGAGCCCCTCAGCAACCTGACAGCAGGAAAATCCTCTCTTTGTGGTCAATCCTTCAGGTTTTTTTCTCCTTTGACCCAACTCAGAAGTGATTCGAAAGCACATTATGTCATACTCTAAAGCTGCCGTTCCAACAAACTGGCTGCCAGTCTGTGACAGTCTGAGTCCTTCCCAAGGACAACAAAGCAATATATCATCTGCTTCATCATGCCCTCAGCATACTAATGTTCAGTAATAAAATAAACATACAAACCCATGTTTATTACTTCCCCACAGAACTCATGGAAAAACACCCACTAAATCCACAAAGACAACACTGAGTGCAAATAGAAGGCAACATTTTTCTCTCACACAGTGGCTTGAAGGGGATTGACAAAGCTTGACAAAGTTTTTCTGTTATTTCTAAGAACAAAGAACATGCAGTGCTGCACGAATCATGATACTTCTGTCAAAGGCAGTGTGAGCAAGAATTTTAAGTAAAAGGTGGAGCTAGGAAGTGAGGAAGTATCTCACACGGAAAGAGATGGAGTATGCTTTACCACAACGATATCTCTTCAGTTAAACCCGCTTAAGGGCTTCAGACTCTAGAACATGATTTATACAGTTCTTTATAGAGTAACGCTTTATCAGTGGACTTTAATTATGTTCTTATGGATGTCTGCATGCTCTTTCCAACCAATCCTAGAGGGATGGCCATGAATGTGTCCAGAAAATCTTGAAAAAAAAGGCAACAGGTGTGAGGGTAGGAGAAAAGAAAATAAATTAGCATTTTCAGGATTGCTGGATTTTCAGCACAAGAAATTAGCAAGAACAATGTGATAGGCTTGCTTTTCAACCTGGTACAAATCTCACCTTGTTTAGTTGGATAAATGTTGGTGTGAAATAAGACCCACTTTTTCCCCTTTAAAACACGGATAGCTAAAGCTTTAGACATCATTTGAAGAAAGATGTCTTGCTTATGTGGTATTTTACAGCTGTGAACTTGTTCCGAGATGAAGTACGCAGGTCCTGCTTTATCATTTTCATACTGGAAGTTAGGAAAAATATCAGAACAAGCTTGCCATAGGAGGGGTTGTGTAGCTGGATTGCCACAGATATTTGATAACTCCAGCACTGGAAGTTTTCAAGACTCAGGTAGCCAAAGCTGCCTCTGACCAAGGCGGTAAATACGCCAGATCATCCAGAGATCCAGTATATTTATGACCTTTTGTAAACAGAACGTTACAAGCAGCAGTTAAACAAGGAAGAAAATTATGGTACAGGTACGGGAAGAGAAAATTCAACTGACTAAACTAGGGAATTTCACAGAACTGTCTTGTTGGCACCACGAGCATACAGGAACATATATGAATGCTCTCATATCTAGGGTTTAGTTTGACAAACAGTTCCTGATAAGACTAAGAACTGGTAATATCAACTGGTTTTAGCCACATCTGTGCAGACAGGAACTCTTTTGGAATTGAATTTGGTGATTTCACCCCTCTGTTACCCTATGTTTTGACACAGGTCTGGTTGTAAGCAACTGGACCATTTTAAAGCTAAGAATTTTAAGGAAATTACAGGAACTAAAACTTCAGTAGCATTCTTGCAGAACTGCTTAGATTTTAATGGTGGTTCTTTCAACTCTGCTTTTTCAGAGGAGTATTTTTAAAAGGCCCATGAATATTGGAACATTAGTAGTGGTTAGAGCATCCCTTCGGTGAAATACTCAATTTGGTGTTCCTTGATACTCTTCAAGTAATTCCTGTCAAACCAGAGAATGATCCTCCTGGACTAATACTCTGCCTCCTCAGCACTGGTCTTGTTAATTTTAAATTTACCTTCATATTGCAACGTGTTTATTATTCTCATACAGCTAAGAGAATGTGTGAAGCTCATTTACAGGCCTTTTATGTTTATCTAAAACAGGAGATTGATAAGTTACTGATAGTGGCAGAAGTCGAACCCTGTACTTATCCATTGAACAGTTTTTCTTTCATTCATATGTAGGTCACATTATGACTGTAGCCTGTTATTCATCCCTTCAAATAGGTTATAATGGCCCAAACAAATGGAAAATCAAAAGGATCAACGGTGCCCTCTAACCGAAATGTGTTCAGTGTGGCAGATGCACAGCTACAAACTTTATTAGCAGATTAATACTATCTGTCCTTTATACCGATCACATGGAGCCGATTGACCACCTTAACTCAAGTGAGGAAGGTCACTTCTTGGAAGGTGACCAGTAGATGACCAGCTGCATCTTAGTTTTTCATTCCTGCCCCCATGCTTGGACGTAAGCAGAAAAAAGAGAAAGCACAAACAAAAAGGCCCAACAAAGAAATCATTCTTAACAGCCATTTCTAGAACACTTACTACTTAAGTAAAAACACAAGAATAACCCTGAGATTGCTTTATCACAAGCCATGAATTTGGGCCCAACATGCTCCCAGAACAGAGGAGCCTTTGCAAGGTAACTGGAAAATATTGTTCAGAATCTCCTTTCAAGACAGTATCTTACAAAGAAGGCAAATTTATTAATGAAAATTCTTTATGGCAAGGCATCAGTGCAATGAAAAATTGAGAAACTCACTAAAGCATTTTTAATCAAAATATCCCATCTTAAAAAGGCCAATTGTATGAGTATTTCTCAGTTTTATAAACGCCACAGCCTTGGCGCTTCCAAGTTTCAAGTACTGCACATGTCACTAAACTGAGGGATTAAAACAAACCAGGGACTTACAGCCCAGACTAACAGCAGTTGGATTTCTTTGGGAGTTTTAAGCCCTGTGAGCTGTTCTGGTCCTGACTGCTGGTGGAAAAAGAAAGAAGAGCATGTCCGATGCAACTAAGCAGCCACATAGCTTAGAATACAGCCAACAGCTGGACTAATGAGGTCAGGGGAGGATTGATTCAGCTCATAAATGGTAAACAAGGTTTACCATTGAAGATATGAGATGTAATTACTGAGAAGAGAAAAACAGAAGCCCAAAGGAGTATTTTGGTAACTTGTAAATAAACTTCTGACATTTCCTCTGACGTCTGCTTTCTTTTCCTCCAGACACAGGTGTTAGTGTGTTACTTTCTTCCTTTTTTTTGTTGTTTTTCTTTTTTTTGTTGTTGTTTCAAACACAGAGCATAGGGATTTTTCCAGGGAAAAAAAAAAAAAAAGTCTTGCTTGCTTGCTCTCTGCAGTTCCTAGGACACATTTTGACACCAGCTACTCAGTACCAAAGAAATGTTTGCGTGAACTGAGACGGAGCAGTCTTCTACAACCTACTAGCACAGATAAGGACGATGAGAGGTATGATCCAGTTGTCCAGTGACTACATGGTCAAATGGCTCATTCTTTAACAAAAGGAGCAAACAGCCAGCAGTATTCTAAAGTGCAAAAGCTTCCCTTTTCTGCAAAGACATTGTTCTTTCAGCAGCAAGTTATCACACTGAAGGACGTGTTTCCCTTAATTAAAGTCAATAAAATGAGTGCAAGCAAGGCAGGTTGTCATGTCCACCCATCCAATGAGTCATTCACGGTTTAGCAGTTCATTAATGAAATCCAACGTCCTGATGATTACATGAGCTGCATAAGATTTTTTTCTCTTAGCATTAATTTTCTGAGCTGGTTCTAATCAGATAAGTAATGAGGGTATAGTCTTTAACCTCGTTGTCAAGAAAAGCAAAGATAGGCAGACCGTAACCATGGGACGGGGTTATACTCCGTGATATCAAGCACCCTAGCAACAGGGATCTACAAACAGCAGCTGGAAAACACATTCTCCTTGCTATTTCACTGAATTCTTGTGGGCTTTTATACTGCAACTACTGCGTTCATTTAGAGGGATTTTTCTCCTCCCCTCCCCCATGTAAACAAGTCTCATTACAAAGCTCTAAAGACAAATATTTCAAATATAGATGAACAATATGCACTTGGAGAGCTGCCCTGTAACGATGCAGCAGAACACAAGGCCTTATCTCTCTTGGATAGAGAATGATGTCAACAGTAGCTATGTTAACAAAGAGGTCAATAATGACTAGTAAACATAACCCAAACAATTGAGTAAGTGAAGGGTAAGCCATCAGGGGCTGGTGCAGAAGAGAGGCTAGTGCTTTTACAAGGTCTTTAAAAAAGATTCTTCGTTTCTTTGTATCAGGAACACACAAAGCAGAGACAGGCAGCTGGACTCTTTTTATTAATTATTATGGAGAAATCTCCATTATTTTTGCATACATTCCACAGCAATCCTCTTTCAGACACTGCTCAGTAGAAAACCCCAACCATTCAGTTGAAAAGGCTGTCAAACTGGTCTCTTGAAAATATAATATCCCCAGCAGCATTTTGTAAGAGACAGTATGTGCATACACGAGAAAATTAGCATTTCTACTGAACCGGTAAAGAAGGGCAGCTATGTAGAAACACACCACAACCTAAATAGGTCACAATACAATGCACCAATAAACAGTTCATTAAAAAATCCAACAAAACTGCAAGCAATATTTGTTTGTTTTCAGATCTCCCTTGAAAATTTTGTGAAAAAATTTGTTGGCTCAGAAATTTTACATCATGCTCTTGATAAATAATTCTTCCTTCTATGCACATTGAAACTACCTATATTCCCAGAGGGTACAGGGCAAAGGCTACTTTTTAGAACAATGCTAAGAAAAATGTCAAGGCTCCTCATTACTGCTCTGCTTTACAGATTGCATCTGAAGGCTATGAGAGCTGTTCACAACAAACAACTGGATGAGCCTCTACTCAAACAAATATCAATAAATGTCACAACTGAAAAGAACACATCTTCATTTTCAAATTTAATTCTGCCTTCTTTAAGGGCTTTGTCAATTGTATTGTGCAGTACTGCACTTGCCAGGTGCCTTTACCTACAAAGAAGAAATAACCTCTAACAGTTACACACAAAGATATTTTGACATCCATGTGATACATACCTTCAAACTGCTGAACACACCTTAATTCAGGTGTTTGTTGGGTGGCTGTAGTTTAAACTTCTCTGACTACACTTGAAATGATAAAATCTACACTTCTGTGCCTCCACGTTTTTTTACAAGCCATTCTGCTTTTATCTACTTTTCAGGCCATATTTCTGAAGCATAAGTAAGTATGCCATGACAAGAATCCTCAGAACCAGCTAAAACCAAAAAAGAGCCTTTAAAATCAGCATCGACTCTGTCTAAGGATTTTTCACCAAAATTTTTCAAAGGTGTTCATTTACATCTTGGGTGGTGGAAAACATGAGTGCTATCAGTTGAACAACAAACAGATGATTCCATGATGTATTTACTTGAGATACTGCCAGAAATCCACACCTTGCACTAACAGTTCTGACTCACACTGTACTTCGGGGAAAAAAATCAAACAAAAAAAATGAATGCATGAAAAAAATTATCAAATAAAACTACATTCTATATCCAATGTCGAAAACAAAGACATTGGTAATTTCTATAAAAGTAATTAAAGGGAAAAGACATTAGAAAACAAAATTACACTGCTTTGTTCTTTTGTTGTGTTGTTCATCTTTTTTTAAAAATGAATGCATAGCGTAAGCTGTGTCCTTAATCTCAGCAGATCCTGCATGAAGCGCTGCACTTAACCAATCATCACAGGTGTTTACAACAAATACTTGCATATTTAAACAAACATGGACAGCAATTTTCAGTTCAGTGAATATTCCAGCCACTTAGAGCTTGGCAGAAAGCCCTGTCAAAGCAGATGCAAAGACTACATAAAGCAGGGCAACACAGAAAGTAAATTTTTTGCTTACATTCCTATGGCTGTTACATGACATTAGTCATTTAGTAATGGTGTAAATACCCAAATAGACATCAAAATGGGGATAAAATTATTTAAACTCTGGACCCTAATCCAATCAAAGTGGCTCGAACTGAGAATACTCAAAGCAGTCTGTAACCTGCTGACAAATTCTATGCATTTCACCAGCACACAGAATGTGCTAGTGACTTCTGCACTGTTTGTTCCTCAAAATAGAATTTAACTGGGATTATCAGGACTTGCAGCCCCTTGCAGATCTTATCAGCTTTGGAAAGGCAGTTGAACATCAAGGAATGAAATGTAAAGGAAAGACCCTGCAAAGTAACCTGTTACTACCTTAATCGTAGTTCAGTACCTCCAGAACTTTCTCACTGAAATATCCACTTGCTCCACCCCATTCCACTCAGCCAGCAGTTCTTGCCCAAGTATGTGACAGAAGTCACTGATAACAGGCAAAGTGTTGCAGAACCCACTAAAACTTTTAATGCTACAAGATAATTTCATTCAACAGTTGGATAATCAAAGGAGGACAATTGCTAAGGAGACTTTCCTGTCCGATCATCCAGGAGCCACTCTGACATCACCTAAGCTGGGACCAAGGCCCATTTGCAGCTACACCCCCCATACTCACAGTCAGACCAGGTTTCTCTATGGACTCAACCCCAGGTTTCCCTTAGCAGTCTCAGATGTCCTGATCCTTAAAATAACTTAATCTTGGTGCAATATCAAAATAACTGTTTGAGATGGCTGCCTCCAAGGAGGGACCCTGAACAAAGAAAACCCTGGGCTTTTATACCCTCACAGTCTAAGCATGGGAAAGTCTGAAGTCACAGGCTCCTGAAGTGTCTGTGAGTGTCCGGTCATCTGGCTGAGCCACAGGTCCCTGGGCAGGTCATGGCCTCTTGCCTGGGGCTTGAGCTCCCACACCCAGAGCCCAGCCTGCGGCTCCAGCTGCAGCTGCACGCAGAGCTGAACTCCATACACCAGCACTAAATGTACTCCTCAACCCAGTGACCACCAACAACTCCCGACATTTTAGGGATATTTAACACAGCAAACTCTAATATCCATTTGGTGGTGATCTAGCTGCAGACATCAGCCTTTAATGTGGAAGACAGAGGCACAAATCCATCCTTTCATCCCCACAGCAGTTACTTCCCAAGTTAAAGATACTGGAACAGATCACACATGGGCCCATGTTAAAAACAAGCAAACAAAAATGTCTACTTCTGGTCCCACTAATTTTTCATCATGGAAAGAATGTCTCAATTCTTATTCTTATTAAAGCAACAAAGCTTCTGTGGCTACATGATCACTCTCTCTGTTTTATATGAGGTTTTAATCAGGCTCAGGAGAGACTGAAATGGCTCTACTGGTACTTGAAGTCAAGCAGAGAAACCCAGTATGTATCCTCATAACACAGAAAATTGATCTCTTTGGTTCCATCACCATACATAAGTGGAGTATAAAATGTAGCAGGAAAAAAGCCAGACTGAACTACAGGATAGTCTCAAGGGTGCCTGATGCCTCCATCAAGTTTTCAGTACTGTAACAAACACTCTTCTAAAGTAGTTTACACTTACTGCAATTAACTTTTAAGATATACTCAATGATCTAAATATCATTAAAATGTATGGTTCTTGTTCATCAGCAGAACAGGATGTAGCAGCCAGAATCAGGGCTCAGGGAAGCGGACCAGTTGCTCCCTGGCCAGCCAGGCCTTCCTGCTATTCAAATTGTCAGTTGATGAAATGCAGTTCATTTAAAAGTGCATTTGTACCTGCTCAAAGCTCTTACGTATTAGGAATATCAATGATCAAAGTGTACTTTCGTTTCTGCGTGGGCTAAAATACATTCAGTTTAGGTGAGAGTGCACAAACACACCCACAGTCTATCTCAACTCCCTCCAGCCAAAACTGGAGATGGCCAAGACAGTTCTTATCTTTTACAGCAATCCGGGTTGCTGGAAACAAGTTTGGTCACTTCTTTTCACAGAAATCTGTAATATCCTGGGGGAACAATGCCCCGCTCCCCACAAGCCACATGGAATTTATAGGTGAGTAAAACAATGCTGAAACAGAATGCAGCCTATAAAAGGAACTTTTTCATCAAAATTTTGTTTGTACTACAGAAAATACTTATGCAAGCACTCACCGTAAATTCAAAGTTAAAATAACCTGATCTGGATGGAAAGTGCCTTTACAAAACCTTATGCTTGGGGTTTCCAGAATGAAGACTATTTCCCACATTAAGATTTTAATCTTGAATCAAAGATCTGGAGAGAAGAAAGTTCACTTGTTGCTTTGTAGGAAGGATATTTTAAATATATATTTTTAAATACTAACATGGAAGTAGAGAGCGCAGGTTCTCATATGCCAGTATTTTGACACTCTTTGTAGGGAAAACTTCTTTGTGAAACATTCCTTCAATTTAACAAATGAAATTTCAGATACTTGCCAATAACCATGAGCAGAATAAAGAACTAACAAACAAGATGGTTCTTCTGAGATTAGAAAGATTTTGTTTTGTTGGAATACCTTTGTCATGAAACAGTCGCTACAGATTCTTAGAATAGTGTTTTGGAAAATCCCTCTGTAATTAAATTGCTTGTCATAGCTCATCAACACCTTTCATTTTCTGTGGTATAAAGTGATTTCTTTAGGCTGAGAGGCCCACTGAAATCTCTTGTAGAGGCTAAAAAAGTTCTGGACTCAAGGATTATCTAAATCTTTTCTGTAAAACCACAAAATACACCTTTTATTTTCCTGCAGTGCTGCTACTGCTTTTTTCTAGTAAGAATAATATGAAACTTAATCTAAATTTTGAATACACTTTCTGAATTTTGTTCCCACTCGCTTTTACCAGGGTGCAAGAGTGCTTTTATACAGCTTTCACATTTTGCGCTCTTCCTCCTTCCCTGCAGTTGAGACAAGCATCTTTCTAAGCACTGCCACCCAAAAGTCCAGTGTTTTGCATCAAGGCAGACAAGAAGAATATTTATGTCTGTGTCAAACCACTTTCATATTGTAGGTACAGGGCCAAAAGAGCCCTAGCAGACTAGTGTCACTTAATTTTGTGACTGATATATTTAACTTCAAGTTCTCTGAAGATGGATTTAACACATTTCTAACATTTCTGCTAATACCCAGATGATTTTCTGTGTTTCTCTTATACTTAATTAAAGATATGAGTATAGTTTGAGAGTTTCAAACCAGATTTTTTAACACAGAACATGGCTAGACATTATGTCTGCGGGTTTCTTTCGTAGCTGTGGACTTCTAGGCACTTCTAGGCACTTCTTTGAGGCATTATTCCTCAAAGAACACTTAACCCTTTAAAAAGCAAATCTGTTCTTTTGACCAAAATATAGGTAGGTCTCTCATAAAAATAAAATAATTCTCAGTTAATCAGAGAACCAGTAACATAAAAAGCTGCCTGTCTGTGATCTTAGTCCTGTTACTGTGTCCTCATTAAATTGCCTCCAAACTAGCTTGGGATTTCTCAGTGGCACAGGGGAGATTGAAGGCAGCTCTTCTACGGATGAGCAGAATGGGTCTAAATTGCTCCTGCAAGAGGAGATGGCCTAATACGAGGCAAACATGTGGCTAAGACCTGGAAAGCTTGGCTTAGTTTTACTGCTGGTTTTTGGGAGACAAGAAAACTAGGACAGGTGGCAACAACTTGCTTTTCCCTTACCCTTTCCTTGCCTTGTCATGTTCCTGTGCCCCTGATCTCAGCTGTTCTCTCAGCAGCAGGCAAAAGGACATATCCCCAAAGGCCAGAAGGGAGAAGGATGAAAATAAGGTCAGTAAAGTTCATTAGGAGAAGATACTCAGAGAGGCACACTGCGTTTTTCTCTAAGATTGAACTGTTGAAGAAGAGTGTAATTGTCTCATGCCTTTTAAACACATGTCAAAACCAGTTGCCCACTAAATGTTGTAAAATTGGAAGTTTCAAAGAAAGATCTGGACACTTTCCCTTGAAGCTGCAGCATTCTAGGACTAGAACTAGAGAAGGTTGCTAATTTACTAAGATATCTATGCTGAATGATAACAATCCAGGACATCACGTCCAGTCTGTAGGAGGCTTTTGTTCTGATTTTTGGATTGCTTCCATGGCAGGAAGTTGCTTCAGTTGTTGCATTAGAGTTTTCTCAGAATCACTATAGCAACGGGGAAAAAAAATCTTCAAGCTATTAAGGTTTCTGCTCTTATTAAAAAATATTAATTGCTTCACTGTTTTTTGCAATGATCACAAAGTTATAACAAGATCATGCACATGTTTCCTACTAGTGTTATTTCAAAATGCTGCATCAGTTTAATGAAAGAAAACACAGGCTGGTTATTTCTCTATGCTATGTAACTTTTTCATGTAGGATACAGTTTAAAGTAAAAAAAAAAAGAAAAGCTAAGCTTCACAACTTTTGTCAAGCATTTAAAATTGTTGTTTTCTTCCTCAAGCCTACTGTTAACCTTATTTACAAAAACAGAGTGCTAGACTCTAGAAATTATAAATAGTACAACATACAAAAAAATTTCTACCATCCCTATCAGGAAAAGCAATATTTTCCCATCTCTGGCTTCAGGTTGTATCAAAGTTAAACCTTTAAAAACAGAAAATTGAAAGGGATGTAAGGGAGTATATTTACTTTCAAGAGTGGAATTTCATTCATTCTGTTTAATGCAAAAGAGAGCACCAGATCAATTCATAGAATCTGAAATGTTTTGTAAATTTAGATTTCTATTTCATATCAACATCAAACCTTAATGTTATCTAAATTAAAACTAAATATTTTTTGTTTACATCAAATAACATAGCAAGGTCAACTTGCAGTTAATCTAAGATCTTGGTTTTTCCACTTTCCATAAAAAATAAAAATTAACAAAATAAAGTGAAAATTAAAATAAAAACTCCCTAAACCTCATTCCTTTTCAGTTTGAAATTTCAAAAATCTCTCCTTCTTCTGTGGGTTAATGAAACACTATTAAGTTAAAAAAGAATCCATTGTTAATATATTACCAGCTATATCTCTTTTTATAAAAAAAATCTATTCCAAAATACACATTTGCATGCTATTTCAGCCACACATTTATATGGAATTCTTAGCTTACATCTTGACTTTTTCTACCAAGTTTGAGTGTTGAGTTTTCGTGTTTTGCCATACTGCAGCTGAGGATTTTCCTGAGAATTTGTCTTTACCAGCCCCAGCTACAGTTAGCAGTTCAGCAAGGAAGATTTAAAGAGTTTCCAGTGCTCCTGTGCCTCAAAATCAACAACATTAAAATGTGCTGATGATCTCCATCAGCTCTGTCTGCACTCAAGAGCTCTAAAACTCTGATTTCTAGAAGGAAATGCAAAATGACAAGGGATTTTTAAAATTATTATTTAATGACGTACAAAATCTTGAACTGATGATATGAAACCCTTACAACACAGAGAAATTCATAACAACCAGATTAGAAAAGATCATTTAATATTAATAAGTTAAACTTGGAATACAAATTCTTACAGTTAGAAAAGTCACGCCTTTACAGTTTCATGGTTTGTTTTCTTCATGTACTCTACTGAACATTTTACTACAGAAAGTTCTTTTTAGTTCTGATTTGGTTTAGAAATGTAAAAAGTGTCTTGCTTTCTGCTGAGTTTTCATACAAGTGTGTGGGACATACATAAATCTCATGTTGAATAACTTATTTTATATCTTCATCTTGCTGTCTCGCTGCAACCCACACCCCTCTACCACCCCACTCCCTTAAAAATATAAGTATTGTCAAAACTTAAACTTCTTTCTCCATGTTCATAAATCAGGCATTGGACAAATTTAATTAATTTTATTCTATTTGCTATAAAATGGAAATTAATATCAACTTATATAATCTAACAGTCAGCCAGTGAAACTCTTCATTTTGGGAAAATATTAGCAACGCTTAGCATCAAACATCCCCATATCCCGTGTCTAAAATACACTTTTTGCATATTTTCAAATAGAACACTACCCCAATTTGGAATATACAAGACCATATGAATTCAGAGTTCATTAAGATGTCTTAAAAATAAATAAAAACAAGAGAAAAATTTAAAATAAACTACTAAGGAGAGCAAATTGCTCAGAATATAGCAAAAGAAATCTGGTAGTAAAGCAGCAAAATGGCACAGGAAAGGTGACCAATATATGACAGTCTGCATCTGTAACTTTCAAGATATATATCTGTAGGCTGAAGCATTTTACTTCATTGAATCTTAATAAAATTAATTTATCTGTCTTCTAAGCCCTGACATTTTACTCGGTGACCGACTTTTCTTCCTTGCTGCTTATTTACTCTGATGTTCAACCACTGTAACTGCCCCAAGCCCTCCCGCAACAGAAGAAGGATCAGAGATGATCAAAAGAGTAATTATCTCAGGGAGTATATAAATAATGATCACCAATTATAGTAAAAAAAACCAGCTTAACACAAAGGGTGCTGAAGGAGATCCTCTGTGTGGACACGTGAGTGTAGCAGTGGGTCACGGGGTTATATACCTCGAGGTGATTAGCAGAGAGATGAGTCTTCCTGTGGCAAGCCAGACCAGTGCGGGGAAAGTAGTTCAAGCCCAGCAGGGAGTATAAAACCTGAGAAACTGATAAAATACATTTTAATTTGTTCCCGTTTTCTCTTGTCCTGTCACCAGGGTGAGAAGCATCTGGCTCCCTCTTCTTAGCTCCGTCCTGTCGGATAGTTGCACACACAGATGAGACTTCTCCAGACCAGGGTCCCATCTCTCCCAGCCTCTCCTTATTTGAGAGGTTCTCCAATTCCCCCATCATCCTTGTCAGCCTGTGCTAGAATTGCCCCTGGAAGTCCATCTATCACTTGTACTAGGGGAGACCAGAACTGGACACGGCATTCTGGATTTTTCTCACCAGTAGTGACAAGCATGCTTAATGCAGCGCAGAACACGGATGGCTGCCTTAGGGTGCATTGCTGGCTTGTGGGCAACTTGTGGGCCACCAAGGATGCCAGTGTCCTCTCTGCAGAGCTGCTCTCCAGCCAGTGGGCTTCCAGCAGGTACTGGTGCATGGGGTCATTCCTCCCCAGGTTGCAGGACTTTGTATTTGCCCTTGTTGAACTTCATGAAGTTCCCCTCTGCCCAGTTCTCCTGCCTGCCGAGGTCCCTTTGAATTGCAGCACGTCCACCTGGTACATAACCCATTCCTCAGAATTTTGTATCATCTGCAACAACGCTGAGCTTCTCACTCTGCTCCATCATCCAGATCTTTAATGGAGACGTTGAACAGGAAGGGACCCAGTACTGATCCCCAGGGTGCCCCACTGGTAACATGCCTCCAGGTGGACTTTGTGCCACTGACCACAACCCTCGGCATGGGCCCAGCCCTTCAGGACCGTGCTGTCCACTTCCTTTGTCCATACCTCATCAGTTTATCTACAGGGATATCAGGTGAGACAGCATCAAAACACTTCCTAAAGCTGAGGTGAACATTCACTGTTCTGCCCCCACCCACCCAGCCAGCCACCTCATTGTAAAAGGCTATCAGGTTGGTTAGGTGTGATTTCCCCTTTGTAAATACAAGTTGACTGCTCTCAATTATCTCCTAGTCCTTAAGTAGCCTGGAAATGGTTTCCAGGGACTGAGATAAGGCTGACCAGCTTGTAGTGCCCTGGATCTTCCTTCCTGCTCTTCTTGAAGAAAGGAATGGCATTTGTCTTCTCACAGTCTTGAGGAACCTCCCTCTGTTGCCATAATCATTCAGAGATTATCAAGTGTCCCACTTTTTGCCCTGCTGCCACCTCCTCTTAGTGTCCTGAACACCACCATCTCATATTCACTGCAGCCAAAGCTTATCCCACCTTGCAAATGAGGAAGAACTGGTTGGGAACATGGAGGTATCAGGTCCATAGTGCACCTCTCCTTGTTAGCCTCTCAGAGGGCACAAGCCTCTTCGTGTGCCCTGTTGTGTTGTTCTTCTAACTCACTATAACTGATGAAAATAATTATAGTATCTTTCTGATAATTTGCAATATTTTAAAATTTTCAGATCCACAACTAATCTTTGTAATCTCATTAAATACTGAGATACCCTTTGAGCATATCAATGGATGTTTTTTTTCTGTTTAGCTACTACAAATACACCTTTGTGTATTGCAGTAAATGTGGGAAAAATTGTATGTGGTAATAGAAATCATCATTAAAATAAAGTGTGAGAGAGAAAAATAAAGCATTACCATTTAATTGTAATTAGATATCTCTTGTTCAGACAAATATTATTTGAAAGAGAAGGTGAGTAGAGGTATCCTGATATATTGCAGAAAAATAGCAATTTAAATTGAAAGCCAAAAATTTACTTGTAGTTCAGGCTTGTTCTTAGCTTAATAAAGCTCAGAGCTGAAGAACTTTTGTTTTCATTTCATAAGTAATTGTTAATAAAATGAAGCAAATCTGCATACAAATATTACCTGAGTGAATTACCTGAGGATTTGAAGATAAACTGTTAAAGCAACCAATGACATTTCTGAAGTTTTAGTACAGCTGACACTTGATCTTTTATTTGGAACTGGATTGATCTTTGAACACTGGAAGCACTAAAAGAGAACATCAGAAATTTTCAAGAAACATCACACTCCAGCCCGATTTCATACAACACCCTGAATGGCGCATTGCTTTCCCTTAGCTTTCTGCCTAAGGCTACAAGATTGCATTTCTAGGTGGAAAATATTACATAGAAACCTGAACTGAACTCACACAATACAGTTTAAACTGCTTCTGACATAAGACACACAGAAAACCTGTAACACCGTTCCCGATGAATGAAATTGCTGAATAATTTTTGGAGGATTAACATTTCACTCCTGCTTTTAAAACAAAGTCGAAATCCTCTGGATGATGGGAATGAATGAGTTAAGAGTTTATGTGTGCACGGGCTTTCTTAAACAGTAATGTGTAGCTTCTGTTTCAAATTATTTGCATCTTTAGGTCCTCTGTTTTAAGGTGCTGCCTTTGTCTTAGGACTTGGCCAATGTTAATAAAATATAAATATTTCTACTGGCCTTTGAATTGTTACCTGACTCAAGGAATAACTTAGCAACTGAGATAACAGAGGAGGTTATCACTGGCATTCTATTCTTACCATGCTACTTTGCTGCCAGAAATGCTATGAAAAGCTCCAGAAAACATCATCTCCTGGCCTATGGTGCACAGGGACTAGAACATTTTTGAAGTTTACTGCTAGACAAAGTAGCTCGCAGTGACTCGTGGTGCTATGCAGTAATATCCCTGTTGTAACTCAGGATAGCCTTGTAACTTGATTTAAGAATGAGCTGAATTGAGGAGGGTGTGATGAGCAGAGAAATGCTCGTTGACATTTGCACTAAATTATAAAGCTGCAGACATAATTTTCTAGCAGTCTGAGTAAAGCAGATCTTCACGGACTCGCTTTAAATGAAGCCCTGCACTGCACGTGTGCGTGCATGTCTTATGTCAGTATATGTAATACATGTGTGTACTTCAGATAAAGAATAATGCAAATAATGCTCCATTTCAAAGTGCTTCTTTTGCTGCTCATCTTTGTGTTTTGTGTGTTGGGGTTTTTTGTTTGTTTTTTTCGTTTGGTTGGTTTTTTGTTGGTTTACTGACCAGAAGATAAGAGAACAAAACCCTCAGAACTCTGGCTCAGAGGTGGCAGCAAAAGAACAAGAAAATGGAAAAGACCAACAGTGCAAAAAGCTTCAATAATATCACAAGCTTCAGACTGATTGTTCTCAAAGCACAAAAGAACCTTTGTTAGCGCTTCATTTAGTATATAATGATATGAAAAAGTGTTAATTGGAAGATCTGCCACTACTTTCGAAGGCTAGAACCTGTTTGTGCCTGATAAACAGAGTGCAGTGTTTGTTGTCCAGAGATTTCAAAATGCAACCCTACGTATTCCCAGTTAAAGGGTGTGGATATTTAACTTCGGGGCCATTTACCTGGATTAACCAAACTGACAAACAAATAAACAGGTGACCCAGAAATGGAACCAGCTTTCTCTGCACTCTGTGGTATCCCCTCAGCTTGGCTAAATGCACAATATTCAGCAAAAGGCACACACACAAAGGGTAGAGGTCCAAGGAAATATACAAATCCACATGATCTCAAACAAATTTGAGGAATTACCATTTCATTTCCAAGTATCAAAATGCAAAGCCCAGTAATTTCAGATCTGCCTTTGCACAACATGGCAGAAAAGGGTGACTGTCCTTTATTATTTTACCAAAATACTTACTTTTTCTCTCTTCTCTCTCCTTCCTTCCTACATTTTTTTATAACAGCATCAATTGCTTTCCACAGTTTTATTCTTTCATTTTTCAAACATCAATCCTTTAAGTAATGGTCAACCTACAGATTTTCATTACTTTAGACAGCTAAAGCTGCTTTCCTTAGATGGGGGACGGGCAGAAAGAGAGAAACACCATCTGGTTGTTCACAAGAAAAATGACTCAGACTAAATGTGGAGAGAAGACCAAAGCATATCCTGCCCTGTTTTCCCTATCACAGATTCCTAACACAGTGTCTTTTCCTCCTCTCTCTCTTAGATGTTTTCAGATTCTTCTGACCAGCTTCCTCATACTGTTCATAGCTCAGCAATAGATAGAACAGAAAAGAGCATTCTAGAAACTTGCAGCAAATTTTGCCTCCATTTAAGTCAAATCATCTTCACTGTGATCAAGATTTTGTCCATCATGTTGTTACAGAAAAAAGATCAAACAAGGTACAGAATACATAAGATACCAATTTCAACTGTTTTGCTGTTCTTACAAATGTTGCCTGTGAACATTTGACAGAATACTATATTTTCTCTTTACTAGATTAGTATCCTTCAGTTGAGTGGAAAAAAAAGACAAACAGGGCTCTTCAAAAAATATTTGCATTACAGATATAAAAGATATTTCATTCAGATTAATATTTTAAAGAGTGAGCCCAGTATGTAAAAATTTTTAGATCTGATATCATGTATACTATCAGCTTAGAATACAGAAAATTTTCCAGTTTTTCCTATATAAACCAAATATATACATGAAGTTACAAGCAGTCAGTTTTAGGTTTGTTATATTATATGCATTCAACTCTCTGCTAACCCAACCTTAGAAGTTCAAATGTCATATTTCTTCTGCAGCCGTGCTAAATGTAAGATTGAAAGGCATTTTAAAAAATTATACTTGAAAATTTGCATGGCTCAAAGGAGTGCTATTATTATCACTATTATTATTTAAAAAATATTTCCATATATGTTCCAGAAAATGAGACAGAACAAGTATTTTGATAGTGCAAGAGAAATGCTCAGTTAGTGAAGGATGTACATCCCAACACATGCCTATTGAATATATTTGATACCATGGTAAGTAAACCACACTGTTCAGAACTGGGGTGGGGTGACTGTGACCTCCTGGAGTGCAAACCCAGCAGAGTTTGTGCTAGTCCATGTGTTTTCACAGGTACTGAGCTCTGCTCAGCAGGGTAAACGTGAAACCACACTAGATAGAAATACAAAGCCTATTCCCACTTGCAGGGCTAGGGGTACCAGGGAAAAGACAAGGTTTTGAATTAAAAACTCACCTAAGAGAAGCAATTGCATCAGATCACTTTTCTTGTCCTTCCAAGCCAGTTCCTGCCTTTTCAGAACAATTGATTCCAAATCCTATGGATGAGTTAACATTATTCTAAAACAAATCTAAGCTGTTGGTATCTAACTTAAAGACACTTACAGATAGACTAGAAACAAACTGGAAGCACAGTAAGATCTGGAAATTCCTGACCTTTATGTGGAAGGGAAGTGAAATTTTTGAAGGTGATTTCTTCATAAACTACTGAAAAAAGGCTGATGGTGTTGTTTGATTTGCAGTGAATGTGGTTAACTGTGCCAAGAAGTGAGATATTATGCACAAAACCACTAGAAAGAGAGAGAGAGCATCTCTCATTGATTGTAAAACACTCATCAGTAATTTGTGGCTTCCACAGAGTTATTCAGCCCTTTATTGTGGTCATCAAAGTCTGTAATACCCTTACTACAAGCATCTGGGTTGCAAGTGTCTGGCTTTTGGCTGCCTGAAAATGAATGAGGGTTAAAAAAAGGCCAACCCACATTTAGCATGATGTAATTTGGTATCATATACAAATCTGTAATATACAAATCTCCTACAGCCACCTGAAATGAGGTTGTAGCAAGGTGGGAGTGAGCCTCTTCTCTGAGGCAACAAACAATAGGGCAAAAGGAAATGGTCTCAAACTGCTCCAGGGAAGGTGCAGGTTGGACATCAAGTGGAATTTCTGCATGGAAAGGGCTGTTAAACACTGGAATGCGCTGCCCAGGAAGGTGGTGGAGTCACCATCACTGTAGGTGCTCAAGAAACAACTGGACGTGGCACTCGGTGCCATGGTCTGGCTGACAAGGTGGTGATCAGCCAAAGGTTGGACTCGATGCTCTCAGAGGTCTCCAACCTGACTGATTCTGTGATTCTGTGATCCCAGAGTGCAAAAGACTTGCTTATTGTGCACTACATTATCAGGCAAACTCACAGTCAGGGACTCTCCCTCCTTCAGCTCCTCACCTACATTTCAATCAATGTATAATGATCAGTTCTCCTTACTGCCTTGGCAAGCAGCAGGCACTGCCTCCTTTTAACACTGTCTAAATCAAGGGAGGAAGCTAGCAAAGATACAGTGCAGTTGATCAAGGAAGATGAAAAATATACTCAATACAGGTAACATTTCTGAATTTACAGAATTCAGAATTTATTTTAACTTATTTTAACTAACAAGTATGATAAAAACATGGCTAAATTTGAGTAAATTTCAAGGAAGATACTGATACTGCAATGGCCTAATTCTACACACAAGACAGTGTGATAGACTTTTAAAAAAAATTGTAGAGGTCTATAAAATAGATAGAAACAGTGCTTTAATCAATTTCGTACCTTAAAGCAGCAAAATTATTTTTAGAAGAGCACTTCTAAATATTTAAGAGCAGAATACCTTCTCTCTGGTTGTGAGTTTACAAATTGTAGTAAAAGGTTGCTTTAATAAAAAGATACGGATTTCATATATATATAATGACATGATTATAAACTTTTGTTAATTTGGCCAAGCCATAAAGAAAACCCCCAAATTCAGAATATCCTCAAAACCTGAAACTTGTTTCCTTAAATTAATAATTTATACACTCGCTTTGCAGAGCAAAAAGTGTTGATTCTTGATGACACGTTCATGATTATTTCTGTCAAAGACTGGAGCAGAATCATTCAAATTTTTCTTAGCACATTTATTACTGCTGGGCCTATTGTAGCAGCAACACGTGATAAAATGAGGTGATGACTGGAAGACCAGTGACGTGTAAAAACAAGTTAAGAAGGCATCAAGTGTATTAAAGACAAACTTGCTCAAAGGAGAGCAAACTGTGACTAAGTATGTGCCCCTTCTACCAGTTTTGTACCATGTAGCAAATGACTTAAAACGTTTGCTTTATTGGTAAGAGCTTCAGTATAATAAGGGAAAATGAAAAAATTTATCCAACATAGCTTATCTTCCTCTTGTGCAAGTGAGACCTATGTTTGTTTTGCACCTTTCCTTCTCAGCTGGCAAGAGTGGATTTTCAAGATTAAGAACGGAGAATATATTTTTTTCAGATTTTTTCTATATACTGACTGAAAGCTAAATATCATTCTCCACCCTTTCTCAAATTTTAGGTAGCCTGTGACATGCCACAGAACTGCATGGATTGACAAATCTAATTATTACTATTAGGAACTAATTAATCCTCCATTACTGTCTTCTTTCTTCCACCTCTTTGAATCCTCCTCCCTGGAATCAAACCCAAACATGGCAAGGTCAGCACACCTTCTTCAGAATAGGAAGTAAATCCACACTCTAAAAAAACCTTCAAGCTCCATTTTCTTCCCCAACTCAGTAGAATTACATCCTAAGACAATCATTTACTATTAAATGCTCCTTAATATTCAGAAGCAGTTGAAGTGCCTTTCTCAGGTTGGGATGTTCTGGGTGCTCTTTACAATACCTACAAGTCATTGTTAGCTGGTGTAAAGAAGGCAGAGGAAAAAAAAATGCATAAGCATTAAATTGTTATTGCAAAAGCCCAAGAAAAAGGTCACATCAAAGCTGTGCACTCTTGGTTCTTAATTCACCCTCATTCCTCAAAAAGATGTTCCCTCCATGCAAGTTTATTTCATCTCCCTTCCCACTGTTTTCTTGGCTGTTTTGCTACAATCACCTGAGTTTTTTTCCTAAAAGTTGCAATGTGACAACAACTTCCTGTGAAGCTCCTGTGGTCGTTTTTGCTTGGTTCGTCTGGTGCCAGAGAACACAAGGGCTGGAATTGCCAGAGCCCTCAGAATTCCAGTGCCAACCCCATCCCAGCTGCAGAGGTGTTCAGGAGTAGTGCAAATAGCTGTTCACTCTGCAATGTCATTCCCCTTCTGCCTTTAAACCTGCTGCCCACCTGCCTGAAAAAACCCCGACAAAACAAAACAAAACAGTACAAAACTCCACATACACCTGGGCCATTGTTCAGAAAAGTTACCCATGCCAGGCTTAAACCAGAGGACACCTCTTGTTCTGGTTAAAAACTGAAGTGTTTTACAGCCAGGAGAGATATCACATGTGCGAAGTTGAAAATAGTTGCTACACCATGTTTTTGTTTTGTTACCATGACAGCAATTACCAATATTTTGAAGAGAATGACTGCTCACTGACACAACACGAGGACAATGGGAAGGTGTGTTTTCTTCACCAGTCCCGGAAGTCTCATTGTGTGCCCAAATGCAATTATTTCCTATGATGTCTAGGCAAAGTTATTATTCATCAGAAACAGAACAGCAGCTAAGCTGGAGGAAAAAAAATCAGATTCAGAAAAGACCAATGCAGAGATACAGGAGTTTTAGGATTTTGCCTCTTCAAATATTTGCTAAAAGAGGCAGAAATTAAAGAAAAAAAAAGTCACAATATTTCTTGTATTTAAATCCTCTGTCAGCTGGATCACAGAAACACTTTGGCAAATAGGTGAGAAATGCCTGTTTTGGCTGCCTTTTCTTTTATACTTTTGTCAGTGTTAGAATCAAAACCTCTTACTACATTCTACAGCTGGTATGCACCAATTCTATTTTCAAAATAGCATCAAAATGAGGCTTCACAACAGTGGGTAGGATTCTTCAAGTCTTCCTAGCTTAGACCTATCTCCTCCTTCAGAGAAAGAGATAGATGGTAAGTCTTCTTAATGGGACAACCTCATCTGTCATCTCTTCCAAGAATTCCTGAGCAAGAAATGCAGCATGTTACTGGATTTACAGGTTCTCTGTCTTCCTTTCCTGGATCTCTCCAGCATTGTAAATGGTTGTGGGACATAACACAGTTAACACACAAGTCCTCAACTGGTAATACAGAGATGCAGATGGTTGAAAAAACAGGACTGCAGGCACATCAGAGCTTCAGCAAGGCTGTTACTCACATATCAAGGCATGATATTCATCAGCAACCTGGTTTGTCCAGTGTATGTTCAAATGAAGCAAAAGCAGGGACACAATTAAGACTGTTTTCTTAAACACATTGCAAAAAACCTCAGGCAGCAGACCTACAGCTGTGCTCACTGCTCAACCTCTGTTTCAACAAAAAACACAGTGCTGTCATAAGAGTGCTCCATTGACACCCTACCATTTCCTAGCAACAATCTATGTTTTGTACATAAAAAAGTGAATGAAATACTGCCTATCAGTGTTTTCTTTCTCATTATGCTGTTAAACCTTTCTCCCTCTCCCATGTAAAATGAACAATCTTATTTGGACATTATGCAGAACTTCAGACTGTGCTCTGTCATGTAATGAATTGCCAAAGATGCAAATCTAACACAAAACAAGGTGTTTCATGTTATCCAAATTGACCCTTCTAAAAATAAAATTAGTGTTAGTTCATAATTCCACTATAGATTCATCAAGTTTTAATCTTGCAATGACGGACTGAGTGCCCCATAAGCAAATGGAGAGCTGGGCATTCTGCTTTTCACAGGGCTACTTCTGAGGGGTCTTTCCTTGCAAAAACAACATCCAGTCTTACTTTCTGTGATTTATAGTAATTTCTAATCAGTCTGGGAAAAATCATTCAACTGCAAAGCATTGCTCCCTGGCTTCCAAACAACTGCGGCTCTTCCTGCTCTCCCACCCTCTGCCCCTTTACTTCCAGTCACCAGCTAGTTAAAGGATCTTTAAAAACATAATTCAGCATAATATTTACAATTACATACACACATACCCTCCTGTAACATAAACCCAACTAATCTACATGAACTGAGTTCTGCAACAGTCAAGTGAGGGTTTAAAGTCACTAGGAATAAATTCCATCCCATGGAGATGCCCTATCCCTCCTTGTGAGGTGGATGGGCTTTTTTTCCCCTCCCATTATTAGCACACAGATCAGCATTTGTAATAAAACACATTTCAATAAGGATGGTAGAAGGGTAGAAAAAACCAAACCAGAAAGAGCAGCGTGTTTCCATCCATATGGAAGTAATGGTGTGCAGACTCCAAATCCTACTGTAGCCAGGTAGATAAACAACAGCAAAGCAACAAACACAAAAATGAGTGGCGTGGTAAGGACCAGCCCTTCACTCTGGAATGTAGGGGTGGAGAAATCAGGTTCTTTCTGCTGGTCAGCTGTTCAGGTCTCATCTGCATAAATCACTCATCATAGCAATACATCTCCCAGAAAGCAAAAGAACTACATGACTTTAAAAATGTTTTTGTGCTTTTCCTTTTTTTTTTTTTTTTTTCAATAAAGAGCAAGGGAAGAATATTAGAAAGAATTTTTTTTTATTATTTTTTCCTAATATTCTCAGGTAAATTCTGTCCCTCTACTTGTGTATCTCAGGCAGTAGAATAAAGTTGCTTCATGCTGAATCCTTGTTTACAAAGATATTTGCCATGTGTGCAATGCAGTCTCAACATTCCCTTTGCTGCCACTGAAAATAACTGTGCTAAAACATGAGATTGATGTTAGACATACAAAAGAGAAAAGAATAATCACAGTTATTTAGACCATTTTACATTTTCATTGATATATTTCTACTCTGAGGAAGAATAGAACTGAGATTTACCATTGCTTACATTCTTAGTCCAATACACTTTTTGATTCAGCAGTTATCAGAGAAAAAAGTAGAACAAATGCATTTCATTTTCTCAATGTTTTACAGAAACCCTGGGTTGATTTTACAGAACACCCTGCGAAATTCACCTCTATTTCAATGGCAGCATCAGAAACACTCCAACTGATGGAAACTCACATAACGTTTGTTGACATATGGTGCCACCTAGCTCGAAGATGTTACGCATGTCACGTATTACAGATTTAAACGGGGTGCCACAGACCCACAGCCCTCTTCCAAATGAGCCAAACACGAAATATCTGCCAGATGCACAAGAAAGGAATGGTGTTTATCTCAGATTAAACAAATAATGATATATGTTAAATAAATCCACTGAACTAAATCAAGTTTTTCAAATTCTTAATATTTAAATAGGAGCATAAGTTTACAGGCCTTTACTGGTTAGTTCAAAGCTTCCTACATCTATGAACTTACCACCTGCAGAGACAACAGCAAATATGACATGGCTTAGGAATTTTTTTACCCTTCAAATAAGCAGGAAAAGGACTGGCAAATTGCTTCCTAAGGCTTTTCTCAAATATACCAGAATCATTTGGGAAATGCAAGAGCATACCACTGGTACAAGCATAGGCACAAACACCAACGAGGAAGAGGAGCAAGGGATTTTCTTGCAGCTCGATAATCAGTAAAAATGCACTGTGACAAACAGGTGACTGAAAGAAGTTACTTCAACCACTTCCTTTAAAATTTTAGCATTTTTTTTACCAGAGGCTGACAACTCAAGAGTCCAATCTTTCTACAAAATATAGAAGAATGAAATTTCTCAAAGAAACATGAAAGCTTTTCTTGCAGCATTTAGTGAGCCCAGTCACGTGTATCAGCACATTCAGCAAACAGGGCACAAGTCAATGTCTGCCATTTATGAGAAGGCACCACAGCAAAAACATTTGTATTTGCTTCTGGGAAGAAGTTTTGCCCTAAAAGCATTTTTTTCCTGGGGAATGCAGGCAGTAGGCCTATTGAAAGGATTGTCCAGCATCCATGGAACTGCAGTTGGAGACTGCTGTGCATAACTAACATTGCTTAAGGGCCAGATAGGCTGAATAAATAAGCAAACCTTCCTTAGGCACCAAGTCCTCTCTGGTACAGTAATGATGCAATCAACATCCAGCCTTTTATACAAGCAACTCACGTAGCCCATAAAGGCCGATTTACAGAATTTCACTAAGTTTGAATGCATTCTGTCTGAAATCCAAGGCGAAGGCATAAAATAAGATGCTCCACATTATTTCAGTTTTCAGTAGTAAACACTGAGGTTTAAACAAAAAACAAAACAAACCAGCATATTCCTCTAGAGGGGTGTTTTAAACATGCTACTGTGAAATTTTATTCAAGAGCTAAGGCAGGCAATTCAACACCAACTGTTTTAATGAAGATTTCCTTACCAACTGTAACTGTAATTTAGAGTCCATTACAAGAATCAATTTATATTGATTATATAGTAGTCTGAGAAATCAGACCTACTGTAATAGAGATCAAAACCGCATCAGTTTTAAAGACACTTTTAGTTAAAATTGTCTAGGGAAGCTGCAGACCGACACAAGGCTGTGTGTCCATGCAAACCCTTTCCAACAACACTGTCACAGTGCAGCAGATCATCCATATTACTTCCAAAAACCCACGGTCATGATGAGTCAGAATGCAGGAGCAGCAAATCAGCACAAGCACGTTGCCACACACATTCCAAAAAAACCTTCACTGTGTGCTTTCTTCAGCTCTCCTGCTTGGAATGGAACAATCTTCCTATTTAGACTTTATCAAGACTTTGCTATCAGTTATCTGACTGACTTCCTTGATAGTTCCTAAAAACTGACAGGGTTTTTTGTTTATAGCTACATGTGGCATGATGAAATTAATCTTTCGAAGCAGCACATGAATTCAACCCAAAACTCTTTTAGTATTTCAGACTTGGTAAAGGAAGGAAACTTTCCCCTGGCAAGAACATATTTGCTATACATCAAAACTGCTTTTCTATTTGTATTAATATTTACAAAATAATGCAAATTCATAACATTTGTCTGCTTGCACACAGCAATAGTACAAAACCCATCAGTTTCAGTATTGATGTATTATAAAAGTTTTATTTTGGAATTATTGAAAAGCACACCTTATCCAGTATTTTTTCCGTCCTAAGAGATATACACATCATATTAAAAATACAAGTCTTAACTTTTCTTTGTGTTTCAAGATACAAGAGATCACAAAAACATTCATCTTGTTCAAATCCAGGGTAGAAGTCTTGTAAATGAGTATTTTACTGCAACTACCAAGCACTGTTACTCTCAAATTAAGTCCTCTCTACTGTGATAAAAAAAAAAACATTTAAAAATATGGGGAAATCTTTAAAAACAATTTCTACAGATTATTAGCATTAGGAGATGGAAAACATAATAATGATACCAATTCATGCACTTCTTTGTTCCTCTTTGGAGATGTTCAGGTTAAGACCTGAACAGAACTAGCAGATAATTGTACTGGAAACATTTAAGGACTGCTGCCACGATTCTGGAAAAATTATCACTTTTCAGTTTCTGTAAAATACAAATTTTTCTAACACATTATTTGCTGTTTTTCAGTCAAAATTGACACACCTGTAGATAACAATCTCCCTTAACAAACAAATGGAAAGCAGTTTTTGGTACATTGCTAACAACATGATGCACTAATTAGTTTGGGGTTGGGGTTTTTTTATGTTTGCTTGTTTAATCCTTTATACATGATAATATTATACAGCAATCCTCATAGAAAAGAGGACAAAAATGTAGTTTCTGTCATGGACAAAAACTTTATAAAAACATAATACAATTAAAATACAAAATAAATACAATTCATGTCAGATTAGTTACTTGTAGCATTTGAGGTTTCTGGAGACTGAAGAAATTCATAGGGATCGTGAACCATGTCTTGCTGTTCTCCAACACTCAGATGAGAAGGGCTTCCTGTAGAACATGGGAAAAAAAAGTCAAAATCTTTAAAAGTACAGAAAAAAAAAATTAATTTATATTTATACACATAAACAGCATGTTTACTTCACGCGTTCCTTTTAGATGTCTGAAGCAAGACAGACATTTAAATGGTATTTGAACAGAAAATTATGGAAAAGAAATCACAAGATTCTTAGTAGTTTACACAATTTTTGGAAAAGTAGTCATTTAAGCTATTACTCTGGGTTGAAAAATTATACAAAATGCAACTGAGTATCATCCATCCAATCTACCTTCTCAGAAATGGCACCAAATTGTTAAACAATACGTCTTACACAGTTGTAGAATCCCACTTGTTACTTGCTGCATACAACTATGCTGAAGTAAAATAATGATTATATATTTCTCAGTATTACTAAGGGCTGGGCAAGTGTTTACAGGGATTTGCCAGTGAGTATCAATTTACTGCACAACTACGTCAATCACACCAAATCACAAAATAGGAAATTACAATTAGTGTCCTTAATTCTGGAGGTCAAAAGTATGTCTTGATAGTTATCTTTGCCACACATACTTAAAAACTAAGACATGATGAGTCAGCACACTGTTTTATCAGACTAGTTTCCCACAAAGATTTATGTAAATCACAATGTAAGTTTAAACCAAGTTGAATTGGAGCACAAGTACTGGAGCTTCCATGACACAGCTAACTTTACCAAGGTGATGTTGGTCTCTTTCAGAGGTATTGGAGAGGGAACTCAAATTGGATGATGGCCGGGATCCCACTCTGTCAGCCTGAGCTTCATGAAGGTCCTGAAGCAGCTTAGTTGTTTCATCCAGATGCAGATGATTATCATCATGATCAAGCTCCTTCTTCACTTTTCCTAAGAGCCACCAACCAAAACCCATAATTAGTACATTGACCCATGAATTACCAAGTTCTAAACTTAATTAACACAAGCATTGTCTATTACACAAATTACTTCAATCTTGTGTTTTCCTTTACACTTCTAAAAAGCAACAGCTGCACATCTGTGCAGTAATGGAAGATGAAGGAAACTGCCAAAGGGAAATGGCTGAAACCAAATAGACTCTGAGTATTTTAACAGCTCTAAGTCTTTAATTTATCTTCCTCACCTGTTAAACTCCACGCATGGACAGACTGGCATGGGTTGGAAGGGACCTTAAAGGCCATCTTGATCCAACCCCCTGCCATGGGCAAGGACACCTTCCACTAGACCAGGTTGTACAAAGCCCCATCCAACCTGGTCTTGGACTTCTAGGGAAGGGGAACCCACAACTTCTCTGTTTCAGTGTCTCACACCCTCACAGTAAATAACGCATTTAGCTTGTGGCAAAAGAGAGTCAGCAAAAAGACCACTTAAATATCTAATTTAAAATACAGTTAAAATAGAACATGAAATCTATGGAGGCAAAGAAATCCCCATCACAGAAGGTTCTAAGAACATTATCTTCTCCAGCTACATTGATTTTGTAGTAAGCCAAATAAAACTGTTACACAGGAAAAGTTAGCTTAGATAACACACAGATGTCTCAAAGGAAAAATGGAGCAAGGTTTCATTTATCAGCCCAACATTTTTACCTGTGTCAAATGTAGATTTATTAGCTGTTTCAAGACACTTTTTTTAGTCTTAGTAAATCTAGTTATCATTTTGTCTAAATAGTACAACTAAATCATAATTGATGTCTTATATATTTAGTTACTTACCTAATGAACTTAGCATAGAAATATCAAGAGACACATCTGAATATGGCTTCATAGAGAGGAAGTCCAAGTCAGAAGTGTTACTGTCTCCAGCAGATTCTCCAACCTATTAAAACACAAGAAATAGAAAGACTAACAGGAGTGACAAGCTGTCATAATAATTTCCCAATGTCTAAGGCACAAAACCATTCTCTCAGAACTGTGTATCTCAACACCTGAGACTGGAGCACCCATAACCATCCTGCCTAACCAAATTCACAGGAAATCCACAGACAACTCAAAAACGTTCCCGGACAGAGCAGTCACGTGAATGGCCAGGGGCGTGCACTGTAGTCTAAGTCTTTTACCTCATGATCCAGGATTGCTGAAACTCAATTACACACTCAACTCATCCATGTCTCATGGTAGAATCCTGGCAGCTGGAAGTATTACCAGTGTCCCTCATCTTTTCCATGTGTGAACACGGGATTTATTGAAATTTTTAGTACAGTGGGTCTCCCTCTTCAGAGTATCAGCTGGAACTGGCCTCTCTAGTATTTTTTCTGTAGATGTGGATAATGAAATACAGCCTGCACTGCACAATTCCCTTTCTTTCCACACCTGTTGCAATATTGCTAATGCAATGGCACAAAGTAAGAAACTAGACACCGAGCTTCAAAACCAATTCTAAGAGAAATCTCTGAAGATGCCTATTCCAGCAGGAGAAATGAGACACTCAGGTGAACACACAACCAGGTATTATCTTTTAGAAATATGAAAATGAAACTTAGCATTTTCAAGACATAACCAGTTACCTTCCAGATAAATCCACACCTTTCCACAAAACCTAAGGAATATTTATAAAACCATACATTTTTTTAGTTGCTATAATGTGATCCATATAATTTTTTATGCGAATTTCCATGGAATGCAATGTATGTCTTCTGTTGTCACAAATAATTTGCAAGATAAAACCTGTACCATTTGAAGAAAGATTTACAGAGCAATTACAAGTAGCTATAAAAGTGTAAGATATGCATTATCTACCCATACTTTCTAATAGACATTTTCAATGGATGTGGTAAAACTGATTAATATTAATGTTTTTTTTCCGACTTTACAGCAGGCTGAACCTCCAATATCCATCAGCAGATCAAGTATTTTTTTCCTATGTGATCTTTCTGCCTCTGAAATTTAGTTACTAATGCTGAAATAAACTGGAGGATACAGAACAATAAAGCCACAAACTAAAATAGGCTGAATGTCAAGAGAATTCATTTTCAGTACTGAAACCTTATTCGAGATACTGTAATTTTAATATGCTACCTCAAACCATGCACAGAAATAAAATAATGTCTCACTACTACTTTTCGTTTGTTTTATGGGTTTTTTCCTGTTGTTCCCCTCCCCTACCCCCCAACCATTTTACCATAATCTGTTTGGAAGAATCCAGACAGGTATTACGCAACTTGTGTTCTTCTTTTATAAGAACTGGCAGAACCTAAAGAACAAAGAAATACTTTAAATCTTAGCATTTAACAGTGTATACTTTTATTTACTAAGAATGTTCCCTGAGAATGTTTGTGTAATTTACTGGTTTTCCAGAATGAGATCCTGGACCACCACAGAATATTGTCACATCTTGAGATGTTTGAGTAGAACCTTCACAAAAAAATGAAGAACTGCTCTTCTCTAGGGCAACCACATACAGTCATGCCAACAATTTGTAACTAGCCAGGACAGCCTCTCTATAAATAACCTAAAGCCTCTTCTTTCTCATATACTCCACTTAACAATCTTTTCTATATTACTATACACAATTAATAACATAAAGAATCTGAATGTTGGAAGCTCACAGAGCATCGCTTTCTCTACTTTAAATGCCAAAACACTTTTTTGAGTTAAAAACCTCAAACACACAGATTGAGTATCAGCATAACTTACTTTAACTTCATCCAGTGGTTTTACTGGGATGTTTCGCCTCTGGAAAGAAAGAATACCAGAAATTGCTTATATTCAACACATGAGAAAGACATCTTTCTTGTACCATTTCAAGTATATTCAAACTTCACACACAAAAGGAGGCTAAAGGCAGCTAACTTTTTCACATATCTGTAATGCAATTACAATGTAACAGTTGCTGTTCTTAAATATTTTAGTATTATGCATTTTAACTAATCTTTGAGTCTCCTTATGCTGTTTCTTTGATCACAAACTTTATATTCAAATGCAGTATCTTAATCTTTACTTCAGAAAATTCTGATTACAAATCATTCAAGGTTGTACTTTTAGAGATGGTAATTCTTACCCAAATGCAGCAGCACAAAATGCTCAAGCATAAAACACCATGGCATATGATTACTGAAACACACTTAATTGTGTAAAATCAGTGGATATCCACATATGTCACAACTTAACAGCATTTTCAAGTCTAAATAGCCATTGACCATTTGAAACATCTGCAGAAATTCTAACCTGGAACGACATTCATAGCAAAACATGGCAAAAGGCAAAGGCATGTTTTATTTTAAAGCTTTATTGCATACACGTGTTTCTGTATGTAGACGAGTATTCAAAATATTGGGTTTCAGCTTTCTGAACTAATCCTTTACACTTCTTCCTGTTGTATGTACAATCTTTCTCCCGCAGGGAAAAAACAGCCAGAAAATTCTAAAGGATTGTCAGTGTTTTTCATTCTATTGTCTCCTTTTTTCCAAACACCACCCACTCTATTCCACTTCTAAGTCTGCAGAGATTTAGCATAGCCTCATTTCCACCATGTCAGGAAGTCTAAGTACCTTCCATCTTCCCATCCTGCCTCCCTTTCTTTATTCTATAATCTTTCAGAATGTTGGCATTTTAAAGAGCAGACAATTATTTCAAACTAAGAGTGGTTTTTGAAGTGAAGATAACATGAAACCAGATTTTGCAATTTCTTTTAGGTTATTTTGTCTTGGGAATGCAAACATTCTCCCTAGAATCATGTATATTTCTGAGAAAACTCTCTTTTCCAATCTTAGGATGAATCTCCTCAGGAAAGTGCTTTTGTAAATAAGTTAAAAGCTTTTCCTGTAGATACACTTCATGAATGCAGAAGTTAGCACTGGGAGGTAACAGACATCTGTACAGTGATAATTAATCTGTTCTTTAATTTTACTTCCACATTCAAAAAATTATTCCTTCCACAAAAAGCATATTTTGCCTTTCAGTTAAGAAAAAACCCAAAACCTTAGCAAAAGTATTGCAATATAACTCAGAAGTAGGTATGTGAGCCATGACATTGAGTGACAAGGCTGCACAAACACCATCCAGTTGGTTGGTCCTTGCTATGTTGCGCCCCTGCTTCTCCCCTTCTGCAGTCACATAGTGAACCACTCTGGAGAACTGATCTCACTGGAGAAAAGAAAAAGATTCCTCCTCTGTTGATTAATTCAGTCTCTAATTTGGTTCATGGCTGCTTGAACAGCTAACCTTGTACTGCTTAAACTGACAGCGGAAAACAAAGCATCTCACACAATATTCAAAAGCCAATAGGTTCATTCTTATTCTGATGAATTTGTAACATTTCAGTGCACCCAGGACACACCTGCTTTAGCTGATAAATAGTTTTGGAATGGTCACCACTAGTGATCTGGTCCAGAAGATCATCAACTATTTTCTTGCTGTAACTTCCAGCATCCTTCACGAATTCTTGTAAGCTAGCAGGAGTGGAGATAAGCATTACAGAAAATGTTTACTTTTGTAAACACTTCAACTTAAAATATGGTTTTCCCTAAATACACTGCATTACACCTACATTTTCTTTGTTCTTTAACTGTTTTACGCTTCTTCAGAAAAGCAATTAAGGCCTTCAAGACACAGAGGTTTTTTTTTTTTAATAGTAAAGTGTATCTGCACCTTGTTTTTCAGAAGTGCCAGCAAATTTTGACTTGAACTACCACTGATGGTGGGTGAATGGGTTAAAAAACAAAACACAAGAGATAAAAAGCTTGTGATTATTTCTTTCCTTCCAAGATCAACAATTTAATAAGTGGCATTTGTCTTTCCAAGTAGCTTTAGCTCTTTCAAAATTCCTTGAAAAACATCATTTTTTTAAAGTTACTGAAATACATTACTTGCCTTTTTAAACTTATTTACTGCTGGGTTTGAAGCAAAACACTAAATCTGTAGCATCCTAGCACAAACTGTGGTTGAAGACCCTAATAACAAGATCCATAACAACCTTGAAATAAAGTAGGATAGCTTAAAAGGACAAATGGAAAAAATCCCCAAAACATTCCTCACTCCCAAAAACCCAAATGCAAACAAACAAAAAAACAAATGAAAAAAACACTACGAAGGATGAAAGTGAGCTTCAAATTTTATAGTGATTTATTTTAAAAATAAGTTTTAGGAAAAAAAAAAAAATCAGGATTTGGAGGTTCTTAGTTGACATTTAAATTGCTTTGCACAAAATTGCTATCAGTAGTAAGACTTCCCAATAAGGAGGCACTTACCTTAAGGCACACTGGATCCCAGTTTCATCACCATATGCTGAGTACAGGAGCTCCATCTCATCTGGTTTCAAATCATGAAATATAGAGTTGTTTTGCAAGGAAGGCGCTGTATTGGCACTTGTAAGAAAGGTTACTACACAGGTAGAAGAAAGACAGAACAAATTAGCACAAGTGTAAAAGATCTCTTAGGGGGAAAAAAAAAAAAAGACTGTTTTCTGAAACAGATACAGAAAGTGCCATGTAATTTTTTTTCTCCAACTGAAGGCAAGAGCAGTATCTCAAGAACACTTCCAGACTCTAGACTTAGCACAACTATTTTAGCCATATAAACAAACGTACTTATACTGCTGGAAAATCAAGAACTAAGTTATCTACCCCACTCCGAGATGAAGATTCATGGCCACACCCCCTTTTATATTTCTGCATTTTGTGTGCATCTACTTTACTGCTGGTTGCCAGTCAGTTTCTGGAGAGAAGATTAGATACTATTAAGAACTGTCAATAATACCAGGAAAAAAAACCACAGTTTGCAAAATCCTTGGCATATGATGCAAAAACGCAAAAGACTGCAAGCTTTTTTTCTTGACTCTAAGTGCAGTTACTCTGGAAAAATTATTTCCCCGAGAGAAAATGAACTACCATTATGGAAATCTTCTAGTGTGGTTATAATAGTGAGGTAAAATATTAATCCATAAACTGCTAATTAAGTTATGTTTAATAAGCAAACATTTCAATTTAATAAATTAACAGCATTCTGCTGTTAATGGAATTATTATGTATTATAAAAATAACCAATTGAACTTTCATACTGAGATAGGTATAAACGGCAATTATTTTGTATCAAGTAATTGCTCAAACATTTAATAAACACAAAGTTAAAACACAGTCTTTGGTATTTACCTTTATTTCTTCTTTCATCTTTGAAGCCCAGTGTAGTGAAGCCAGGTAATAATTTGCTTGACAGAGAACTTAGATCCACTGGGTGAGTTTCTTCCTCTAATAATTTGATTTAAAAGAAGGCTTAGAAAGGCATTTCATGTTTACAGTTTATGGTGAATAATTAGATTTTGCTATTTTAGAGTTGTAATTAACATAAAGATTAAATGTCTTTTAATCTATACATTAAGGGCAGGTATTGTAATTTAAATATCAAACACAAGTTATAAATATGCTTCCATGTCTTATTCACAAGATCTGTGCCTTACTTAATTCTTTCACTTTTAAAGTATACAGCAGCATCTGTAATTATTTTAGTAGCTGATTCACAAACTATCGAGATCCAGATATAATTGAAGTGATAAAAAAAGTTTCTTATGTTGACTAAGTGGTTGTTGGTTTATAGAAATCCATTTCCACCAGTCGTTAAATTTTCAGTGGCATAATTTCGGAGGCATTAAATCACTTTTTTTTTTTTTTTAGAAATAGGTAATAGGCATGAGAGCAGCCAAAATTCTCAATTACATTCCAGAAAAATTTACTGCCAAATGAAAAAGAATTTAGACAATAATAGTTACAGGCTTGTGTCTCCCAAAGTGATAGTCAAAAGCATTCATATATCCATCAGTGAAACAACAGAAAGCTGTGAACAAATTCTAATCTCAAAAGGTGCAGAGAAGGAAGTGCTAAATGAACAGGACATAGCCCCAAAAAACTATAGCATTTAATTTGTTACAAGTTTTCAAAAGTTCTGCATTTTGAGCTTGAAATTAAAACAAGGGAAAGGCGTAAAATAATATAAATAACATATAATAGTAACAGAACAAAAAGACCAAAAAAACAAGAGAAAAGATCAAGGAACTAAAGAAAAAAAATTGAGCAAAACAGCATAACCTTAAAACTGAAACTTAGCTAATGATTTCAATTAGGAAATAAAGAGGTAAAAGATTATTCTGAATTTGCATCTGTGCATTACACAATTACCTAGGATTACAGCATTTTCATTCAGCTTTTGTCTGTTAGGTATTAACACTACAGTGTAGTTGCAGTAAAAGCTTGTTTTCCAAGCTTTTTATAAAGTTGCAGCAATGTACAACTGCTTATAAAGAGATATTATTTTATCTTCTCATGGTTAGCATCAGTAAAACAACGTCTCTGAAGAGGGAAAATATGGAAGGCAAACAGAACACCTTTGGGGTGTTTGGCGAAACTGTTTGAGAAATAATTAATGAAAATAATGACTTTTTTAAAATTAAAAGCAATTTTAAAACTCATCTATACTACACAGGATCTGTATCTACAGTTAAGACTTCAAAATCTGATAGAACATTCAAGACTAGAAACGTTTTCTTGAAAGAGTATGGCTTTTACCTTCTGCGTCTGGATCAGATGAATTTACTACACTAAATAATAAAGTTCCATCTCCATTTTTTTTCAGATAACCAATCTGTGAATAGAACCATAAAGATATAATAGCAATCATTCAAACTGTTCACACCCAAAGGAGTTGCCCATTTACAGGGAAAACGATAAAAAGCATTTTCAGCTGTATTGAGATCCGGCACTTTGGAATTCCGTTCTTCATACAGAGAATCTTGGGTCACAGCTATGTAACACCACTTAGCAAATCTTTCAGAACAGAAGACTTAGGAGCAGAAGTTCATATATCATATCCTCAACACCTTATTCATCTTTCTAAATCAGTTCTAAAGTTTTCACCCAAGACAAACTCAATTCCATTATGATTAGCACAGGGCCAGCCTTTCTGACTGCAAAGTCTACAACACACATTCTTTTTAGAAGCTAAACTGTAACTCCTATCCACAAAGTCACTGCTTATTTTCAAATCTAGATTGAACTGCTTGTTTTCATGTCTCACCCACAGCTTTCTCTAATTAGAAGTACTTTTATGAACACACTACCAAATTCTTCAAGAGGAAGAAGTGTTGTGACAGATCTATTGAAGCACACAAGCACAGTGCTAAAAAGGTAGATGTGAAAGACAATAAAGCACACCAGGGTCTGTAAAGGTAGAGCCAGATCTGATGCAAAAAGCCAAGCTGGTGTCAGAAACTGACTACACAAGAATTGAGAAAAAAAAAGACTGTAACCTCTCAATATAAAGTGAAAATGAAAATAGCTCTCTCCCTACAAAAATATTAGTAAATACTTCCAAGGAAATCAACCATAAACCTCCCCTATTTTGTTTTTTATCCCCCTCCATGTGAAAAAGTTTAAAACTCTCTCCATACACGGGGCCAAAGCTAATATTGGCATACAATCAAAATAGAGGTGAGAGATGCTGGAAAGAGAATGAGCCAGAATAACACCTTCAAGTGATGGCAAAAGTTAGCAATGGCTGAATTCTAAGAACAGGCCAATGTTACCTAGATTCAGTAGGACATGCATTGGGGCTGTCTAGCTGATTAACAGCCCAGGCATTTAAGAGCTGCACAGTTTGAGAAACTTCCTTGAACACTGCAACACTGACTGCATCAGCATGAAAGACTGCTATTGCTTTGAAGAGATTAAAAAAGCCACTCTTACTTTGGAAGCTTCCAACAGCCTTCAATCCTAGAAAGTCTTCTAATTATCCAAAGAAACAGAAATACACTGAAGCTAAGCCTTCACCCTCTATTCTTTGCAGCTTTACTTCATAATCCAGTTGAACGTAAGGTGACTCCATAATAAGAGCCACGACCAAAGAAATGGACACTTAAGTTTGAAGACACAACACCACTAATGCTTCAAAGCAAAGTTCCTTCTGCAATAGTTTTTAAACAAATAGGTGGAAAATTCAGGACATGGCAACATCCTGATTCTTTTCTCGACTGCAGTGGCCACTACAGTGACAGATGAGAAATGAGAGCAAAGGTGGGAGTAAGTCTCTACACAATTCAAGGGAAGAGAGCAAATGTATCTCAGTACAGATCTGTGGCAAACACCTGGAGCATTCACTCCAATCCCAGCATGAAGAAACGAAGGAATCCACCACCCTCATCACAGAGCTAAAAAACCCACAGCTCATTAACAAATCCTTCAGAGAAAACTGCATTAACAACATCACCAAGCTTGTACTCCCAAAATCCTCCAGGTTTTTGGAAGAGGAAGAGCTCTTGAAAGAGCAAAAATCCGAACACATGGAACAATATCCGAATCACACTCAGGACCATCAAACCTGCTATCTAAACCTAGTCAATGAAAGATCTTTGTATTTGGTACTCATGCTACAGCTGACAGCTACTACTTGTAAGTACAAAACTACAAGAGGTTACAGACTTTGCTCATTAAAAACAGTAATTCAACACTTAAATATTCACTAATTCCTTGGGTGGGGTGGGAGATGGGGAATCCTAATAGCCCTTCAACCTATGCTATAGTTTGCTTTTTCTGAGATTGCAACAATAAGAGGAGTGTGATGTTTTAATCACTTTTAAGGGTAAGGATTGCAATTCAAGACAGAGCAACATTTCACAGTTTCCTCCAAGTGAACTTCCAAAGATATTTAACACACAATAGAACTTGAGATCCACTTACGATCCCCTACAATGGCTTTCAGTGGGAACTAAATGATAGACAACAGCCATATTGGTATTCCACACAGAACACACATCCCAGATGCTCCAGTCTCAGAAAGCCTAACAGTGAAGCCTGTTTCCTAACGTGAAACAAAGAATTCATCAGTCAGGCACAAACTGGAATTGCAAACTGCCATGTGCAGTAGACCTTGCTATTGGGTAGATATCGATTGATCCTATCCCGAGCTTCATCTGCTGCATGCTCCACTAGTGCCAGGACATGTTCTTCAGCAGTGCTGTCTGTCAGGCTGCATGCATTTCCCTCAGGTTCAAAAATACAGCTGAAAAAGAGAAGAGGAGGAGCTGTAGAAATTAAAAGCTGAAACAAAACAAAGGGCTGAATTCTGGCTTTGCTTAATAGAACAATCAGTCCCACTCTTCTCCCAGTGTCAGTCTACTTCAGCATTTAAGTAGAATTATAATCGTATTATGAAGTTTTGCAGCAGAAGCTGTGGACTAGAAAACTACTTAACTTCAAAAATTTAATTGTTTCTGCACCTTGATGAAAATGAAGTATAAAATGAAGTACAAAACAGAGACTGGGAGGGAGTAAAATGGCATTAATACAGGGTGAATACTGTATGCATCCTTAGTTTCCCACATGCATAAATACACTATTTTCAAAAATTCCAAATAGGAAGATGCAGAAAAGAAATTATGTAATGAGGGACAGAAATTGTAGTTAATCAGAGGAAAAACCCAACAGGCTGCATTTATGATTATGTCATATAGCTGCTTGCAGAAGTAGGACACAACTCCCAGTCTAACAGGGAGTCCTATGTTTGTTAGTATTGGCAATTAGCATTCCTAATCTGTATCAATCACACCATTGCTTGTAATTGAAATTACAGAATTTAACATTTATCTTTCAGTAGATCCGTTTTCATTACAGCACCAAAAAATAAACCTCTACAAAGAAGCCTACCCACGGATGGAACTAGCTAACATAGCTATTACATAAAATCAGAAAAAAGGTAGTATTATAAAGAGAAATGTGAAGATATCATAGAATATGGCAGTCTTCATAATATTTCATATATAAAATAAATTCTGTACATCAAAATATTTCAGGGCATTATATGGACATTAGACACTAGGGCCAAACACCTTAGATACTGGGTAGAGCATCTCCTCACACCAAATCCATTTCTCTCTCCTGGGTTATCTTCTTCCATTTGCTTAGCTAAGAATTTCTCTCTGTATATAGATTCAGATCCGATACACAAGTAAGTTTTGCTATTAAAGACAATAAAAAGATCACAGGATCATACTATTACAAGACAAATGTGTTATACGATTTTGTTTCATTGAAACTTTAAGAAAGGGTGTACACACCAGGAAGCTCCTCGACAACTGGCACCTTCTACCACACTGTACAGAATACTTAAAGGACAAGAATTTTAAGAGAATGTTCAGAAGATTGCAAAAACTACTTAAACATTAGGATGTTAAGTGATCAAGTCACTTTTTAAACTATATAGAGGTCTAAGCTGCTTTAACAGTTTAAAAACATTAACTCCAACTCCTTCTCTGTTTTGAACCATGAAATGTGAAGGCAAAAATGTCTGCTATTAGGTTTGATTTTTTCCCCCTCTGAGGGTCTTATTGTTCATCAAAAAATACAGATGCAAAAAGAAAAGTGTTTAAAAGTTCCAAGTCAATTAGAAAAAAAATCAAATGCCAACTACTAAAGTTACATAAACATTGAAAAGAACAGGGAAGTAAATTTATGCCACAACTGATTGCTGAGAAACTGGTATCAGGATAAAACTAAAGGTCGTAATTTTTAACTCTCCGAACTGTATGTTAAGGTAGATATTAAAGACAGAGCAGCACTGTATGGTTTGACAGCATCACTTTCTTGCTCTGTGACAAGGAACAAAGTTACTCCTGTAGTAGAGTTTGTGCACAGATCCTGGACACCACACAAACCAAATCATCGTGTCTTCTGAAAAAATACAATCAAACAAAAACCAAAGCACCTCCTCCTCAAGTCTGGTTTACAAAAAGGTGCTTTCAGTTGATTCCTATGCACAATGCATTAAACAAGGGACAAATTACACTTTCTTAGTTCCCCATGATATAGCAACAGACTCGTTTTAGTATGTTATAATTAGAATAGTTTCCACAAAAAAAATTACTGTTTACAATTATTTTTGAAGATACATGTTGCAGTCTTCTATTTCCAGAAAACAACTACATTAGAGAACTACTTCTTCCATCAGACATTAAGGATTACAAAAACTATGAAAGTGTAAAAAATTAAAAAGTAGCTGATGAGAACTCTAAAATTCACTTTTAAAAAACATGAGACAAGGCATATTTCACTATTTTTACTCCGAAGGTTTAAAATGAAACCTGTGCAACATACCTACATGATCAGATTATTTAAGACATGAATAGTGGTATTCTGTTGCAGAATTTCTTCCGCAAAATTCCAGCTGATATAATGCTCTACAATTTAAATTCACAATCTATCTTTGGATGTCTACACAAGAACACTGAACAACATAGGTTGCTTGTCTATCATGGCTTCTGCTAAAATCTCATTTAAAAGATTGACTAAATTTAGATTTTAAAAAAAACTTTACTAAATAAGATTTTAGCTATAGAAACATGGATTTGTGACATGGGGGTGACTATTGGCTGGAGGAATATTATTGCACTAGCAATGTATTTTACAAAGAAGCTTAATAAGATTTCATTGGGGAGATGTTATCATCTGCTCCAGAAATAATCTCCTGTACCTTCATAACCTGCCAGATGAGGTTAAATAAAATCACTCACTGATGTGGGGCCACTTTGCCCTCCTGGAAAGAACCTGTTACATTCTGATGCAACTCTTTTGGAAAGGAAAAAAAGGGACAAAATGCAAAACGTATTGTGGCTATATCCAAAATAAAATAACATTTTAAACCATCAAGAGAAGAAACCATTCATTATTTTATATAGGTATAAAGAAGAATAAAAATATCTATATAGATTTTAATTGTAAGTGTGTAAAAGAATATGCAGTCATCTTTTGAATAGTTTGCTTCAAGTTGGGATTCACTAAGTTATTAACCAAGTTCTATAAAAAAACAAAATACAATAAAATTGCCCATTTATCCTATGGACCTCAAGGAAAAATGCTGAAAGCAGGTTTTTTCCTCAGTTCTTTGCTGCTAATACTACAAAAGCTGCAACAAGCCGTAAGCATGCCCATTAAAACCTTTACCTAATAACTTCTTTATTTTGCTTTTTGGATTTCTTAGTAGTCTCTGCTTGTACAGGAACAACTTCAGGAACAGGTTCTTCAACTGCTGTGTCCTCATCACCCAAAAGAGCTGCCTGCTGAGAAAAATCCATGTCCTGCATAAACGACATGCTGCGCTTCAAAGCTAACAGCCGTTCCTAGAATCAGAAAGGACAGAGCGGCAGGGACTTAACCTTTCCCTCATAGCCAAGATGCTATGATAATGGGATGGGATGGGAATGGCCATGGCCTTATTTTGTTCTTAATGTCTTGTTTCCAATGGCGATGCAACATGATTTGGTCATGGTAGCATGGCATCAGAATTTCTGCAGCCCAACTATCAAGAGAGAAACAAACAAACAAACAAACTGCATATGCAAAAACAACTGTCTATTTTACACAAAACTTACCATCACTGTAACACATGCACACACACATGCACATGCACGCGTCCACACGCAGAGCAGCTCATAAAAACCTTCATTTGACAAGCCAACCACAGTATGAGTAAAAAGTATTTGCAACACCTTTGAAAACTCCCCGACACCCAACACCTCGAAAAAATCAGAGCTTTCTTGTTTATGTAGAAATAAAACTTAAATGAGATCTTGCTTTCAAAGTTTCAGCCAGAAGCAAGATTTTACAGTAGAGTTTGATATATATATATATATATCTTAACTGCTTCCACTGAAAGAAGCTCCTATAGACTTCAGTGGTGCAGGTAAGGTTGAGAAATTACTGAGATATAACAAGAATTCCATCAAGTCCTTAAATATACCAGCAATAACTGGCACTGCTATAATTAATCATAGATGGATGAAATAACATTTATCATTGTTACTAACTATGTTTCTTTTAAATATGATAAACTAAAAATCCCCAAGGTTTCTGGTTTTTGTTTTAAATAGGTCTCTTACTTTGCTCATCATCTTAAAGCCTGTGTGCAGTATCTTCTTGGCTAGCTTGTAGTAAACAGTATCTGGTCTGTTGTAAGTCATTGCATTATCACACATCAGTTTAAAATCTGCCTGTAAAATACAAAACAGAAGAACAGTTAACATTTCACGTCCTTTGCTAAATGACAGGAAGATACTATTCCATCTTGACACCTCTGTGAAGAACACACTAATATTCTAGCAGCAGGCTCATGAATGCAAGCCAAAAGCAGAATTGCAAAGGTTTGAGCCTTTTTTACCTCTCCAACACGCTCAGTTTTCTTTGGAATTGGCTTTTTGATTATAAAAACACTCCTTCCTGAATGTCAAGTGGAACGTTTTCGCCTTAACAAAATGGACCAAACAAAAGAAACGGAGAAATCACCACAAGGACCGAGCCACCAAGGTAATGTTTTAGAGCATTTAAGCCCTCTGCCTTCAATTAACGAGACCATCATAAAGACAGAAATTGAGAAGGCGACATGGAGGAGCAAATTATGGGCCAGGAAGTAAACAAAGTACATGTAAGCTACACATCTAGTGATGGCCTTTCAAGTGCTGCAGAAAAGACCAGTCTTTTGCTTGCCTAACTTTGAAATAGACCCTTTTTTCCTGCAGCAAAACAGGCCAGTTTTCTGCAGAAACTGCCCCACTTCTAAATGCAGGAAAGAGTTCTTCTGGATTCTACTCTTAGATTATTTATTGTCTTGTGACTAGCCTCAGCCAGTTATAAGAAGTATATCAGAAATGACAGGCAAACTTTCGAGCAGACCTTGTTCCAGAGGTTAAACACCTACAAACTCCATTTCTGTATTAAGCTTATGCCTTTGTAGTTCTGTGTATTTACAGGTAGCTTCATGTATCTAGAAAGGGATACTAGAAAGGGATCTAGTTTGTATCGCAAACTACCAGCAGAAGTTAAGTCTTTCAGGAAAAAAACAGAAGAATCTGTCAGTCTAAACAATATTGCAATCGTAATTTTTTTTTAGGTTTCTATCCCACCAGTTTCAATACTGCAATCTTGCCTTTAACTAAACAGTCACCTAGGTCCCATTCAAACTTCCCTTTTAAGTTGTTGAATAAGACAATCCAGCAAGATAGAATTTAGAGACCTGAAAGCCATTGCTGATTGCAATGCTATTTATGGAGCTTTTTCTACTATTTCCTATTAATCTCTATAGCATACCCAACAGAACAGAAAAATCTTTGTCAAAGCACCTGTAAGAAATGCAAACCACTCTTTGCTCACCTTTCTGGACCTTTCAAAAGAAGAGATTAACCTTGAGAAGAAGCCAATGCTTCCTGCTAACATCATTCTATTCAAAAAACAATTCTGAAGGCAGCTAATAGACCTTCATGAATCATTTAAGGAAACCTCCTCTCCTTCAGGAGCTGGAAATACCATGAAAACATTTCTTATTGCGCTATCCGTAAAACCGTGATGCATCTAATAAATTATTACAGCAATAACAATATATTAAATAACTAAGTCAAGTTGCAAATAACCTCTCTACATAAGTTGCTGCCAGAAGATAATTTCAAATGAAGTTACATGAAAAACAGGATAATTAAAGATAAAAAATAAGTAGTTGTTACTGACTCTTATACAAGATGCTTTAGTATATCCACAGTTTTCTTGCAGACAAGTCAAAATCACATTTTAATCAATCTAGCCAGGTCTAAATTTAAAAAA
>VZRN01004719.1:1289742-1398986 GCA_013397935.1 Dasyornis broadbenti | reverse complement strand
GGGGGGGAGCTCAATGGCTCAAGTCTTTGTGATAGTCTTACTCCTGTTTAAGTTCAGCAGTGTGAAGAATTCCACAGAACTTCAGAACATGTTCTTGGTTTCCACAGTAATTTTTAGTAGATGATTGCAAAACCTGACAGAGTATTTGTAACACATTGAATATAGAGAAGTGCTCAATTCTGAAAAAAATGAGCATCCATTACTGTAAGAAAAGTTTCTACAGTTAAAAAGAATCTGCAGTTTCTTACTAGTTGTGAAATATCTAATTTTTTATTAATTCACCTTGAATTCAGTGACTGATTTGTATTCATTTGCTGCAATTTTTTCCTTCATTGTACCAAAATCCATTGGGTGTTTTATTATCATGGAATATCCCGGAGCAATGGCATCCGTGACTGGAAAAGCAAAAAACCCATGAGGATCTTTCCTAAAAATAAAAACAATACATTTAGATTTATAGCAGCAAACAAACTGATCCTTGCTGTTATATCACATTAATAACATAACAGCACTACTTAAAAGAGAAAAAACACTAAAAGCATTCTCATAAAACAGATGCATGTTTGAAAAATTTCTTGATAAAGGAGAGCATTTTGATTTCACATTTGTAGACTTCTTGAAAGACATGAAAAATGTCTTTCAATTTATTCAATGATCAAATCATCAATTCAAGCTAGTTCTTGTATTTCTTAATTAATTCTTGCATGCCTTCTATGTCTCTACACTCCAAATTGGTCTTTTGGCTTCACTGAGTTAAAAACCTCAATTCTTCTTGTTCATAAGCTCCTCTACAAATAAATACAATGTTTAATTTTTTAAAATTAGTTCCAAATTCAGCTTTTGCTACATAATAAAAAGGAATATTTTTTCTAAACATGACATACAGGTTTAAGAAAACAATATAATAAAAAGACTTGCCAAATTAAGAGGATTATTAACTAACCAGGTTCTAGATTTGCTTTGTATCTGACAGTGGACACTGAATGAAACAAAATTTAACTAAAGCAGTTCAATCTTTTAAAGTATTACAGAGTCATACCTGGCTTTTAATCCCTAAACTAAGTCATTAATATATAATAAAGTTGTAATGGCAATGTATCCTCTGCCCAAAACACTTACTTCCCTGCCAAATGCTAGAATTGCAAAATTGATAATAATTTTCCTCATCTTTAGAAACTACCAGGTCTGACATGGTTGCAAAGGTTAACAAATATAGGCCCTATTTTCAAACAGAAAACCAGAATAAGAAGCTGTAAAGTAACACATATAAATGCACATTAGACACTGCCTACACAGCTGAAGATACAATAATGTTTACTACCTTTGGAGCTGGCGAAGGAAGTGTTCCAGTAACTGCTGGATCGGTGTACTCTCATTTTCAGCTGCATTTTGAGATGAAAACACAGGTAAGAGCAATGAAACAGAATACAGGTATACTTGTTTATTTAAAAGTATAAATACCAGAGAGAAAATCTTACAACACGCACAACTTGTACTGATCTGAAGCTGAATGAGAAATGGATTTCAAAGCAGAAGCACATCAGATTTCTAAGTACACAGTACCTATTTCTTCTATTTTCTAAGCTTTTTTTCCTCAGCTTCTTTTTCCCATTAAAACCTAGCACCCATTAAATCAGATGTAGTGCTTAGTCTAGTAGCTCTAAGAATATGTATTAATAAGATTAAAATAAGGTGTTATATATTTTTGCAGGGCAAGTGAAAATTGATTGCTCAAATACTGCAGTTGGGAAATCGACATTCTTACAACATGTTAACCATGCAATTTTGATGGTTTATTCACCATAAACCCCATGCAATCAGCTCCTCTGAACCTTTCAATCATAGAGTGACAAACAGATGCAGATTTGCTGGCAAGAGAGGTACCGATTACAATTTCACTTCCCAGGCAGATCACACAATAAACGCCAGGGGTTAATTACCTGTTACTTCAGAGAGTCTGGCTTTAGTGAAGTTTGAAACACTAAAGAAGCATCTAGAATTAAAACTCCCACTCTTTATCATGATAAAGGAGAGACACTTCCTTTCTTAACCAGAACGGGTCAGGTAATTTATATGCTTTCCAACACCATTTTACAAGCAGATGAAAAGAGAATAATAAAGGGACCAGTTTTTAGCTTGTCAGTTTTTAAGTCTCCTGACAACCCAGAGACATAAAACTCTGACCAGAAAATTCTGGTTACCTTGACAGTTGATGGCCACCATTCCTCAACTTAATGCACAGTCACAATTACAAAATTCCTTGGAGTTACTTGACCAGTCAAAGGGCAGTATTCCAAAGACAAGACTCATAATATTCCTAAAGACACAATTTTTTGCCACTAGGTTCCATTTTCAGGCTTACATGTAACTGAGATCATGACATATTAGAAAATTCTCTTAAGTAAAAGTTTCCACTGAGTAATGTTGAGTTTTAATTATCAAGCAATGGCTACAAGTAGAAAAAGCATGGCAAAATCTTAAAGGATTAAACACGCAAAAGTTGCCACACACAAGTGACAAATATTTTGGCTGGTAATGAGAATTAAAGAAAATTCGTAAACAAAAAACGGGTGGTGGGTGGTGTCTACAGTCTTGAGAGACACTATCACAACTTCCTTTTGATGAGAATAGAGATACTAAAACCCCACATACATTAGAAAACAAAAAAAGACTGTAACAACACCTAAGAAGTCTCCACAAGAGTTTTTTCCCTTGAACGAAGCAAAACTCGGTTTCAGACGTTCTGATCACTGTTGTGTAAATGCTAAGGAGAAGGAATCAGGGGAGCACTATGCACAATAATACTTTTATAACGAGGCTTATTCTGCCAAGTAACAGAAGCCAGAGACAGATGTCCTTAGCAACTTCAGTCACCTGAAAACAAACCTACTAAAACCTGGGAGCACCAAGAGGAATATACACTTTTTAGATAGCAGAAAGTTCTGAATGCTGGAAAAGGTAAAGTCCCCACATTGCAGTAAATCCTTGTGAAAATTTAACATTTTGGTACCTTTGACAAAAGCTTTTTGTGTGCTTTTAAAAAGAACCAAAACGATTTAATTTTTCACACTGCTCACCTGGCTGAGTTCTGCATGCTCTGACAGGACGATCTGGAGGAGGTTCAACCTCCACCTTTTTCCCAGGATCAAAGTCATCAGTTTCTCCTTCAGTGTCACACTGTTCTTTCTCCCTTTTCCTCTTTTTCTCTTCCTAGCACAGCAGAGATAAGACATATTTTAGAGGGACATACTTGGAATGTGCAATCCCACACACCAAAAGATAAGCAACAGTGTTAACTTGGAATACTCATTCAATATCTGAGTCATAATACGGTCTAAACAGTACTGCACACATTTTCACTGTCACTTTTTCAATGTTTTTCTCCTATTAAAACTAAATTGTTCATCTTTTGCTACTCTGTATTTAATATAGTATTGTTCTAGCATTCCTGCCCTTTTATTGAAATGTTGAATTCTGAAGCTATTCATATGTAACACTGCACAATAATAAGCTACACCAAAGCTAAAAGTACACTCCCTAAAAAGGAGGCAAAACATGTTTGTGACCTGGCTAAAATTCAAAACATCCAACTGAAAAACAGAAGCATTCATTCAAGGCAAATATATAATAAAAAAACAGTTATAAGAAGGAAGCTTTAACTTTGTTCACAGAAGCATCACAAGGATATCTTCTTTAAATGGCAGAAGTACACCAACTCACATACAAGGGTCTTCTACATTTGTGAAGTGCTGTCTCCAAACAACAAGCTTCTTGTAACAGTGATTTAAATGAAGTTCTGCACCAGATTTTAGACCTGATAAGCAAGCATGAAGGCTGGTGTGTCTGAATTCTAAAATTCACAGGTTACCTTTCTCTTTCTTCTTTCTTCATCATCTAGATGCTTTTCTTTTTCTTTCTCTGACTTTTTCTTCTTTTTTTTCTTCTTTTCTTTATGTCGTTCTCGCTCATGATCTGATCTGTCATCATAGTAACTAGAATCATGCCCCGACCCAGAGAGTTCAGTCACTTCACTGCCTCCAACTTTAAGAACCAGCTTTAGGGGTTTTTCCAAAGGCTTATCCACATAATCTAAATATAAAATAAAATAAAAATAACAGTAAATGCACGAGGAGATAACAGCACACAGCAATTACGGAATCAGACTCAATTACACTGAAAAGACCTCTGAGACTGAGTTCAATCTATTACCAAACCATGTCAACTAGACCATGGCACTAAGTGCCACATCCAGTCTTTTCCTAAACACCTCTACGGACAGTAACTCCACCACCTCCCTGGGCAGACCATTCTAATACATAATCAGCTTTTTTGTAAAGAGATCCTTCCCAACGTCCAACCTGAATTTCTCTTAGTGTACCTTGAGGCCATGTCCTCTCATCTTGTCGCTGGTTACCTGGGAAAAGAGACCGACCCGCACCCGGTTACAGCCTCCTTTTGGGCAGTTGTAGAGAAGGATAAGGTCTCCCCTGAGCCTCCTTTTCTCCAGACTAAACAACCCCAGCTCCAAGGCTTCTTCTAGAGCTATTGTTTATAGGAATTCGTTGCAGGTCAAAAACATACACAATATATTTTGGGAAGAAAAAAAAAATAGCTAAGGCTAACAGATCCGAGCTAACAAACAGTCGTTCAGCACATCTTACGTTGTGATATTCCAGAAGCCTGCACCAAGTAAGAAACTGTCTCCTCGCCCTCCCCGAAAACGTCGCAAGATCCTTGTCAGAGCAAGGTGAAATGAAGCATCACTCAAGCACCGCAGCGACCGGATCCCCTCAGGACCAGCCGTGGGAAGCACGGAGATGCTCGGGCTCACACCCCACCGCCCGCCCCGCCGCCGGCAGCTCCGGCACTCGGAGCAGGGGCTCTGCCCAGGCCCCCCAACCCGCGCAGGGACGCCGGGCCCCGCCGACCGCCGCGTCGGGGAAGGGGCGGGCACGTCCCGACTACAAAGAGCTCCTCCCGGCCCTCACCGCTGTAGGCGGTGGCGGGGGTCGAGCGCCATTCTGCTTTCTCGGCTTTGTGCTTCTTGTGCTTCTTCCCCATGGCGGAGCCGCAACCGGCCCCACCGGAAGCGCTGGGGCGGACGGCCCCTCCCGCCCGCCGCGGAGGAAGATCCGGGTGAGGGGCCGGCCCTGCCTCGCCCAGCGCGCCCTTTACAAACGGCGGCAGCCGCAGTGCGTGCCCGGTGCCTCAGGCTTGCCCCGCGCTCCTCTCGCCGCTCCGGCGCGTCGCTCCCGAGGCTGTGCCTGCCGTGAGGTGATTCCCTGTCCCCGGCGCTGAGGCGGGAGCAGCCCGCCCGGACGCGCGACTGCGCTCGCGGTGCGTCCCGAGGCTGCCGTCGCCATCTCCTGAGGGAGGGAAGTCTCGATCCCCATCCTGGTCCCGGTCCCGTTCCCGGTCCTTGCGGTGGGCGGTGTGCACGTGGACGGGGCACCGGGAAAGGGCTGTCTGTGCAGTGGGCTTGTAGCAGTCTCTGGAAATCGTTTCTCCTTGGCATCGCTTTTCCCCTAGGAGCGAGAAGGATGGATGACGCCGCTGGGGATTTGAAGCAAGCGCTCCCAAACGTGTGTGACAGCGTTCAGATCCATGTGGAAGTTCACCAGAAGTCGAGCAGGTCTCTGATCGGAGCGTTGCTTGCTGCGACTCGTGCCCGTTTCATTTCGTCCTCGTTCTGCGTCCCTATAAGAGCCCGCAGCACCCAGCTCTGCTTTCTCTGTGCTCTCCCAGGAGTTTCCACGTCTGCGTCTTCCCGAGATTGAACAGAGCCATTTCTCTGAGTTTCATCTTGTGTGTCATGTCATCTAGTCTCACAATCAAGTTGGTGGCCACATTCTGGGCTTGCCCCAGTTTATCCTTGTCCCTCTTATGGCAGAGCTCAAAAGTGCACACCTCCAGACATGGTCTCACAAAGCCAGCAGATGGAAAGAGTCACTTTCCCTAACATCTGCAGTGTTGGTAACACAGCCTAAGATAAAGTTGTCCTCATTTTTAGCAGGGGCACACGCTGACTCATTGCCAACTTGTCCAGCAGTACCCCCAGGCTCTTTTCTGCAAAATTGCATTTCATCCAGTTGGGCTCTGACCTGTTTTGTTATCTGAGCAGTGGGTGGAGAGATAGGATTTCATGGTTACTTTTGTTGAACTTCAAGAGGTTCCAGTCCAACCATATTGCCAACCTGCAGAGGTACCTCTGAATGGCAGCTTCACTCCGGAGTACTGATAGCTCTCCCTGCTTTGGTGTTATTCATAAACTTGATGCAGTTACTTTCCATCCCATTGTCAAGGGTTTAAACAAGGATGTAAAAACAATGCTGGTCCCACTATTAACAGCATCACCTCACTTTTCCCCACCTGAATTACTGACAGCTCTGCTTAATCTTTTGTACTAATCACAGCCCTCTGAGCTGGACAGTCCAACCCACCTTGTCCATTTATCCGCTCTCCTTATCTCACCACTTTGGATGTCTGGATCTATGGGAGAGCGTGTCCAAGGTGTTAGGAAAATCAAGGTGTAAAATATCCACTGTGCTATTTTTGTCAGGCTTAAAAAAGCAAAGATCTGAGAATTTGCTCTGGTTATACATCACTGAAATTGCAAAATTAAGTCTTCAAAACTGTATTCCTTTTTCTGTATTTTTTTGTCTGTTCTGGAATTCTCCTTATATTATGTCCCCATCCTGAGGTTTCAGCTGTCCTGAAAGTATAATGGAGCTTCCAAGTTGAGCTCACCAAATTCAGTCTAGTAGCTTGGCTTTGAGGTTTTCTGGTTTTCCTACTGAAACACAGCCAGATTGCATAACTGCTTTCCATTCTTGAAATCTTCTAGCTGTGTTATTCAGTATCTCCTGATATGACTTCAAACAGAGCAAATAGTATTACTTGGATTATGTCTTTTAATGCACAAGTTAAAAACAACAATCAAGCTCGTTGCTTTTGCAAAAAGAATGAATTTGACAAGTTCTTTTTCCCTGCAGAATGTTGGAGGAGGATTGAATGGGGTTTGGGGTTTCTGTGTCGGTTATTTCTTTGGGGTTGTTTTTTTTTTGTTGTTGGGGTTTGGGTTTTTTTCTTTGTGGTTGGTTGATTTTGGTGTTGTTTTGGGGTTTTTGAGTTTTTTTTGTTTGGTTTGGCTTGATTTTTTTTTTGTTTGGTTGTTTGATTGTTTAGTTTTTGGTGTGTGTGAGATGGAAGCTGTTTTCCATGAAGGCCTCATGTATGAGCTAATGCATTCTGACACTAATTCAAATTTCCCTGTAAATGTCAATGCCATAAAGTAATGGTGTTTCCTTCTTGTTAGTGTGGCCAAGGAAGAAGATATTAGGATGAGTGTCTTAAAGCTGTTGAACAGACACAACATCGTGTTTGGTGATTACAAGTGGACAGAGTTTGACGACGCTTTCCTTAACAACAATGTGCAGTCTGTGTCGATTGTGGATACAGAGCTGAAACTGAAGGACAGACAGGTATTCCCAGTCAGGAATGTGCAGCTCTGTTCATGTGCCCTTGAACCAGTTGTAGGCAGACTGGTGGTAACCTAAAGTCTTTAGGATGATGTAGTATCTCTAATTAGGCTGACTAGTATAACTAGGAAAAGGTGGCTAAGTTTTTTTTTACTGCTTAGTAAGGTCTGAAAAAGAAGTTTTAAGCTTCAGAGATTAATGCTAGCTGAGACCTGTAACTTTCTTTTATTCTAACTAGCTTTGAATGAGAAATATGATGCATTACAAGTCTTTTTATGTTCCTTTTAGCCTATTGACCTGAGCAAAAGCAGTCTCTCTCTTCATATTTTTCATCTGAATGAAGAGGGACCAACCTCTGAAAACCTGGAAGAAGAGAATGAGGATATCACTGCAGCTCACCACTGGGTGCTGCCAGCAGGTACCTGTGTGATATTTCTGGAAGTTCTAGAGCAATTACAATGAAAGAAAATATTGCTAAGGGTAAAAGTGTTTATGGTAGGTACCTGTTAAAGGTATTATTTGTATTTATTGTTTGTCTATAGAATGAATATATTTGGACTTTTTTCTTTGTGGTTTTGACTGAACTGCTGCAGGTAATTCCAAAACATAATTTATTTCTGCAATGTTTGTGGGTGTGTGGAAATAACTGGTATTTTGGTCTAAAACATACAGTCATAATCAGAAGCATGCAAGTTTTCAACCCTGCAAGCTGAATTCCAAATTTTATTTGACTTGAATACCCACAAGAAACTCATCACATATTCATTTTCCAGAAGCCACTATTGGCTTCCAGCCCCCAATACAGTACTGTTCTTATATATGAAACAGACAAACAAAGTAAACAGATTTAGTCCTTGTTGTCTGGAGAGGACTTTTGCTCTGTGCTAGAGCAAGACCTGCCTGTTTCTGTCTTGTACTTGGGGAAGCTGGTTTCTCTGCCTGGAAGGAGAAGCACAGGTGTGAGCTAAAGCTTAGAAAGACAGTAATTCTGAAACATTTCCTACTCTTTCCATGTTGTGAAATGCCTAACTATCCATTACATTTATTTTCAGGAAGAATTCAATCTGATACATTGGCATTATTCTCACAATTTTGTGGTTTATAGTTGTTCAGTCTTTTTGCTTCTCTTTGCTGAAAGTTGGAAGCTAACAGCTAGGAATGATTGATAGTCAAATGACAACTTTGGTTTTTTTATGTGTTATTCAGCTGCATGGTTTTTTGGGTCCTCTACATCTTGATGTTAGGGGAAAAAAAAAGCAAAGTTGAATGATAAAATCTGCCTTACAACCCTCCTCCTACCACAATTTTTCATTGCTCTCCTGGTGCAATATGAGTCTGTCCCCTACTGAGGATGGAAGGAACGATATTTTTCATTTAATGTTAAGAAATTAACGTTAATTTCTCGTCAAAATTATTTCAGGGAACAGAAGATGGGAAACTGCTGACCTTATCTGTTAGAAAGTTGTTTGCATTTTCAGAAAAATAACTCACTTTTCTTTCCCCTAGATACTTTACTTGTGTTCATGTATCTGTTCTTAATCCTTTATTTTAGTTGAACATAATTTGCAAACTATTTTGTGCTCCAATGATGAGTTACAAGTTCCAAGACTGATTTATCCTAAAGAGGTATATAATACATTGCTTTTGCAGCTGAATTCCACGGCCTTTGGGAAAGTCTTATCTATGACACTGAAGTTAAATCAAATGTAAGTTGAAAATTAATAACAATTAAGATAGCTTGAGGAGAAGTAAGAGCTAAAATGAAGCCTCTTTGAAGTTTGCTGCGTCCTGTGGAGATGTGGGTGGAGGCTGGGCAGAAGGGAATGGGAGTATAACTTTGTTTCTGGCAGCAGCTAAACAGGGAATGGGCTTGGCAGTAATGTCAGCCAGCACTGTTACGGTTTATACAAATGCACATTCCATGATTTGAGCAGTTCTAAGTGCCCTCCCACTTGAAGGCTGGTAAGACATTGGAAAGAAACAAAACAGTTCTATGGGGTCATTTTCTAGCTTGAAGATCCTGTGCATTCATCAAGGGTTGTGATGATAACTGCCAAAGCTTGTAGAATGGTAATACTGTAATCTGAAATTTAGTAATTGTGATACAAGTAAAACCCACAAATAGTTCAATTCAGCTTCTAAGTGAAATGCTTGGACACAAATAATTAATTCATTAGCTTATATCTGTGAAATGACTATTTTATTAGATTTGCTGCTGTACTAAATATCAGCAAGCTGATCACTGTTGAGTGCAAAAGTATATTGGTAAAAAGAAATGGTTGCTTTTAATGACTAAAACTAGAACTACTTTTGTCAAATTGTGATGAAGCTTTTTTCTTTAAACCATGGAAATGCCTGAGCCTGGTTGGGTTTTGAAATGGTTGCTGTGGATTTTCAAAATAGCACAGTGTCAATAGAATTTTGAAAAACATGTGGATTAAGTTCAGTTGTTTTTGCTGTTGTGAAATTACTCCATCTCAAGCATGGGATATTGCAGGAGCACCATTGCATTGTCCCATTAACACGTAGGGATCAAAAGCTCAATACAGGTAAGAGCAACAGAAGATAATGTGATATCAGGTGTTACTGTAGGTAAAAGTCAGTATTGATTCACACTTGAAGTTCATAGTCATTTATTGAAAGAGTTCTCTACTTCTTAATTCTAGAGAATTCTAAAATGAAGCTGCAGTATTTTTAGAAGCAAGCATTCAGGGAAATACGTGCAACTTCCCTTATTTGGAAGGATGAATAATGTGCAAATTCCTTGCAGTAGCTGATAGAAATGCTTCAGTAAAAAGGAAATTAAATGTAACAGGAAATGCTTTGTTTGGTGGGCTGACTACAACAAATGGAACAAATATGTAACTGTACAACACCTAAACAGGACCCAGAGTTTGCGTCTTTGACTCTCTTTGATTGGGCAGCTTATGTTTTATAGACACACAGCACATGGGACAATGAAAAATGAAATTAATTTCCCTTCCTAAAAGCATTTAATTGATTCATTTAAATGTTCTGGAACTCCATTTGTGCCAAGTACATTTTATTCTTATTCTTGAGGGAAGGACAGAAATCAATTCCCATCCTTTGCAGAAATAAATTTGCCTATGACTAAAAGACTTGAGCTCTTTTCTGTTGTTGTTGTTATGAGTTCACAATAGATATGATTATGAGATTGATTTTATTTGTAGTTGTATTTGTTGTTAATGTCTCTAATTTTTGTCTTTCTTTTTGTCCTCTTCAATTAGTTACTCGATTACGTGACAACAACATTATTATTTGCCGACAAAAATGTTGACAGCAACCTGATATCGTGGAACAGAGTTGTTTTATTGCATGGTAAAAATGATCTGTTTTAAACCAAGTAGATTCACCGGCTGTCTGTTTATACTTTCCTTCCGTAAAAACTTGTATTGCAGTCCTACGTAGGGAAATGAGGTGATACAAAACCAGCAGAAAAGTATTCCCTCAATAGTACAAATTTAGATGAAATGTAATGTCAGAGTCAAATCAATGTTCACATGTACTGTGTTTTGTATGAATTTAAATTCCAAAGTTTACAGTGCAGTTACAACTGTGGGTTTCTTAATTTTAATTTTTAAGTGATATTGTTGCGTTTTTATTTAAAGAGCAAAAATAATGCAGATACTGAAGGTATTAGGAGGCATATATTAGTTACACTTCTATCACAAAATTAAATATTTTGTTATTTATGGCTTTAGAAAAACTTTGAGGAAACTGGGAAATCGGTCTGTGCATTTTGTTATTGATACTGCATTCTGTTGCCAACCATTGCTAGTTTAGTACCTGTTATTTCAGTGAAGCTGAAATCTTCAGTCAGTCCTAGCTTACTCTGGAGGTTATACCACAAACGAGATTAGCATCAAATGAATCCATTTTCTTGCAAAATGCATCTTTGCCATTGATTTTGTCACCAAGACTGGTATTCAAAAATAAAGGGTCACAGTGGAAATAGTTTTTGACTGTACTTAAGTTACAACTGTCAATTTAGAAGCTTCAGGATGTTTTTGTTTGAAAGCCTTAATTTCAGACTCATACTCTGTTAACTGTGGTTGTACTGCCTGTTTGGAGAAAGTCTTTGTGGCTTTTCCACAGGGTATCAAGTCAGATCCGAAAGATTTGTTCCCAAGATGATCTGGGTTGCCCCAAGGAAGAAATTCCTTGGGAAAGTGGACAGAAGCTGAACATGATATGTTTCTGTTTTCCATGTTGGAAGAGTATGTTTCAGGAAGATACAATTTAATCAGAGCACAGATTACTGAGAGTGCTGATGACCATTAGCCCTGCTGGGGTGATACACTTTGTTTCTGTGGCTGTTCAGTGTATTTGTCTGCATATAAACTGTTACACTAACTATGCTAATAATTGAAAAGAGTATAAAGTCAAACATCAGCTCTAGGATTATAGTCAAGTAAGCGATTTTCTCGGAATACTCTGGTGTACACAATCATTGGCTGCTGTGTTTTTACTCTACAATTAGTGCTGTAATGAGAGCAGTTAAAAAGCTGTTAGATGTCATTAACAGTCTAATGCAGACTCTGTGTAATGTATGGATCTGATTTCAAACCAGGCCCTCCTGGAACTGGAAAAACTTCTCTCTGTAAAGCATTGGCTCAGAAGCTGACAATTAGACTGTCATACAGGTGATAATTTTTTGGAAATTTTTCATTTTCGCTTACTGTACTTAGTTGTTCTTTTTCACTAGCCCAAGAATATTTCATATTTGATTTCAAGTAACTTGTACCTAGTGCTAATGTGTGTTCTTTTTTGTAGTGCACCAGGCTAGCAGTAAAATTGTTCTGCTAGACTGCTTAGGAAATTTTAATGCCTTTTAAAATTTGTAATTATTTGTGCCCAAGTGTGTGAAAGGAATTTCAGTGGTGGTACAGTAATTTTTGCTCACATTGTACATCAATGAATATTAAAGGGCAAATGATCAAAGAGTATTTTGGGTTTTATATCTTCATGTTTGATAGAGCCTGGTTTTAATAGATAGCAATTTTTAAACTAATTTCTTTTGTACTTGGACTGTCTGAATGCCACAATCTGGAGAGGTCAGTTTGTATGTCAGACAGGTAACAAGTATTAGCCTAAAAGTTCATAGCAAGTTAACAAATTCATGTAAAAAAAAATAAAAAAATAAATTATGTAAAATACAAGTTGCAGAAAATAAATAATGTGTAATTATTGGCATGATCTGGCACAAGTTGAACGTATGAAAATCGTGAGCTGTACAATGTGTGGTTGAGATACTTTGTCACTTCTTGCTATAATGAAGAAAATCTTACATGAAGAGAAGAATGAGGCAATTATGGTGACTGTTACTTACCCTATTCTAATGAAGACATTCTAATACCAATTTAATATACAGAATTCTAGTGAGACACGTTGGTAGAAATTACAATTTCCAGCAACAAAAATAATACTGATAAAACATGTATTATGTTTTGAAAAGTACATAATTTAAAGTACTAATTCACAGAATTCCAGGATCAGAATGTCAGGAATGAGACTTAGAGAAGTTAATGATATCACTGATTTTTGTTTGCAGTGGAGTTGATACTTCTTTTTCCCTTCCTACTTTAGGTATAGGTATGGACAGTTAATTGAGATAAACAGTCATAGCCTTTTCTCGAAATGGTTTTCTGAGGTATGTATTGATGTAGCTAATTAAATTAACTTTGTTTTAGAAATTACACTGTAATTATTCTGTTCAGCTTGTTTCCTAATTACGCGCACCAGAGATTGCTCAGAATAATTAATGTATGTGAAAATGCTTAAGTAGAAGTTATATTAAAGTTATTTTTAAAAACAGGTGTTTACATCTTTAAATATGGTAAGCCTTGGAAAGCTGTGTGGTAAGAAAATAGTTAAACATATGCATATGCTGTCTTTCTAGAGTGGCAAGCTTGTAACCAAGATGTTCCAGAAGATCCAAGAGCTAGTTGATGACAGAGATGCTCTTGTGTTTGTACTGATTGATGAGGTAGGATTCCAATAGCATCATTGTACATAAAATTTAGCAGAAGGGAAATTGATGGGAAGGATCTGCAATAGTGTTCGTTCGTAAAGAATGATAAAAGCACTTTTGTGCTATTTCATAAGCTATATAACTGTGCAGATGAGTGAATTTTAGTCTTGACTGCTGCAGATTTGAGAGATTTGGAAGGCACATAGTATGACTTAGCAGGCAAATTCCAGCTGAAGATGAACCTTACTGGGTGGAACTTCCCTTGCTGCTCTGTGTTTACAAGTGGAATATTGTTTTAAACTTCAAAGTAGCCCAGATTTGTATTATTTGCACTCTTCCATTTGTTGTAAAGCTCTAAAAACGTGAATATGGTTCAGTTTATTGTCATTGGATTTTCTTCAAACTTGCATGCATAAGCAACTTAGTAAGTGTACCTTATTAAGTACCTTATTAAGTACCTTATATTAATACATTAAGTATTATTCTTAGTATCTTATTAGCTTTGTCATATTGAGCTTCCTGTGGGGAAGCTCACTCTAAATTCAATCTATTCATTATTCTGCTGGTGTGTCCCATTGCCTCCACCCCCAAAATTTAAAATGAAAACCAGCCTTTGTATTGCTGTCTAAACAGGAATTTCACTCACTACACTTTACTTCCTTGACATACCTTTCTTTCTCCCTGTAAATTTCTACTTAACAAAGGATTTTGAAGATGAAGTTTTAGATAGCAGGCACAGGGATCTGAAGGTGTATTGCATGGGTTACTTTTTTGCTGCCAGGACTCCAAATGTGCAGTCTTTTTGGGTTGTTTGGTGATTTTGCTGTTGTTGTTGTTTTGGTTGATTGGTTTGGTGTTTTGTAGGTGGAAAGCCTCACAGCAGCCCGCAGTGCCTTCAAGGCAGGCACAGAGCCTTCAGATGCTATTCGTGTGGTGAATGCTGTACTGACACAAATAGACCAAATTAAAAGGTATTGCTTGCATATTATTGCTACAGCAGAAGATCATTGACAATTATGGTATCCCTATTCCTGCTAAATTTCAATTCCTGCTTGGAATACTAAACCAGATTAGTTAGTGAACTATTCTTTGTTAATGATGCTAATTTTGAAAAGAAATAGGAGTAATCCAGCAGAATATTTCACATGTATCTGGGTGGACAACCAAATCTACAGACAGTATGCTTCCCGTAAAGATGGGGAGAGAAAAAGGACAGATCATCATGATGTCTGCTTGGAGAACAGACATAAAAATTGAAACGGAAAACATGTTAATTAAAGGTTCAAATTTACAATTCTGCTTTTCATATTTTTTGTGCATGTGTCAGAAACTATGCCAGTAGGCTCTAGATAGTTAATGTATATCACCTCTGCAACAGGGTTAGAGGGACTATGGACACTTGAGAAACAGCTGAATGAAAGAGACAGCACTGAAATAGTCTGGTGGTAACTGGTCAAGAGCTTCAGATCATTTAATGTAATTCATGATTGACAACAGTGATGTCACTGCTTATTGCATAAAATGACTTGAGTCATAAGAAGGAAGGTCTCAACCTGCCAGTCGCAAAAGGAGATAAATCTTTTACATGTGGCCTAAAAATCTGTTTTTGTCTTGAAGGTATCCCAATGTAGTTATCCTCACTACTTCAAATATTACGGAGAAAATTGACATGGCCTTTGTAGACAGGGCTGACATAAAACAGTACATTGGACCTCCATCTACTGCAGCAATATTTAAAATATATCTTTCTTGCTTGGAAGAACTGATGAAGGTAACACTTGAAAGCAAAACTGTAAAATGTGATATTTTAGTAAATTTGACATTTTAATAAAACTCTCTAAGTAACAAAAATACTTACATTTCATTCCTTCCCTGTATTTCTACTCTTACTCTAGAATTTAATTTTGAATGCATTTAATTTTCATACAACAGTGTGTAACTCTTCTTTCTAGTGTCAAATAATATATCCTCGACAGCAGCTTCTGACACTCAGAGAGCTCGAGATGATAGGCTTTGTAGAAAATAATGTGTCACGGTTAAGCCTTGTACTAAAAGAAATCTCAAGGTAAGATTCTGAAATTCTACTTTTTTCATATATATATATATATACACTGAATTGTGATACCCAAATTTCCTAACAGCTGGAGATCTGAAACATCTTTATTTTGAGGTTTTTTTTTTCTTTTTCTTTTTTTTCTTTTCTTTTTTTTGTGGGGGATAGTGGAAGAACCTTCAGGGCACACAAAGTGGAAGCAATCCCAATTTGCAGACATTTCTTAATCTCAGGTCTAGCTTGGCCTAGTATGCTTCTGGTTTCTGCTCTGCCATTTGAAGTCCTCTTAGCTAATTGCTGGCTAGATTAACCCTAGGTTTTAGTGGATGTTGGGAATTGTAATGCAGTTTAGCAGAAATAGCATGTGAATTAGGTCCTGCTAAGAAAGAGTCTTGAAATACCTCACCATCTGCTAGATCAGTATTTAGCACGGAGATACAAGTGGACAGAAACAACGAGGAAAGGAGTGGAGTGTAAATGGACAGTGTTATGGTTTGCAAGTATGCTGATAGAGCTGATAGTCTTTCACTGCTGCATAACAGTTCTTGAAACAATAAAAATGATACTCACAATATCAAGCAGTGTTTTTTTCCAAAGTGCTGGTCCCTATCGAACAAAATAATATTCATAAAGCCAGGCAAGTGTGGGTTTTTTCTCTTCTGAAGTATGTAGTCTTCAGCAGTGAGGAGTGAAGTAAAAGCAAGTAAGTTTTTCCAGGCATAGAGGTTTGCATTTTATATGCACAGAGTGGTGCTTGGAGAAGATGGAAACATATACCAAGTGGGTGAGGTGAAGGAAACTGTGTGTAAATGGTGGAAAGAAGGAGACAGGCAGCACCTGTAAGGTCCAGCCTTCAAAACAGTATTTTTTTCCAGTCCTTCTAAGAGTGGTTGTGTTTGTACCATGCTGTTTCAGTGTAGACATTCCCCCAGTTCATGAGATATGACACAATGATGTGAAGGGCCTGATGTAAGCGTTGGCAGGCAGCTGTGCCTGTGCTGTTTCTGTACCTTGCTGCCTTTTCTGTGCTATGCTGTGTAGCCCCCCATAAGCAGAATTTGTTCACTCCCTGCTCCTGCTAAAAGAGCTACAAGTGACCTGCTGAATTGTGATCTGAGGTTTTATAGAGCAACTTAATGGAGAAACACAGAAAAAGGAAAGATCTTCTTTTAAGAGTTGATATTTAGCATTTGAGCAATGCTTGTCTCTTTTACTGTAGTAAAAGTGAAGGTCTTGGTGGCCGGGTCCTGAGGAAGCTTCCTTTCCTAGCACATGCACTTTATATTCAAGTAAGTTTATTATATTCAAGTGAGTGTATTCTATTCATTATATTTTGGGTTGGGTTTGAGACCGGCGGGAAGACATTTGAACACTGCCTGAAGTGAAAGATTGGCCCAAACCCCACTTTTAATCTAAATTGCACTTGTTTCTGCAGCTTTGTAGACTGAAACAATTATATGCTGCTCATAATTTAGAATGGGATTGAAGAAGATAGATGGGATTGACCTGCCCAACAGCATTTTACTTTGAACTAAATTAATGAACATTGATATTGATAATCTGATAATTTCTTGCTGAATAAAAAAATCTTCTGCCACTTTATAAATAATATTAATTTGTTAAAAACCTTTTTTTAGCAAATACACAGTAATTGTGATTGACTCAAGATTTTGCACAGGTTGACTTTGACTTTGCTATGCTAGCTGGTTTAAAATAAACTTGGAGTTTGTTTTGTAGCATTTTGAAATTTTTTTAATGTGGATGTCAAATATTTCTCTTTTAAGTACTGTGATTTGTATGTAAAATGTTATGTCTGCCTATTGCTGTAGTGTGTCTAACTAAATTTTCTCTTATTTTCAGTCCCCCAGTGTTACAATGACAACTTTTCTTCAGGCTCTTTCACTTGCAGTAGACAAACAATTTGAAGAAAAAAAGACTCTTGCAGACTGTGTTTGATACTCTACTGTTTTACAGTTGACTGTATTGTTACATTTTTTTCATACGAGTTGTGCTACTTTTATGAATTTGTAAAATAAATTGTCAGCACCTTAAAAAACCTGGAATGCCTCATCTGGTTTTTCAAAATATTCAATAAACAATTATGGAAGTTTACAGCATATTTTTTGAAACCTTTATTTCAAATGTCGGTAAAAGGATTGTAAAAAGTTTTTGTTTTAAGTAAATTTCCATCTTTTGCCATTACTAAAAGTGGGCAGGTTTCTGTTCCTACTTTCTTAATCACTAACTTTCTATCCATGCATCAGTTTTTATATTTCTGATTCCTTTTTACATGTTTAATAGCAGCAGAAATTCAGTCTTTGACTCTGATACTTCTGCCATAAATGCAGTATTTGTTATTGCTTCTGAAATAACAGGCATGAAACTGGGAAGAATTCAAAGTGCTCAGTGGCGGACCAGATCTTTCATACAGACATCTCTTTATCCTGAAATTTAATATAAATTACTACTTTTTAAATTACATCAGATTAAAAAAATTAAAATCAGGAGATCACTTAGTTGTATTTTGTAATATTGGGGGGGCTTATAATTTTGAAAGGATGTGAACCAGAGTGGACCGTGTTTTCTCCATGAAGTATAACTACAGTATGTAAGAATGCTTCTTTAAAATGCAAATTTGATTTGGTTTGGTTTTATAGGAGGGACGGGGACTTTTTACAAGGGCGTATTGTGATAGGACAAGGGGGAAGAATTTTGAACTGAAAGAGGGTAGGTTCAGATTAGATATTTGAAAGTTTTTTGCAGTGAGGGTGGTGAGGCTCTGGCACAAGTTGCCCAGAGAAGCTGTGGATGCCCCACCCCAGCAGTGTTTAAGGCTGGGATGGATGGGGCTCTGAGCAACCTGGTCTTGTGGAAGGTGTCCCTGCCCATGGGAGTAGTGCAAGTTGGAACTCAATGATCTTAAGGTACCAACCCAAACCATTCTATGATTCTGAATGTTAGGGAGTTTCCAGAATAGTTTTTTAAAGAGAAGATGGTGACATTTAAGTTGATGAGATGCCAGTTCAGTGATGCCTCCTAGCTGTTGGTGTTGAAATACTTTAGTGATAGTGTGTTTTGTTGCTTCTTTGTATCTTTTAAATCAATGTTATATTATACATTCATAAAATGAAATCTTTTTATCCTGAGTTATAGTTTTTAATGAACACTGCTAATTTGCATGGAACTTGTCAAGTTCTATTAAATTTCTGTTATGGTATCTACTTGTATGTAAAAAGAGCCTCTCTGTTAAGCCTGTCTAAGTATTCTGTTCATTATATTACTTTTGAAAATAACTGGTTAAATGTTATTTCGTGTCCACTCCCCAAAAATAGAAGGGAGGTGGGCAGCAGGAGAGTGTTCTGCTTGGATTGTCTTACGAATTTCCAGGACTGCTATAAGACATGTTGGGTATAAGGAGTCCTCGGAGTAACGTTCTCCTTTGGTCAGTGCAAGTCCATCTCACACTCCAATACAGTAACCTCAGCTGTTCTCACAGGAGTCTCAGTGGCCACACATTAATCCTCTGTTTTCTTTCAGTTCAGTTAATTGTTACATGGAGGGAATAGTCCTCTTTTCCAGGTATAATTAATTTTTTCAAGCATAAATTGAAACTGCCGAATTTTTTCACAAACAACAATTTTGAAATTTATTGTTAGCAGAGTTCTTTTAATTCTGCTCAAAGCCACTAGATGGCAAAAATGAATCCTTGAGATTTAGCAAGTCATGTGAGAATGGGAATGTTGACTGAGCTTTTCAAAAGTCCTAATGAACAAGACTGCTGCAGTGAAAATCCCTCTTCAAGGTGTAATGTTAGCTGTAGTGTAATGTAACACCATAGAAATTCTTTGCTTAGCCTTACAGAAGAATTCTGATATTTAAAATATTTTGCCAAATAGAAGGAAACTGTTGCAGAATTTGATCCAGAGACAAAAAGCAGTGAGTTCTCTATGCTACTCTATGCAGAAGTTATTTTGTAGTGTACTCTTACCATTTCATCCACTGGATGGTGGGTTTAGAAAAATATCTGGGATCTGGGTCACTATAAGTATAGATGATGAAACATTGAGCCTTTTCAATGCAAAGACTTTCAGCATAAGCACATTAAAGTTGGATTTTAGAACAGTTAAGTAATCCTGAAATAGAAAAGTAAAATATTTTTTCTTTTTCTTGGAAAAAGCAAATATAGACTCTTTGCCAAACTGAGCACAGCTTATTTTATGAGATTTCTGTGACTAATGTTTTTCCAAGCAGTGAAAATTGTTCATTTCTGATCCAGATCCTATGATTTTCAAAATTGGGGTAGAGGAGGTTGAAGAGGGAAGGATTTTATTGCCCGATTTATTCACTGAAAATGATGCAAAGACAGTGATTTTGCTAAAATTAATCTTAAAGATTAAACAACTGTATGAAACTTTGGACCTGCAGAAATACTCATTTCAAAGGATCCTAATTTCTTGGCTCACTATCAGTGCAGTGTTGCAATTTTTAATTCTCAGTTCAGAAAAGGATGAGACCCCAGGGTCAGAGAGGTAAGGCCAGACTGAGAATAACAGGATGATTTTAAAGCAAATTTTTGTAAATCAGCAGAGGCTTCATATTATACTCAGCAATATGCAGCAAGTGAGGCTGGGGAAACTGTTTTCCAAGAAAATTTTCTTTATCTCCCAATTCTTTTGTTATGGCACAGAAATAAGCTGTACTCATTAGAACTGTAAAAGTATTTGTACAGTAGTTTGCTCTGGAGTTCCAACTCTGAGGAAGAAGTGAAAAGCTGTCATGGAAACATCTTTAAGGATTTTTACCGCTGGAGACAATGATCATCAAATGAATCCATCTGAAGTAGTAATTAATCATTAAATAGGGCTGTTTCCTTAGTCCAATTGATAATCTTCTAGGAACAACACTAGGCTGGTACTCAGCCTCCTAAGTAATGCAGATGTGAAGCAGTCAAAAACCACTCTGCTCCCAGGGAAGGCCGTCATCCTAAAACAACACAGCTGTGCTTCCATTCAAAAGGGGCTGGAGAATCACGCTCCTGATGTCACCCTGGCTTAGGATCATCACAGCAGATGCTACTAGAGGGACTGTGGGCTGGCAATCTCTCATTCTCACAGAGCTCGGCATCATCTTAAACCCACCCGCAAATGCGTGGTCCTGGCGTCAAACCAGGATGTGGGCACCACTGCCTGGGGAAGACCATGAGCAGCACAAAGCAAACCACCAGTCAAGGCCACTCAGTTACAGAATTGTCTGGTTTTGACCATCTGCTATTAACAAAACTGCAGAACCCCATTTTTTCAAACATCTTGACATTACATAGAGACAAGGTTTGCTATATTTCAATGTAAAACTGAACTTATAATTACAGACAGATACAAATAACCCAATTGCAGTAGCTCTGACCTTTGTGTGTATTACAGACAGTTAGAGGCCTACTGGCTGCAATAACTATTAATCAATTTCCCTGCATACTTCAAAGATTAGGATATTCTTTTAAAATACGGCACTGGTGGTGAGAAGCGCCAATCAGTATTGCCACTGCTCACAGTGTGGGAGTTGGACTGGATGACCTTTGCAGGCCCCTTCCAACCCAAACTGTTCTGTGATTCTCCAGTCTGATTGAAAGACTCTGAATATCACTGCAAGGCTTAAGTACTTTTGGTTACAGAAAGCTCTAGGGTAGGGCTTGGTCCATGGAAAGGATTTAAGAGCTAGAGGTAGTTTGAAACTTCCCTGCAGTTATCCACTGCAGCTCCACAAGCACAGTAACTAAGAAAGGAGAATCCCAGGAAGGAAAAAAGATCCATTCAGAACTCATTTATGCTGCACAGCACTTGGCTTCTCTCAGCAGGGCTTCCGAAAATGGAGGCCTCTTGAAGATGCTTAGGCTTTACTCAGTTTTGCTGGAAGAGAACCTGCATAGGCTGTTAAATGCAGCCTCTTGTGCTGGCAGTTTCTAGAGCTGTCCAGTAAGAGATTTTGCTTCCAAAACATTTGAAGTTTTTGCTGGTTGGTTTTTGTTTTGTTATTTGTTTGGGGTTTTTTTTCCAGAGTGAAGACTAACCCTGGAAGAACAGCCTTCCTTTAGAGGACTGGGAAGTCATCAAATTAGTTTGTTAAACATTTTGATTAAACTCATTCTAAAACATACTTACTGCACAAACACAATTACTGGGACCTGCCATAAATGGAAGTGCACCAAACAGGGAACATCTCAGCTGATTTTTTCCACTAGAAAAAAAAAAATGGTTATTGGACCAAGTTTGTCTAAGAAAGTAGGCTCCAGGTCTCATGACTGTAAGATTATCCTGACAGCTCTTCTAGCTGAGTGAAATGTAGAACAGACTTTGAAACTAACTCAAACATTTAGCTGTTTAGTAAGATGAGTTATTGCTTAACCTTTTGTGACTGTTTCCAATTCTAGCAATAATTTTCATAAAAATGTTTTATTGGTATAAAGCTGGGGGTTTGTTTGGGTTTTTTGAGGAGGGTATTTAAATAATCTGTCTTTAAAACTGCTTTAAAGCTTTAAAATCTGCCTTTAAAAGCTTTAAAATCTGTCTTTAAACTCTGTCTAGTCTGTAACCAACCTGCATTAGTGAAAATACTAGTGTATACTGGTTTATCCTTCAGCTGACATATTCTATTCAGATAGAGCCTGTGGACTTATCTTTGTCAGATTACAAAGAGCTGTCTATAGGGTGCTGTTAGAGGCAACCAAATCTGGTGAAATATTATTTATGAATGGATTAGAGAGTTTTGGCAAAAAGCCTTAAGGTGATAAAGGATTGATGACTTGGGAACACCCCAAAAACTTTGACAGGTTCTAATTCAGAAAAGCACCTGTTTGGACCACTTCAGTAGAGTCCTTCGCCTAAGTCCCTCAGAGATGTAGGAGACTATTTCTCTGCTAAACATTTGGTGCCAAAGTTAGGGGTTTTGAAAGACGTTGGTCCAAAGACTGACTGTCTAAAAGTGGTTTCTTGCAGCACATTTTCTTGGAGCTGTTTCATCTACTTAACACATCTTTGGTAAAGCATCTCATCTGAGCTGCTCTGCATGCTTCTCTCGCACTTAGTACAGGGAAGACTTGAGTTTCTAATGGAATCTAAATGACAACAGAATGGTCATGCATGCACAGAGATGCAAAGGTGTCTTTCCAGCTATTAACTTGCTTTGTTGCTTTTGTTGCTTTCTGTTTCTTCAGTTATTTCACGGTTTCTCCTGACAATTCCAGATAAGTTCTATGGCCTTATTTCAGTGTTTAAAGATCTGTGATACCACCACTTGGGTGCCAAATTAAAAATTAACTTCTGGGAATACTAAGGTGTGCAGTATTGAGAACATATTTACAAATAAAAGACAATAAAGGGAACTTTTTGATGACTTTTCCTCTCCCCTGAGGTATAAATATGGCTGAACTGAAATATTTTTAAAAAAATTTCTTGACCATTCCAGGAAGGTTCTTGCTGAGCCCAAGGAATTATGGAAAACCCAATCAACTGGATGGATAAGAAAAATGGTATGGCACTGCATCAGAAGGTTGTACAACATCATTGGAAAGTGCAGAAGAAAAAGTCTGCACAAGTGAATAATTCTTTGAAGCAATAAATACTGAGATCATTTGGATGAATAATTACTGAGATTGCTGATATAAACCAGTAATTTTCCCATGAAGGTGATAATTAGGCAAAAAATGCATTTACACAAACATAGATATATATGTGTATGTATTTATACATATATGAGACTCTCTCAGTGTGGTAATCATACTGTGCAAATTAACTGACTGACTCTACAAGGTTTTTTCTATGAGAATTTGAAGCTTAACTATTTTTGTAAAAACTCACCAACTTAAACTTTGGATAATTATCATTATTATCCTTTCTCAATAAAAGAATTTGGAAACTTGACAGAAAAAGCCATTTGACAGCAAGGCTGGAGTCTTAGGGCGAATTATAATGTTACTTTGAGAATTTTGTGTGGGAGGTTTAACATTTGTTCTGCTTTCCTCTTTTCTCTCAGGAGTATAAAACAAATATTGGGAATGGTGCCATGGGAACTAGAACAGCATTTGCTTTCCTGAAAGCCCTCTTTTCTGCATTAACCTGCTGCCAATTATTATTCTAATATTCAATTAATTTTAGATTGAATGTTAAATACAATGTAGACCAACACTTCTAAAATGTAACAGTAAGTTATGTCAAGTTTTCACAGCTAAATCACTGAACCTTTGGGGGTGTAATCTATCTCTCAATGGAAGAGAAGATTCATGTTGACTAATGGCTCCTTTGACAAGGAAACCACGAATTGGATGCAGTTATTCTAAAGTTCTTATACCCCAAATCTGAATTTCATTAACCACATCAGGGCCTAGTCCTTTCTGAAGACACTAACTATTCACAGGTCTCTCACAAAAAAAAAAAAAAGAAAAAAGAAAAAAGAAAACAAAAAAGGGAATAATCAGAAGCAGAATTGGTAATATCATCTTGAAACATTAACTTTTTGCTAATGCTTTGATCAAAGAAATGAGAAGACAAGAGCAACTATCTTTGGCTTGGGAGCAAAAAAACCACACAGCAAACAAACAAAACAAAACCAGGGAAAAAAAAAGCCACAAAAAAACAACCAAACAAAAAAAACACCACACACACAGACACATTTTCCCTTTTTTTCTGGGGAGTATGCTAGAAGGTAGACAATATTTGGCTTTCCTTTTGGGGAAATCCTGCTGTCCCATCTTGTCAGATGCAAACCTCCTGCAGCTGCATGTCCCCAAGTCCAGCCAGCAGCAAGATGGAGCCCCATCCTGGGCTGTGGCCCCACATCTGGTGGCTCAGTGCCATTGGGGTGACCCTAGAGCACTCAGAGCCCTGACTCCTGCCTGATGGAATCAGCCTCTTACAGCTCAACGGGGCAATGCCTCCTCAGGTGTCCTTCAGAGTGTGGTGTCTGCATTTTGAAAGTAATAGACCTCCAATGAGCATAGGTTTGCCTGCAAAACTGCTCTACAGCTGCTGCAATAGTTCAAATACTTGCACTTTCATCTCATGCAGAATTTTCTCCACATCCTGGCTGGATTTGGAACCTTCTGAAGGCAATTAGTCAGATTCATAAATGGGAGGTGATCCAGGTTTCATCTCTGAAGGTGATCGTGGGGTTCATCCTGTCAAATGAATACTACTTTTTTTTCTTCCCTTTGTTAGCTTTGTTCTTCTTCTACCATTTCAGTCACTCTCCTTTAGTTTGCATTCAGTATTTGCAACAACATAATATGGTGTGTATAGATTGTCTTTAACTGTTCCTTTTTTTAATCATCCACATCTGTTAACTGGGAAGCTGGAGTGCTCAACAAGCATTTACTGAAGTGATCAACTAAGTTGCATTTTATAGCATTTGAAATACTTTTTATTGAGTTACTGAAATAAGACTGTATGTTTACTGTGACTGTTTGCACGTCTTATTATATTATTGTTTTCCCAGCTTTATTCAACATAATACTAAGTATTTTTATAAAAAGAAAATCAGAAAATGTGATTGATATGCTTGAGGCAGATCATTCTTAATTTTATAATTTATACCTATGTCTGGCCTTGCTACTGGCTGTTAAATAGCTTTGAACAACTTATTTAATCTTTATCTGAAGAGTGCTGAGGCAGCATTCATATGAGTGTCCCTTCTTCCCTCTGCTGATGCCTGTTCCAGTCCAGCCTATCATAATCCCAGCCTGGTTTCTGGGTTTATCTCATTCCAAACATGCAAAGTATGCTTCCCACAAAAAAATCCGTTTCTTTATGGTTGTGGGATGGGCTGTACAAGGACAGTTTCTTGATCCAAATGTCATCTTCTGAAGGATATGCAAAAGGCAGTCTTGGTATTGGTCTCCTGTTAAGAGGTTCTCTCTGCTCATGGACCTCAGGACTGCATTTTGGCAGTGTGAATGGGCCCTTACAATCTTCCACCCCTCCAAAAGCCCCTGTGGAATCACAGATCCTTCCAAGAATTCATACTGTAAAAGATTTCTGGATGTTAACTGGTCCACTCCCTTGCCCAAGGCAGGACCAACTTGGGTCAGATTTCTTATGGAATATCTCCAAAGGAAAGCAATTAGCCCATCTACCTGCTGCATTTGCTCACTCTCACACACACAGAAGAGCAATCCTGGACCAGGTCCTTGCAGATAATTCTGAATTACACAGGTCCTTACAAAGCTGAGACTGGTGAGATTTTACACAGTGGATACACAGGCATGAAATTCAAGGCCTCATCACCTTCAGATTTTGATGCCCATAAAGGAGATAAGGAGATATATTCTGTACTTGCCTCCCTGAAGGAAAAACAGGGAACTTTATTTCTCTCTTCTATGGAATCCAGATGTAGAAAAGGCCTCTTCCTTACCATGTTGTTTCTGTACTACCTGAGCTGCAAACTGCTAGGCACACTCTGACTAGTGTGTCCTTTCCTGACTCTATTTCTTCATGAAAAGTCCTTGTCTCAAAACAATCATATATATTTTGAATTTGCAGTCGTGTGCTTTAATAGAATTTCTTTTTCTTACTCAAAGAAAGAGAATAGTTTTTCTCCAGGGTAATCCTGGACAGAAGACGAAGGAAGATCTAGGTCTTCTAATACTCTTTAAAGTACCCTCTCTGTCTCTATGTAAAGAAAACCCATAGCTGACTACTACTTATTTCAAGATGAAATCTAACTCTTAACATTTTGTTTGGTTTTTGGCTTTTTCTTATGTTAAATCTTTGTCTGACTGGAGTATGACAGCAGAAAGGTACAGGCATATTGTTAACAGTTTAATTGACTTATTTATTGATAATAATTATTATATTCAACAGCATCAATCTCTTTGAAAGGATTTTTTCAATTCTTGCCAAAAAATACAAGATTTGTGTTCATATATAAAGATTGCTTCTGAATTAAGAAACAATATTTGTTTTTTCCTATTGAGATTTGTTCTAGAAATTCAGAAAGTCTAGACCCTGAAAACATGTCAAGCCACTGAGAAGTGACAGAATAAACGGATGTTGTAATAACTACAGCTATAGGATGTCGCTCCTCTAGATCCCCAGGAAGAACCGGTCTATAAGAATCCCCTTTGTTTTATCTCAAGCGCCGGTGATTTTTATCGCTGCATTTCTTGACTGAATGAATCTGAATCATGGCTTTTTCTGATCATAAACACCTGTAAGAACAAGTATTTGATTAATACACAGTATACATGGGGGTGAATGCATATTTATGATTTTTAATATGACCAATCTATTTTAATTCTTAATTACATAATACAATATATGATTATTTTTATTATGAATTATGCATTGAGTTACACATAGGTATAGTGACTGTATGGAATTGGTACGTGGCTAACACATTGTATTGAGCAAACAAATAAAACTGCTCCACTCTGTGCACTGTTGACATATTTCATACAGCTGCACATGTGGTGTTTATTCAGAGGAGCCAGTAAATTCCTCTATCCTTAATATTCATATCAAGAAAATACGAGGCATTAGCTGTAGTGAAAGAAACCTTCTGTTTATCTGCAGGCAAGCAACTCTCACACACTGCTTTGCTCCTGTGCCTCAAAGTGAGCCTGGGGAGAACAGATTGTAATAGGAGTGTGTCCCTCTGCTGTAACCTGATTGATTTCTCAGAGGTCTTTCCTTTTTCTGTCATAGACTGCACACTGCCACAGAGACATGGGAAGGTGGGAGCAGTCACACTTTTCTAATTTTGTTCAAATATTTACATATTTACTGGACATGCAAAAATGACTGATAGTTCTTTAGTCACTTTACTCATTCAATTTGCAAATATGCAGTGCAAGATGAAGTACTAGCTTGAAAAAATCTTCTTAAATTGGAATACATTGTATGTTGTTTTCTTCATTTTGTCTCATGTGTGGGCAGAGTTTTGGGCATAATGGGCTTCCTGTAGTGCTCAAAACTGGTCAAAATAAAGACCTGCTGCTCCTGGCTGTACATCCATGCAAATTCTTCTTCCTGATCCTGTTTCTCAATTTTCATGCTGTAAGCCAAATGTTCTTACTTGCACAGCAGAAACGAACAGAACAACTCTTTGCCAGTTTAGTGAGCTCACCGAAGGGTGATGTGTGTGAGAACTGATGAGAGACCATGGGCAGATTTGCACTGATGAAAAACCTCATTTCTTGGCTTTGGCTTTGACCTACGCTTTGGCTTCAGTGCAATTGAAACCAAACCATGCTGACTGTCATGGTCTTGCCTATCTGCTGCCCCTGGCTGTGATTTACTGTCCTTATCTTCCACTTGACTCTGGTCTTGCTTTGAGTCTTTAGTTGCCTAAATCTTTGAGAAACTGCACATTTTTTGTTGGAACAGCTTTCCTGTTGGCCTGTTCCTAAATCTCAATGGGGCCACTAATATGTATGGTGGTAGTGGACAGGAAATTTTGGGTGGCAATAGGCAGAAATTATGTGCCAGCTTGGGTTTTCCCAGGATACTGGCCCCGAAGGTGCTCATTAAACTCTAAGAAAATTTTTGCTATTACTTTCCTTAATCATAAATAAAAGTGCACTAAAAGCACATAGCCACTTTCTTTCCAGTGGAAAGCACATGAATACCCTGCAAGTGATTCCTTTGCCAGCACAGAATTTATTTAAAAGGTTTTGCAAAGTTGACTTAGCTTCTCCCCTTATTTTAATGAAATTAGAAGTTTACCAGGGTTCTGAATTCCTACCTCTGAGAGATGAGCCAGATCTTTTATACATGTGTGTGTACTATTTCTGTGTAACAGGTGGAAAAACAAGGAGTCAGTGGAGCCATGGTCTCTTCCACAGCCACCCGGTTCACAAGATAGAAGTCACTAGGGCTGTATCACTGATGAGAGTCTGCCATGGCCCTTGTCCTAATCCTGGTATTATCCTTTTGCTTTCATGGTGCTCTCACATTGCCCTGTGAAATAACAAGGCAACTGTGTGTGAAGATCTTACTTTATGTAGAAATTTTTTGCTCACTAGTTTTAGACAATGTAAAATGGTGTTGGTTATTTGAATCAAAACTTTCAATGATGAGATGGGAGGCACAGCCAAAGGGTATTGGACTGTGGAATAAGCAATGCAAAGTTTATTTTTGGTAGAGTTGAAACTGCCACAAAATCCTGTATTGTAAATGTATTTTGGGGAATACTCTTCAGCTGACAGGAAATCAGACTGAAGAGTACTCCTGCTTTGGCTGATACTTGAAGCATCAGATACAAGGGTGAAAAAAAAAAAATCTTATCTAGATTTATGTCTCTGGAAATCGTCCAAGTAAGAAAGAATATGGATTTTTATTCCAACAATTAATTACTGGTACATTTCCTTTGTTATGATTGAAGTGATTAATTTGTTTGCAGGTTCAGCTTTTGGGATTTTGGGTAGAGCAGGTTTTCTAAGTTTTTGTATCACTCTTTGCTTTTCAGATGAGAAATGGTAAATTTTCAAGATCTAAAATTTCACCTACAAGAATGGGTTTCTAGTTGTTGCAGCACAACAGTTTCATGAGAGGTAAGGAATTGTTTAGAAATCTGAATTCTTCTTAAAAACAAAACCACAAAAAGGGTAAATACTGACAGTGATTTCTATATCATGGAGAGCATCATCCATCCTTCTCAAGATGTCCTGTTAGTGTCTAGGGCCAAAGAATGTAGGAACATATAAATATTGGAGTGAAAAACGAGCCTTACTCTAGACAACCATTCTCATTAGTTCCACATGAGAAGTTTGCTAAAATTATTTTTCCTAAAATGTTAAACATCTTTATGTAGGCACTCCTAAACCTGTTTAAGTCTGGTTTATATTCAACAGTGTAATGAACTTGCAATGAGACAGCTGCAACCACACTTTTAAAATATCTTAATGTGAGTGACTGCAGGCGCTGCTTATGCTACATTCAAACTATGTGTCGGTGCAGAAATCCTGGACCAGACATTGTCTACAAAGGAAGCTGCATTTCTGGCACAGCCATGTAATGCCACTGCCAGCCTCCATCTCATACTTTTAGCCTTTGGCTCCTGTCAACCACTCCCTATGAAATGTGCTTAAAGCTGGAGTGGAGGAGGTCACTGCCTACAGCCATGTGGGACTCATTACTGGGATTGATTAGGGAAGAACTGAAGGTGGAGATAGGTGGGACAATCACAACAGTTTGGGGAGGAGCAACCATGGGGAAATAGTGGGATAAGGAAGAAAAAAGGGACTGGTCATGTGCAAATAGATGTCTGGTCAGTGTGTGTTTCTGGCCACGTCCTTCTCTCATCCTGTGTGGAGTGTCTGGAGGTTTACATGGCAGGAAATGGACTGGGGACTGTTAAGTCTGAGCTGGATGCTGGAGAGACCGGAGGGTGTGTGAGCTGGCTCCTGGAGTGAGCAGAAGGTGGGGCTGGGGATTGGTTGTTGGCAGGGCCATAGGACTGGATGAGCTGCCAGAGGGAATTGTTTGTGTGTGTGTATGTCCCTGTGTGTGAGGCAACTGGAAGACCAGAGGCTGAATGGGACAGCGGCTGGACAGCCTGCATGTTAGGGTGGGCTTCCATCCTAATCAGCCACAAGAAGGAGCAGGAAGGTGCTCCCTGGGAGTGCTGTGTTTTACTGTCTGTGTGGGTCCATGTGGCCACCCAGGTGTACTCAGATATTGTTTGTGTGCCTCTGGAGAATCCTTGCTCAGCCTCACCGGAGGCAGGACCTAGGGAAATGGGTCTTCTGCAGCCTTGCCTTTCTCAGGCTACTGGATTTGGCAACCTCTGACAGATATTCATTATATTAAACCCCCAGAACAGTCACAAAGTGAAGTAATTTTTTTCTGTCACTTTAAAGGAATGGTAGGATTCTGGGATTCAGGACTCAAGTTAGTATTTTCAAGAAAAAAAAAATGGTAAGATAAAGACTGCTTAATGTAAAATGTTTTCCTTTTGGAGTTACATAAAATCAGAGCTTGGTTAAACTATTTTTAGCATAAGAAGAATTAATGATCCCTAATAGTGTTTTTATCCAACAGAATTTCACCAAAGTAGACTTTTCCCTAAAATATGCCAACATACGCATTTTTGTAATACCTTGACGTGTTTTCGGGTAGCGCTAATGGAGGTGGAATTATGATAAAACAGCACAGGCTTTTTGGAGTCAAGGTAGCAACAGGGATAGGAGTACAGATAGCTACATCTTCAACACACCCCAAGAGACTGAAACCCCCTGATCTTTGATAGAGCTCCTGGTACAGTGAGAGTGAAGGTCCCTGATGAGGCTCTTAGAACAGTTAATGCCTATTGGTTCACTTAAGACTTTGACCATCTGCTACATTTTTGCATCAAAGCAAAGGGAAAGTTTTAAATTAAAAGAACAACTTGAATGCTAAAGAACTTGCAGTACTGCCTCCTCCTCCATATTCATATTATCAGAAGCTGCATACTCATGTTGTGAGTAAAAATAATTTGAGAGCCCAGTGCTTTAGACTATTGAAAAAAAGTTCTGAGAAAGCAAATTTACATACCTTTGTTACTAAATGTAAACCTTGTCCATGTCATTTGGTTTATTTCTCCTGCTCCGTCTCTCTGATTTTCCTATGTAATTATTTGGTTTGTTTCGACTTAATAAATGACTCATTACCACTATCATCTCCACTATCAGAAGTGATAAAACAAAAGCAGAGATCATTGTTTGTACTTAAATCACTTAAATATTGCATTTACTTTTACATAATGTTACTATTTTCTTGTAGTTATTTCATGTGTTTAGCTTGATTTGTCACTGTTTTGGGTTTTCACTGTCACATGAAAGGAATGAGCAGTTTAAGGGCAGACTAACAAAAGGACAATAAATCCCTGAGAAAATGTTACTGAGGAGAGGAAGTTCATCTAACACAGCTGCCAAGAATGAGGCAAATGAACATCTGCATTGGATTATACTGCTTCAGGAAAGCTAAAATGAGTCTGTGCTTAAAGAACCTTCTGTTAATCTTACTTGTTTTTTCCATTTCTCCTTTGTTTATGCTTTCTTGGAGCCAAGGAAACACAAGTTTCTTTATCAGTGCAAACAAGTGCTTGTAAAATGCCTGTTTAATATATGGTAACATCATGGCTAGTAACAACAAAGAAACAATGCAAAACTTCAGGTGTTTTTTGACAAGTCACCTCTGTAAACACAAATTTTGCTTGAAAGATCCTGGATCTTTGCAATAGCAGCAGCAGCAGCTCTAGCCAGGAATCAACTTACTCAGTGCCATCTCTCCTGCTGTTTGTAGCACTTCTAAAGGAAAGAAAATTCCTCAGCAACAGAGCAGAAGCTCTGTGACCAAAATATGGCCTTGGTCTGTGAAAGGACTTCATAAACCTGCATAGGTTCTCTATCAGTTGCCTAGTGATCACACCTTACTAAATGCACTCAGTTTTAAACCAAAAATTTAGCTTTTCCTGCTATTGCAAGTTCACCTGTATGCCAAAAATTCAGCCAAGATTTTTTCTTTGCTGGTTTATTACCAGCAATCAAGATTGTCTCACAGTAAATCCTTAACTATTCTTCTAAGTTCCCACTTCTCATCTGGGCGTTTCCCACAGTGCTATTTTTGTACACCTACACACCTACATTGCCATTGCAGGTGTAGCTGGCTGATACATACTGCTCCATTTTTTTGGGCAATACTCAAGAAAATGTAGCAGCTGGGCATGGAGGACAGGAGAATGAAAACCTGAAAAACTAGCAATTTGTTGCCCTAATTAGCAAATGTGGCTGTTAAGTAAGGCTTCTGCTTTTGTTGTTTGTCTTGTTTTGTTCTCTTCCAAGAAGCAGAGTTACAAATAACTGCCATGCTTCACTTTTGGAAAATCCAAAATTTAAGAGCTGCTTCTCCTGGTTTCTCTTACAACTATTATTCAGAAATTTATCTTTAGCTATTTTTTTGAAAATATATCCTCCTTGTTTTGTTTGATTGATTGTTACATATATCACTTTAAACTGCTATCTGATTTTTAAAAATGCTGAGATTACCTTTAGTCTTGGAAGAGAAAAAGAAATATCTCTTCTGTCTTTCTCTATTGCTGTTTAGTGCAGTGTCTCATGCGTGATCCTGACTAATCTAAAAGGAATGTGTGCAAAAATATATTTTTACCTCTTTGACTTCCTCTTTGCAAAGCATACCATCAGAAGGTTTTTCCTTTCCTTTTGTTGGTGTTTTTGTGTAACCAGCACATCAAAGAAGTGGGTGTTACATAGTCATTGCAGAAGATCCGGGGTTTGTGGTTGCTCCAGCTGGGCAAGGCAGTCAGAAGAAAACCCTGAAACCCAAGCAGAAAGTCTATGCATCCCCCTCAGGGATGGTAAAAATAGAAGTGTTGTCAGCTGGTTTGACTGGGCAACAATATGAACTGGTTGGCATATCCTTATAGGCAAGGAATTAATGTTGATGTCTTGAAGCGTGACTGACACTCCTAACACATTAACACCCAATTTATACCAGAGTAGGAGGTATCACAGTGTGACAGAGGGACCACACTGCCAGGTCTGTCTCAGGTGTATCTCAGGCCTGTTACAGGTGTTCTGTTAATTCAGTCCTCCCACATGAACACTAGTGGAAACTTGAAGAATGTTTATTTAAAACTGATAAAAAGAAAACACTAAAAGGGAATGACGATGGTTTTTTTTTTCCCCCCCATTTGAGAGCTGATTAGCCTTCTAGAAGGCTTGAGGGATGTGCTGTGTGTGTGCTGTGGAGAGTTGCTTGTTGGTGCACTCAGCATTCACAGTACTGGCTCGTGTCCTTAAATTTATGTTTGTTCAGCTTTGTTTAATTAGCTGCTACAATTTCCTACCCAGATTTCTCCTCCCTAGGTTCTGTCATATGGAAAGCTAAAATAATTCAATAATGTCTGATTAAAAAAGGTGGTTGAAAGGAATGAAGTGGGGTAGAGACTGGGCTTACAGCTTATGAGATAATGGAGAGACAGGCAGGGACTGGTAGCTGAAAGGAAAACATACTAATAATTAGGTGAGACAGTGATGGAGTGGGAAAGGGGACTGAGACTCAGGACCGTGGGAGATTGGTACATGCTTCTCTTCACTGCTCAGCTGGTTTCTGAAGCAATGAGGTGTGAACACGGGCTTTTCAGAATAGAGTCAGTGTTCAGGTAATTGGTGTTCAGGTATTACAAGACTCTCTGTTAGCTAGGGGTAAAATACAGGGTGAGTGAGTTAGCACTTCCTAATTTGTGTGTTAAGCAAGGAGGAAAATAATGATATTTTGTAGATAAAGGCCGTCATAAATAGAACCAAAAAGCCAGATGGAGAATATTGGCATGGCATTGATTAGCTTACCATTTCTGAGAAATTTTTTAGAGTTTATTTTTTAGGAAGCAAACAATGCATCTGGCAAAAAGAATTTTTATCAAAATACAAACTAAGCTTTTACAGTTCTTTAATCCATGAAGAAAGTGAAGCTCATTGCATCTCAGCAGCAAAGGGAGAAAAAACAAAATTAACCCCTAAGCTAATTCACTAACAACAACCACAGCAATTAGCAGGAGTGGGAGTCTTGATGGACAGGCAAAACAATTTAGACATTCTTGGCTAATGTCAGCCAAAATGAACAGAGCAGAGCTGTCAAAGACAGAAATTTCCTATCCCCATAGTTATTCTCATGGCTTGTGTGGGAATGAGAGTCTCCATCCCAATAGGCCAGTGCTCCTACAGGTATGAAAGCAGCAGAAGTGCGCTCTGTGTCTCTTCTGAACATGGGTGGGCCCATCAGTGCACCAGTACTGCTCACAGCAGATACTGCAGCACGGGCAATGCACAGTCCCTGCAGCAGAACAGGCAGAAGGTGTGCTGGGAAGCAGCACGAGCAGGACATGAGTTGATCAGTTAGAGGATATGTAATGCAAATCACTAGGAAATCAGGAAACATACTCTGCATCTCTCTGATGGTAAATAGATGCACTCTTATTTATCCAAGTATGCCTTAGGGACTACATAATTTAAGTTTAAGAAGAGAATTACTTTGTCACGGGTAATTTCTTCTTAATCTGTCATTAAACCTTAGGACCATGAAATTTTGTTTCAAGAGATAGTAGGTGAAAATAACCTTTTAATTTTAAGTTTGGTGCTGCCAACTGACAGTCTGTTTTGACAAAGACATTTAGGAGTGATGAACACATCACTACATGAAGCATTGCACTTGGATATAACCAGGCTTCTCTGCTCCCTGCTCGCTTCCTGCTGCCCTTCCCAACCCTGTTGTTATCAGTGCATTGCTGAAAGTTGTTTAATAATACCTCTAGTTATAAACATGTCTGTGTGAATACTTCTAGCAGTGTTGAACAATCCTTGCTGCTGTGTCAGAAGTTGTGTGTTTGTTTAACTTGTGGAAGAGGGACTCTTTATCCTTTTGAGTGTAAAGCATTATTGGGTGTGTTTGTGTTCCAAACACCTCTTCCTAAAATTAAAACAATGGAAAAAAAGGTCAGACATACAACATGAAGTGAATCATGTTGTTGCTCAAAGCTTCTTTTGCCCACATAATATTTTTAAGATCTATAAATAATTGCATTTTAAAATTTGGTAAAAGAGTCAAGCACATGTGTGGGTGATGTGTTTATTTCTGTCTTGTAAGCGTGGGTGGTAGCTATCCTGTAACAGTCACACACATCATAACCACACTTTCTCTCCTGCTGGCATTGTGTGTTTCCTTTCTGTGGTATTTAAATGCCCAGCTTTTCTATCCCCCCGCTCCCTTAATGAGCAATCCCACTACCTGTGGGCAAGTTTCACTTTTAACCTCTTCTGCCTTCTCCTGAACAGGCATTGCAGAGATCTCACCCAGAAAGTGAGCAGGAGAAGAAAAATCTCAGTTTGTAATTGCAGGATAGGCAATAGAGGAGGCAGAATTTACTGTATTTTGAGAAGAGAGGGAGGACAGTTCACAAAATTGCATTAAAAAAGACTGCCATTTGGAAAGCATTTTCCAGAAATACACGGATGAAACAGAAACAGACGTACTTGGATAAGAGGGAAGAATGCATTAATCTGCTAAAATTTGATGCCAGACCAAAGTGGCCATATATTGTCCTTAAAGATCTTTGACAGATGAATATCTCAAATAACATTATTCTTGATGAAAAACAGTTCCATTCTCTAAACTGAAAAGTGAAACTTAAGACATAAAAATTGGCTTTTTTTTAAGGCGTGTTTTGTTTTGAACGTACCTTTTTTTTAAATGGCCCTTTAGTCTTAAGAATAGGTAGTATGGGCTTTCTAAACATTTCTTTAAAATAATTTACCAACAGAATGTTAAAGATTATTTGAAAATGTTTACATACTTTCTGCTTTTGAGTATAATTAGTTCTCCTAAACATTACAAATTTTTTCCCAATTTTCAGATAGTTGCATACCTTAATTTTCTCTAAGTAATATAATGGCAGCTGAGCTGTTAGATAGAGGAGATTTTAAGAGGAAAGAGAAATGTGTTTCAAAGATCTTCGTGACACTACTATTCTGTGTTGCAAATAAAGCTGCCTCCCTGTAACACGAAGCTTTGTCACTTTGAAAGTGAAATTTGGTGCTTATCAGAAATACATTTTCTGCACATAAATATGCATAGATCATCCTGCCAGCAAATGTAGCCATCATATTGAGAGCATCATACACAGTGGCTTTGACTGACATTTTTCCACTGAGGCCTGGTGAGAACTGCACCTGTTAAACTTTGTGAGGTCAGGAACTTCTGTTCTGACACCTCTATTATTTGGAAATTCAGTCTTAATATGTGATGGGACTTTTTCTGAATAGACCTTTTTAATTTATAACTTAGTTACACTTAATACCTTATTTTCATCTTTTATGTCCTGGATTTTGTTTAAAATTTTTAAGAAGTCATAAATTCAAAACAAATATGTACTAGGTTAGAGGAAGAAGAAACAATCAGCATGAATATAGTATTCCTTCAGAAAAGGATCCCAGATGTTGAGAACTTGCTCTGAGACATTGTCCCCATGGCAAACACCACCAAGTGAAACCACCAAGACTGGGACCCAGAGGGACAGTGAAAGGATAAGCATAACATCAGAAAAGGGTAGAAGCTAAGAAAAAGGTGTGTGTTCAGTTTTTAATGATATTGGTGCAGTTACTGCATCTTTTCCTGTATATTAGCACTCTGGCTATTTATTTTTCATTCTTCTTCTGCAGTAGTTAGAGGAAAACTAATGATGATCCTTGAATTAGACTGTTAAAGATTCCATTGTATTAACAATCCCAAAAGCACAGATGGTTGAGGTGGGAAGGGATCTGGGAAGGGATCTGGCTTCTCCAGTCCCTTTACTATCTTTTTAGCTCTTCATTAGACGTTTTCTGTTATGGTCACATCACTTTTGCACTGGGGAGCCCAGAACTGGATGTGGCACTCCACGTGTGACCACACCAGGGCTGAGCAGAGGGGAACAACCACCTCTGTTAACTTGCTGGCAGCAGGAATGGCCATCCCATCGTGTCTCTGGGATTGCAGCAAGGTTGTAGCCCTGCAGATGCACACAGATCTCTAACTCATTTTTATTCCCCATTCTATTTACATGCACTTCAGAGAGGCATCCTAGAATCCTGAGAAACCCAAGGGCCTGAGTTTTACCACTGGTGTTGCTTTGGCTACAGGCGAATTCTGGAGGTGCCTCTATTTAATTGTTTTCTGCTTTTGTGACAACATCACTCCATGCCTTTTGCTTATCAGCCCTATCCACCCCACTCTCACAGCTCTGCTGGTAATTGTCCCTCCATTGTTTAAAGCCTTGAGATCACACTTGATCCCACTCTCCATGTCACTGACAAAGATGTCAAACAGCTCCAGTTCCAAGACTCCTGAGGAATGCTACTTGTCACCAGTCTCTGCTTGGACATGGAACCACTGACAGCAGCTCTTCGTGTGTGATCATCGAGCAAATTCCTCACCCACTGATCCATCAAATCCCTGTCTCTCCGGTTTAGAGGCAAGGACAGAGTAGGGGACAGTGTCAGATGCTTTGTACAAGTACAAGTAGATGACTTCAGTTGCTCTTCACTTATCTTGTCCATGTTATTGTGATGATTTTCAAAGCAGAAATTTGAGAAAATAATCTAATGTGATCAAATATTTGACATTTGCATCACCTTGTGGTTGGCTTAAAAAGCAGGATTTTTCTTTTCAGAAAACCCCTACTTCATATAAACCAGTGGGGAAAGAGGTTTGTCCCATTGCAGAAGAGCAGGCTTTTTCCAGGTTTATCTCAAGGCAGTGTATAAAGTAATCACTGAGGTCACTCATTGGGTCAAGCTCTATAAATACTTTTACAAGGAAAATAGTTGAGTCAAGTTAGCTTGCACAGAACAGGAGAGGGATTCTGGGGAAGGTTTTATCCATGGTGCCCTGTGATAGGCCATGTGCACACGTGTGTGTGGAGGAGAAAATGTTTCTTCAGCTCAGCTGCACATGGAGACAGACAGCGAAAGTACTGCATATAATTCTTTCTGGGTTTATTCATATAAAAGGAATGTGTGACATTTAGTCTGAATGGAGCCTTTCAGTGCAATGCATGTACTTAATATGGTTAAGACTTTTTTTTTTTAAATATGCTTTAAAACCATGTACCCTTCTGCTAATGATAAATTAATTTAGTACTAATAGGATCAGTGTTGTCATGTTTAAGTAACAACCAGAATATCTACTTATGCTTGGTTTTACAGTTGTCCCACATGCTCTATTGAATAATTTCAATTGCTTGTACAGTTTTAAACACTGACTTAGTGTCTCATGCCAATACCATAAACTTCGCCAGAAACAGTTCAGCCGTTTCTGGAAATGATAACTTTTGTGAGCCTGTCAAATAATTAGTTAATAGTTTTAATGTTTTTTCATTTTAGAACACAAACTCAAAAACTGAGAGGGGCATACTGACACTTGCAAGTACCTCCAGAAGTACTGAACTATCCTTATTCACAGCATAAACTGCTTGAAATATTAGAGTATTGCACAAGTCATGCTTTGCTAGAAGGTTTCATGGATGCTTGCTTATAACAGAAGTATCATAGTTTTCCCTCTTCTTGTCATGCTACCTGGCAAAAGACTGAGCCAGAGTTTGTAGACGAGAAATATATATGCCTAAAGGGTTATTCTTGGTTTACTTGCCACCTAGTGTCAGGTAATATACCAACACTTCCCTTTCCTGCTTCCTAACTGGCTTCCAGTTGTCTTAGCTTTGTCCTCACCTCTTCCCAACTTCTTATCCCAAGCTTTACACTCAGTCTTACTCTCCCTTTTTTTCTGTATTATTCATTCACTCTCCCCATCTTTTTTTTTCTGTATTATTCATCATCTCTCCCAATCTCACATCCCCTGTGTGACCAACAGACCTTGTATCTTCCCTTTCAAAAATCATCTCCCAGCATAAGTATTGATGGGAGATTCCTTCCAGTCTAGGATTTCCATTGCAAGCTTCAGGTCCTTGATTCCTCTTTGCCTTTTTTACCAATCAGCCCCTGCCATGTGAAAAATTTAATATTTTTTCCAGTCCTTTTTATAATACTATGAGGCAGGGATAGAGCAGGCAGAAAATAAAATTACTTGAAATGAAATACTAAAGAGACAGAAAAATGCCAAAATTCTTTTGCTGTGTGGCCTTAGTTTGTACCCATCTGTAGGGTACAGTACAGCCCTGTCTTCAGCTACATAAATGTATGCACTTATTCCTTCATAAGTATATATTAAAAGATGCACTTACAGACTTCAATTTTTTTTCTAAGGTGCTTTGTTTAAAGGAGAAGAATGCATAAAAACAGATATTGAAGCAGTTTTTATGCTTCTAAAAGTTATGAAACCACTGCAAAATTAGCTGTTTGGCAGGCGATCATATTCTAAGGCAAAATGTCATTCAGAATTTCTGGATAAATTGATACACCCTTTAGCTATCCATCACTTGAACTATGTACTCAGACTGATTGGCTTTTCAGGAAGCCAAGGCACAAGAAATGAGTCTGTGTCTGAACAACTGGTTGAAAGAGAGGCATAAATGTGAGGAATATACAGGCAGCCCTTGTAGCAGAGATTGGTCACCACTGTAATACTGCAGATATTGCACTGCCTGTTTTATCACAGAATCACAGAGTGGTTTGGATTCGAAGGGACCTCAAAGATCATCGAGTTCCAGCCCCCTGCCATGGGCAGAGACACCTTCTGCTGGACCAAGTTGCTCAAAGCTTCATTGAGAACACTTCCAGGGATGCGGCATCCACATCTTCTCTGGGTAACCTCTTCCAGTGTCTCATTACCCTCACAGTAAAGACTTTCTTTCTAATATCTAAAGGTACTCTCTGTCAATTTGAAGCCGTTCCTCCTTGTACTGTCACTACATGCTCTTGTAGTCTCTCTCCATCTTTCTTGTGGGCTTCAGTGAGGGCAGGCAGTTCATTAGGGCTGTGCAGTAAACTTCGGTGATAAGGGGCTTTTTAAAAAGGATGGGACAGATTGTAAAGAATTCCAAATGAATCTTCTAAGAGGGAATAACTGGAGAATTAATGGTAGATTACATTAATTTCTACCATTTGTTATAAATTTATTCAGCGGGAGGGGAAATCCTAATTACACATAAAATTACTTTGCAGGCACGAATTATTGAGCTAAGAGAGTTCCATGAAAATGTCACCTTGGCTGCAGTCAAGAAAGCACATCTGCTGTGTTCCTCACCAGAAAAAGCACACAGAACATTGTTATGTCACTCGAGAAACTTGGGATTACCTGCATTGTGTGCAGTTATGATTCCCCTGACTCCAATGAAGATCAAAAATTATGTCCTAGAACACAGAAACTGTGAGAAAGGCTGAAAAGATAACTAGAGGTGTGGAATGGTTGCAGTATAAGAAACGACCTAATAAGTTCACACTTAGTTCAGAAAGAAGACAAGTGGAAAGGGTATATAAAAGAGGCTTCTGAAATCACAAAGGACATAGAGAAAAGAGAATGGGCACAGAATAGGTGAACCCTATTCAGTACAAGGGCTCAGAGACATCGAAGAACATCAGCAGGACTTGAGTTGAAAACAGAGAAGCAGAGACTTCTTTATGAAATGCACAACTGAGCCGTGGACCTCCTTTCCAGAGGATATTGTGAATACTAACCATTTGTATGTGCTCAGGAGAAGTCTGAGCAAAAGATAAGCCTTTTATTCTTTTCTAGTGTGGTTCTTAACTCACTCAGGCCTTGGTCCAGACTGCTTCTCTAACACCAACTTTGCACAAGAATATTCCTATGAGTCTTTTATTCTACAATTAAAGAGGATAGAAATGTGCAGCGAAGAAATTTGTGTTGTAGTCAGCAGGAAAGAAAAAAAATCCCCTCTGATGAGAAATATAAGAGCAGCCAGCCAGACTAACTCAGTGAACAGATAAGAACTGCAACAGCAGAATTGTAGCGTGCCATTTGGAGTCTCAAGGAGTGCAATCAGTTGACAGAGCTGAGGAAAGTAAACAAATCTTCTGCCCAGAAAATCAAGGTTTTTTAACAAGCAGGAAAACTCCAGCTTAGTTGAAGACAGCTGGACACAGTACTGAAGGAAAGCACACGTGTCCTAACTCAAAGGAGTCCTGCTGTGTTTGAAAAGGAAGAGACAAACAGCAAGGTTAGAACTGAGTGGATGTGTACAAATGTCACTGCCCTTGTGGGGAGCAAGGTATGCATGGATAGATGGATATAGAGGACACAGAGAGCCTGAAATTCAGTAATTCTTGGGACTACAGATGAGCACTAAAAACTCAACAAATCCCAGTGACCTACAGGAGTGGGGGTAATAAACTGTTTGTATTTAGGGATCCCTCCACCGCTGTCCATTCAAAACTAACCGACTGCAGAGGTCAAGAACATGTTCTGTGTTGTTTTCCTTCATCCAGTATTGGATAAAAATGTTGAGCATTTCCCAGACATCCATGTTAAAATGTCCAGCAGAAACTAAAGGTGCTGTTAGCAGCATTTCCTGTAGACATGAAATTCATTCAGCATCTGCATGAATAGCATATTACTTCCTGCATTGCTATGGGTTATCTAAAATCAGAGGAAAAATCCATCCAATAATTAAGTCTTTGCTGCATATACTGTGAAAAATCGTTATAAATTTTATAAATCTGGAGGCTACTTCTACATTCATGCATTAAATATGTTAGTCTCCTGTACGAAGCATCATACAGGTAAGCTGCTGAGGTTTTATAGATGAAGAGACAGAAAGTTCCTTCTTTCCTATCAAAAGAAGGAATTGAGTTAAAAAATAATTTGACAGGACTAATAATGGCTCTTGGTAACTATTGTTAAATAATACCTGAAAAAAATGGAAAAGTGATCCAGACTGTATAAAAATACATTTTCCATGAATGCTTAAAAACTCAGAACTTTCTCTTAGGATAACATGTATCTAGTGTGCAAGATAAAAGCATAAAATAAATGGGTTTTGTATATGATTTCACCAAATGTTACAAACACTGTTCCTGTAAGCAGTGCGGCTGGTGGTGGTAACAATGGAGAAACTCCAGGGAGAGAGAAAGGAAAGAGATGACAGCCTCAAGGAGAAAAGGTGAATCATGAAATCTTTTTTCAGCCCTGATGCAGTACTATGGGACTGAAAAAGGGGAGTCCTTGGTCCTGTGAAGAAGATAAAACTGTGTATGTGTTTATAATAAGACACTCGATTAAAGGATAATTAGATCTCTTTCTTCCTTGTCCTTACAGAGAAGGTGGATAGCAAATAATGCTGGTCTGTGGCTTAGCTAAAAATATACTTGGGCAGAGCTGACCTGTTGTGGTTTCTAACCAAAAAGTGGAGTCCAGGGCAGAACCAATATTCTAGATTTTAAAGCCCTAACCTCTGAATTTTCTAATTTAATAAAATATAAATAAATAAACCAGCAATCAAAACACCCCAACAACGGCAACAAAAAACCCACTAAAATAAAACCAGTCATAAACCTCCCCAAAACAGCCAACTAAACAAACCCCTCCAAACTCAAGCATTTTATTCACAGTTTGTTTCATAATTTCATTATGAAATTCTTCATAATTCCGTTTATTCATTGGGATTGTTCTTTCATTACAGCAAAAATCTTTACTCCTCTGTCTCCCACTCCCCATCCTAGGTAAATCCATTTTTAGCTTTGTCTCTCCTAAGGTGATCTTCAGCACCTTTCAGCCTAGATGTACCAAGCGCCCACTGGTCTCTTTTCATGTGCAGTGCTTTCCAAGCTCCCTCCTGTTCCAGTCAAAAAGTGACAATTGCAGCCTTTGTTGAACTTCTCATGATTTAAATATTGTCTGATTCATTTCAAGCAAATCCTTGCAGAATTTCTTCCTTGAGCAAGTACTAGCTTTGAAGAACTACATGTGGAAAAAAATGCTTTTGTTTGAGTTAGGAGGGAGGGGTGAAATAACACTTTTAATGGAAACTGTTAGAAATGCTCAGCTACAGGATCTCTATAGCAGACACATATATGTACAGCTGCTGCGGTAGAGACGCACTCTTAAAATACATGCAGGGTGTAAATCTCTGTAAATGGGAGTATTCAACTTAGAGAGCTTGTCAGAGAAAAGGGTGGACTTCAAAACGTCTCTGCAGGTGACAGAAAATCTGTAAGACAGTGCAGCTGTGAATCCCAGGCATTTGTTGCCATTTAACTGCTTTCCTGTCCTGTTTGTATCTTAAAACTTGCTTCTGATAAAGTTCGGCTAAAGTGGCCTGAGAAATGTCCCATTCTGTGTAAGAATTTGTATCACTGCCTATGTAATGCTGGATGGAAGGATGTTGGAGGTCATGTTTTATTGGGTAAGTGGAGGCTGCGTGCGGGCGGGGGCAGCGGGAGGGGAAGCTGGAGAAGCTGTGCTACTGTCTGCCAGGGTACACAGCGGTTAAAGACAAGGCTGGATAATGACAGCACTGGGATGGTGTGCAGCAGTTAGGGGTGTCCATCCATAAATACAGTAGGAAGTTTTCGGCAGTGGTCTGACAGGAAAGTCTACACGGAGTCAGATTTCAGAGCTGGAGCAGTGAATTGCAGTGAGTCACACAGAGAGCCTGAGTGCTGCCTTTGTTCCACTTGTGTCTGAACGTTGGAGGAGAAACAGCAGGCTCCAGTTTTTATTAACTTCTTATTTTCATAAGTGTAAAACTCATGTGCACTGCACTTTTTCCTCACTTAAGTTCTTTCAACTGACTTTCAAAAAATGCTCTCATGGTAAGAACTCTTGCTTCTAAATTTTACTTTTTCTTTTTCTTCCCTTGTGTTTCTGTATCACATTCTTTGGTCTCATTCTTCCCCCACTCCCCTTTTTTTGGCACACCTGCTCCAGGCATGCCTGGTGGACCTGGGACTTGTCGCTACTGCTCTTTGGCTTGTCAATCCATGCTGGTGCAGCAGCTCAGATCATTGAAGGTAAGACTTCTCCAAATCATGTTTATAAATTGAGAGTAAGTGTGAATGTTAAGATTTGCTTTCCTAATATGGAAAGAGACTCTACTTTTCAGATCTTCATTTTCTCTGCTGCTTACTGTTCATCATTTTGTGTAGGAAAGCTGCTGTGAGTTAGGAGCTTAAATTCCCATTCATTCAGGATAAGAAGAAATAAGAAAATAGGTTCCCAGCTCTAAGGCAGCCTATCATGCCTGCTTTCTCAATATATCTTCAGAGTGTAATAATTAACAGAAAGTACTTTAAAGAGATTCACAATACCGAATGTTTTTACAATGTCTGTGGACACATCAGGAATGTGCCAGGCATGGTGTGAGTGCAAAGACATAGATGTGATGTTTGCTCCAGTGCATAGAGATTTCTCCTGGTAAGCGTCTGAACAAATTGAGATTTTCTAATCTCTTGAGTTAAATGTTTCATTTTACCAGTCCAGTCTTTATGGACTTTCAGTGAAAAGTCTTTTTGTAATTTCAGATCATACGTTCTTGTAACAGAGCCAAATTCCTCAGCATCTCTGAAAGGCATAGCTTCACATTTAACTAGTGAGAGAGAACACTGATTTTAAAACATACATGCAATTTTGAGAAAAGTGAAAAAGCTTCATATATTACTTTGCCATTAGGAACAGTGATATTTATATCAAAAAGCTTTTTCTAGTGTCTTACAAAAGTAGTTGGAATTTGTTATGCCAATGATCTCTAGATAACTGTGTGATAGGAGCATTAGAAAGTTTGATGGAAAGGAGATATCACACACGAAGACTTTAATGTTACTCGGACAGGTCTTTTCCTTTTTAATTGACACTGTCATAGATCACTTTGGCATCTAAAAACCAAAGTCCCAGGTAGTTATTTCAGTAGGTGAAAAAGTCACAGATTAGTTATCACTAAAATATGGTATAGGTACAGATGAGAAATATGTAATGCTGTATTACAGGAAATTAAGGAAACAAACTGAAACCATCTCTTAGAATTAAGAAATGTGTATCTGAATGGTGACTGAAATATGATATATTGTCTATCCCTTGGAGGCAGATCCATTGCATCAGGTGAAAATGTTTTTCTTGAGGTGATGAATGACAGTGCGTGAGAGAGATCTGGACAGGAGAGAACCAAATTTTGGTGCATACAAGTTAATAAACAGATGATTATTAGCACTACAAATATAGTGACAAAAACTGCAAATATTTATTTAGCACACAACTTCTCTTTTTGGTAGATCTATGCCTGTTTCTATTACCTGACAATCTGGCTCTTCAAATATCTTACTCTTTGAAAGTTAGTCAGAAGTCAGAAGTAGGAAAGATAATCGCTATTGTTTCTGGATGGTTTCTTCCAGTGTAGAATCTTATCGCTTCTAGAGGGACTCCTAAAATGAACATGAATGAAGATCAAGTGGAGTTATGCAAGTCTCCTAAGATCACTGGAGACTTGGAGACTGCTCTGGGAATATGTTTCTTCATACCCCTAGCCTAGTATCCATTCACCTGTTAATACAAACGCTGGTATTCCCAAATGTTTACTATATTTTTTTACATCTGATTTTTAAGCGCCTGACATAATGGAGGTCTCATGCTTTCCTTTCCACAACATATATTTCTGATGCTTGGTTTAAATTATTTCATCTCCTGAAATCAAGTGTTGAATGCCAGAGACAGAAATAATTTTTCTTTCCTTCTGGTGCTGCAAATACATAACTAACATAGATTCTACCTGTAACTGAAGAAGAGTTTCATACTTCAAATCTTTCAGCCTGAAGAGTTTCATACTTCAAATCTTTCAGCCTAACTGTTGGAGAAATAGCCTCATTTTCCTTTCTCACAGTTCCTTTTATCAGTAGAGTGCTGAGAAATAAACTGTGTATTTAAGATGAAAATGTTAAAAGATGAAAATGAAAATGAGACAAAGAGTGATGAATTGGCCCTCTGGTGTTCAGGCCTTTTGCTGCTAAAAGCACGCTTTATCCAGTATCCTATTGGTCACTCTCTCCTAGATTACTGCTTTCTAGGATTCTGCAGCCCAGTGAATAAAGATATGCTGCTTTTCAGAGCCTCAGCTCTTCCCTATCTACCCATAGCACAGATTTTTATCTCTAAATTCCTTTGAATAAAAGAGAAACTTCGAATGAGTACATGTGGTTTTAGAGGAACAGTGCAGGTGCTTTCAGTTGTACCATTGTGCTGGCTACATGCAAAAGGACAAAAATACCTTGGGATGTTCTTGAGTTGGTTAAGTAATGACAAGAAAATTGCTCAGGGATTGAATTACTCAGTGAGGGATGGGGAAGGGCTAACTTATTTTTTACAAACCTGAAAACAAACCAGTGGCCGTCAGAGTTCAGAGGAGAAAAGTTTGCCATCTTTGCCTTCACCATCTTCGTCTTCTTGTTTTCCCCAGGGGAGCACTGAATTGCAGAGCAGGGTCGAGGGTGCTGAATAAAACAAAAACCTCAGCCGACCTCCAGCAGAGGGCTTGTGCTCTTTCATGACTTTGTGAGAGATACTAGAAAGATCAGTTAGAAAATTTTAATCAGTTTCCTGTCAGGAACAATGTTTTGACCAAGTCTTGTTCTTCTTGAGGAGATTGTCTGGTTATGGGTATTTTCCACAGAGAAGAAGAGGGGAAAAAGAAAGAATGGTAGGAAATTGTAGGGCGAAAATTCAGATGACAGACTTTGAGAATGTTTGAGAACTTCTGGGTTCTAGTTTGATTTTTTATTGAACTTGCGAGATGTTGGGCCTTTTGTTTCAGTAGAAGTGCTGCTTTCATTTCCAACTCCTAGGATGTCTGACTACAGCTTCCATTGTAGAATGGAACTCACAATAAAACAAAGTATTTAAAACCTTATTATTTAAAGTAATGAAGTACTAATTGTAAAAGAAACATTTAAAATTCTGAAATATTTAATTCCGAACCTTAAAATTCAGTAGCACGGTCTGCAAATTGATGGGATTTGATCATTATTTCACCAAAACTTTTAAGAAATAGTGTGATCTTGCATCGTGGTAAAAACAGAGTTCTGAAATCTCATCAGTTTCTGTGAGTTAGAATTCAGGTTTTTTACTATCTCTGTTGAAAGGTTTTAGTCCCTACCACTGCAGTTAGCATTGCACATGCACAAAAAGATGAGGAATAACATGCTTTCTTCCTCTTCACTAAAATACCGTGTCATTTGAACGATGAAGAGCTTTTGCAGTTTTTTCCTGTGTTCACAAAAATTTGCAAGTATGGTGCCCTATTCTACTTGAGTTTGTGTGGGAGGATTGAAGATAAGTTGGTGTCTTAATTACTTCATCACTTCTCTTTTATTCAATTGGCAATTAAGCCTGTATCTATCTGTTCATAAAAGTGTGGTCTGTCTGATCTGGCACTGCCTTGAAGTGCATGTACTTGGCCCTTAATTATGCCTGATAATGTATCTTGCCTTACACTGGTTGCCCTGGCTGCTTTTTCCTTGTTTTGCATCTTCAACAACAAATTAAATTAGTGAATAGAAGGTGCTCAGAACACAGCCCTGAACATGCCAGCACCCAGACTGTGGACAGAGCTAAAGTTAGAAAATCTCAGTGCTAACCCTGCTGAAGTTTGAGTGATAGACACCTCCCTATGACTTGCTCTAACTTTTTGCAGAAGTGACATTTATCCTTCTAGGCTATCTAGGCAGTTATCAGTGTTTCTCAGTTCTTTGCAGTCAAATCAGTGCCTGCATTTAAAAAAATACAGAAAAAAAATGTTTAAATGTGTGTCGTTCTGCAGTTTATATTATGTTTATGAGCTCTAAAAGAAGCTTCACAAATTTCTCATTGACATCTGGGTTTTATTATTAGCCAAGCTGAACAGCGCTTTCTTGACCTAAGTAACATGCTTAGCAATAGTTTACATAAAGTAAATATTTGTCTCTTTCATTGGCCCTCCGTACACAAAAAGGCTGTCATTAGGCTGTTGACATAAACTTTGCACTCCTGACCTGCTGAGTTTAATGGAGGAATCCTGAATTACTGACTTTCATTGGCTGATGATCAACTGGTGCGACTCGTACGAGCAGCGAACCGGAGCTTCTCTTCACAGTGAGCTGTCATAATGAGTGTAAACAAACATGTCTATACATTTAAAATCTTGTTTCTACCAAGTAATTGCTGTATGTGCTCTGAGTGTCAAATGTGTGCAATCACACGTGTGATAGGGATGGCTCAGTCCGTTCTTTCCAAAGACAGGACGCAATTACAGTGATGATAAAGTGCAGTAATTCTTAAAGAGAACTCAGATGGCATTCTATCCTCTTGTACCAGACTGAACATTTGGACATCATCAAACTGCAATTGAGTCTAAATTGAATGAGCCACTGTGATCCTTCAGGCACGTCTTCAAGCTGTTACCAGCTGTTGTGCATGTTTTTTATGTGGAGTCAAGCCTGATTTCATAGTTGATAAAAGGCCTTTCCATGCAAAACATAGCAATTAACAATAGAAAATCAGTTGGTTTCAGTTGGAGTCATCTCTTTCAGTAGCTGAAGAGATTGATACCACCAGTAGAACAAACCTGACTTAGAAAATTTGTTCCATTCAGTCACTTTTCTAAATGGATTCATTTGCTGTGTAACACCCTCTACATGTTAATTCTCTTGGACAATAAACTACATGTTTCCTAAGCAACTCTACCAGGCAAGAGAAGATGATTTTTTTTAGCTTTTATATGAGGCCTCAGAAGAGGAAACCAGCTGGGGTGGATATAGTGTTATAATAACTGTCTTCATTTCCTCTCTGGAGGCGTCCTTGGGTACTGTGGAAGTCTGAAGTAAGCAGTTGTTTCCATGATCTGAATAGAACTCAAAATCACAATTGTGCTTGCATTTGCCACTTGTACTTGGTGTTTGAAGGACCATTTCAATAAATTTGACTGCAGTATTTGTGTTTGGGATATTCAGAGGGTTCCAAAGAACATATTTCTTATTCTAACATGTTAATTACGAGATCAAACACTTGTTTTGGAGGCTGCCTGTCTCTTTGGCTGTGATTTCTTCCCCTGTCCTTTGCTGTGTTAGCTGTGGATCAACTCAGTTTTTCTTGTAGTGGTATCTCACATTTGACCATTTAATGAAGTAGCTTTGCCAATTTATGCAAGTATGCCTTGGCTAGAAAGACAGTAAATTTTACAGTTTAGTGAAATCTGATTGCTTTATTTAGGCTGTCATTAATGGTAAATATTTAAGAGAGTATGTCCATTTATGATCATCAATTTTAAGTCCCAAAAAAATCTTTTCCCATTTGTCCAACCCACACACAGCAGGTTCATAAAACAACAAAATCAACCAGCAATTTAGACTGTGGTTAATTCTCTTAATGAAATCTTCCCATCTCTGGCAGCTCCTGCTTCCACACCTAGAAGTTCACAGCGGTTGCAGAGAGTAGAATGCAGGTAGAATTTTCCCAAAGAACGAGTAAAATGAGCAAGCCTCAGTTTTAATGTATTTGCATATGAGGATTGTGAAATGACAGATGTATTATTCAGGATACCTTCTGGTCAGAAAGTCTTGGGAAAAACAACTGGCAGAGCTGAATGTGTCCTGACAAAGAACTTCAGTATTTTAAATCATTTTTGGCTGTCCTACAGCCCAGTATGAGAAGAACCAGAGTCTGTATCAAGTTTTCCTGAAGGGTTCTGGAAGAATCAGGGTTTTCTGGAGGCACTCAAGTGTATTTTATTCCAAACATTCAATCAATAGAAGCCTGAATCTGGTAACAGTGATTCAGCAATGAGATTTTAACATGATCTGCACCATCACTCATCGTCTTTTGCTTCATCTTCAGTACAGAAGTATTAACAAGAAAGGCCTTCAGCCAGTTCATTCTATATTTGGAAACTTCATGGGTCTTATGACTCTGAGTCTACCTCCTCTGCTGCCACTGAATCCAATTCTTGCTGTGAAGAGCTCCTATCACAGTAACATGTAACTGCTCAGGTGGGACTAACTCCCGGTCCTTTTTGTGGCATACCTTTCTCTGAACTGTGAAATCAGAGTTCCATACATAGTCGTGATGTCTGGCTCTGCTTCTTTGGAAAGCTGAATACAGTTTTTGACTTTCTCTGTACTTTTTTGGTAGTTGGGGACTAAAAGGGCGCTAAAGGATCTGCCATTACTCATTGCATTTTATATTCACTTTGCTTCTTACAAGTGATGCACATAACCTAACTCAAGGAGAACAGAACCCACCTAGAAATAATTTTAATTTTGTGCTGCCTGCTAAAGAGTAACTTGATGCTCTTGAGAGAAAAGAACAGTGCTCCAAGACATGCTTCAAAATTTCCTGTAAGCCATGGATATTTTGAATGGCCTGTAACCGGGTTTGCTGAAAAATAGTTCCAGAATAGAAACCATTTTGGCATCCAAGCTCTGATTCGTCTCTGGTAATATTTCATGTAAGTAAACTCGAACAGTAAAATGAAGTATATGAGAGTCTGAAACAGGGTCAGGTGACGTGGCAAAAATATAGAGACACTGTCTGAGAGTATGGTAAAGACCTCAGAAAAGTCAAAGCCCATTTGGAATTAAATCTGGCTAGGGAAGAGAAGAGCAACAAGAAAGGCATTTACAGGTATACCATCAGCAAAAAGAAGATTAGAGAAAATGTGGATCTGCTGCAAAATGAAATGGAACAATGAATCTGTTGGCAGGGTCATGAAAACTGCCCAGGTACTCAATGCCTTCTTTGCCTCACTTTTTACTGGTAAGATTTCCCTTTAGGAAACTGAGCCCCTGAGCCCACTGGGAAAGTCTGAAGCCATGAATAGTGCTCCTCTGAGGCAGACTGAGTGAGTGGACATTGACATAATTTGGATATATGCAAGTCCAAAGGACCTAATAAGGCATGCATGAGGGCTCAACAATGGGCTGATATCATTGAGATAGAACTTTGGAATACAATCTTTGGAAGATTCTGGTGGTCAGAAGATCCTGTGGATGGAAGTAAATCCATTATTCCTCCTATTTTCAAGACGGGCAAGGAGCAGGACCTGGGGATCTGCAGGCTGACCAGCTGACCTATGCTCCTGGGAAGGCATAGGATCATGTAATGGGGGAAACCATTCTAGTAAGAATGAGATGATCAGGAGTAGTCAGCACATATGTGGGAAGAAGAAAATCTTGCCCAAGAGTCTCGTAGCCTTCAGCAATGAAATAACCAGCTCAGTGTGTGAGGAAAAGACAGCTGATATTTGTGCTCTTGTGCAAGACTGTCATCACTGTCTCCTGTAACATCCACCTTGATAAACTCATGAAGTAAGGACTAGATAAGTGGGCAGTGAGGTGTATTGACAACAGTCTGGCCTACAGGCGCTTGAAGGGGTGTAATCAGGGGTATGAAGTGCAGTTCCTGGGTGCCAGCCGCCTCTGCATCAGTACTACCCTGTGGTGTTACTGAGACCAACACTCTTTAACATCTTATTCACAACATGGATGGTGTGATAGACTGAACTCTGAATGTCCTGGGTAGAATCTGGTCCCATCATTAAGAGTGGTTCCTTCAAAAATTTTACAGCTTGAGCTGTGAGCCATGCTCATGGGAAAAACAGGCAGCTAGAAACAGCAGATCTAGTTGGGTTGGAAGAGAACTATGCAGCTTTTCTAGATATGTTATTTTCTCTTCCTTGATGGTACCAAAGGAACAGAACCAGCTGACAGTATGTGTCAAGTCCTTTTCTCCCCATCATTATACATAGACACTGTATCATAGTATGTTTGATGTCTTAATCTGATAACTAACAGCTGCCAAGCATATATTGCTGGTACAACATTTCTTGAAATATATTAACTTAGAGTTGTTGCTGCTTGTCCCTCTGTTTCTCTCTGTCCCACAGAAAACTTCTGGTTCAGCACTGACATGTTGCATGAGAAGGTATATTTTCAGGTGTAAAAGGTTTCTGTGGGCAATCGAAACAAATGTACTGGTATCTTGCTTAGTTATTAGGTATCAATGTTTACATGGTGGTCTACAAAGCAAACTGAGGGGAAAATGATGCAAAATCTAAACCTTTCATAGCAATCCTCTCATATTTGGAACTCCTACCACCAAAGTATCCATTGATCAGATCAATAATCCTTCTTGCCAGTGCATGAGTTGCCTCACTGAGGGAGGTGTGAGGAAGCAGTGTCTCCCCACTGTAAGGATCTTTATTTCCACCATCTCACTTTAGTTAGCTACGGACTAACTTAATACACTGCATCACTTCTGTGAATGTGATGCTTTTTTATTCTCAGAGGGACAAAGTCTTAGCTTTTCTTAGTCCTCAACTTTCCAAAAGCTGTTCCAGTTCCATCTGTTTCAACACTCTGCCAAACCAGCACAGCTCTTGACTTGGTAGGAGGAACCACTCATCTATAATGAATGCTCCACAGTAGTGCAGCCACTTTGCGGTGCTTGTGGGTGTGGGTATACATGACTCAAAACCTTTCATGCTTTTCACTGAAAAAAAACAAGCAAACATTTCATCCTGTTCAGGCTAGCCATGAATGTGGTTTAACACACATGGTTTGACTTTTTTTTATTTTCTGTCTTTAGTTTCTTTCACATGCGATTACAGGAAAGATATAAAACACATACAAGTTTTGCAAGTTTTCTCAGCTGAAAAAATCTGTCTCTTGATCAAAATAACCTATTAGTCATTGTAGTCAAATGCCATTAATGTAAAAACACTTATCTGAAAGAGTTTTAAGTTTTTAGTTAATCTTCTATAAAGTATGAAGTGTATAGCTCCATTTGTTTTTACCAAACAATACTTGACTGAACTCAAAGTACTGCTTAAGGTGGCCTCATATTATAATCAAAGTTGATTGATTGATTGATTGATTGCTTCTATGTGTATATTTTATATTGGGTTGTTTGTTTTTGGGCGGGGGGGTTGGGTTTTTTTTCTGATGCATTTGTAGTGAAACATTAATCTATCATGAGATGCAAATCTGAAAAATAAGTACCACATGGCACCGTCCTGGTCCAGAGATATGATGAGTCGGGGAGTGGGGGTGGTGTTCAGTACAGGTGTAAACATGCATAAAATGTCAAGGATGCTTTCTCAGTGGAAAAATAAACAAACCACTGGTGACCTGAAGTATTGTAGCTCTTTTTTCACACTTCTCTTACAGAATTTCAAAAGATAGAATGGAATTGGGGCAACTCAGTTACTGCTTTGCCTGCTCAAGCTTTGACTTGTTCAACAAAGAGGTTTTCATTAAAAAAAAAAAAGAAGTGGAAAAAAACCTGCTGCTCCATCTAGGAGTTAATGCAGAGACCCCTGAGTATTTACAGTATCAGTGTCTTAAGTGTCCTATTCCAAGACATACGGTTTCCAGACACATTGCAGAATTTCCATAGAGAGCATTCAAAAGAAGCTACTGTCTCATTTAGCTCCTATACAATCAGGAGAAAAAAACTTGACTAGCAAATACATGATTTGGTACAAATCCCCAGAACAGCTGTGGGGAAAGCTAGACTATCTACATGAATGCTTTGTCTTGTCCTCTGTTCTGTGTATAATTACAATACTGTAGCCATTGAAATATTTTGGAAATATTAACTATCCCTGTGTGATACTTTTATCTGATATGAACAAAAGTTGTTTCTCCCCTGTCTGAATACTTAGCTCTACTGTGTTTTCTTCATGGATAAATCTCTAAATGTAGATCACTGCCACACAAACCATGCAGACTGAAATCCATGAAGGAAAAGTCATGTGGAGCAGTCTGTTAGAGTGACACCATCATCAAAGTGGTTGACAGGTAGTGTTTATTTCCTTACTGAGGAATCTGGGACAACTGTGTGCCTCCAACTCCTTTTGGCCTTTACATTTTTGGTTCACAGAATGTAGAGGGAGCAAACTTTGCATTTTGAAACCAAAAGATGCAGGGAGACACTCAGCACTTGTCTCTACATCCTCGTACATCTGCACAAGGAGCAGGGAGGAAGTTCTTCATAATGCCTGCATCTGTCCTGGAGCGCAAGTGGATCAGTTTGACAGGCTTCAGATGGTTCTCTACCTCTGTAATCATCATGACACAAAGAGCTCTCAGCTGCCAGTTTACTCACCTTGTAAGTTGTAGAGAAAGCCTAGAGATTGAGGGTCACATTCACATTATCTGTGGATTTCCCAAACTGAACCTCTCTTGCTTAAGTTTAGAAACTTAAGGCACTCTTCATCTTAAGATGAAGCTTTCATTAAGCAGCTAGAATAGCCTGGAGTATACAGCATTTATTTCTGGCATCCTCTCTCTCTTTACATCACCTTTTTGCCAGTTGTTGCTGTTCAATATTCTATTACTGTTGACTTGTAGATCCTAGGTGTCTCTCATAACCACTTCAGCCACTCTGTACCTCAAGAATTTTCCACTCCTGGGTAGGGTGATGACATGGTCCTCATCATCACTATATGAATGCTGGTAGAGACAACAGAGGCAAAGTCTTCTCTGAGGGCAAAACAGAGCAAAAGAATAAATAAGAGCCAAAAGGAGCAACAAAGGAAATCTTGATTGAACAAGTGGGATAAAAAGTCTTCACCGTAGCAGTAGTTAAGTTCTGGAAGTCGCTGGGGAGAGAGTTTATGGGACCTCCATTCTTGCAAGTATCCTAACTTGACTAGACAAGACTCTAGCCAATATGATTCTTCAGGCTAGCCCTGTATTGAGCAGCAGATTGGACTAGATGAATCTTACAGAGCTCTTGTATACTATTTTTTTCTGTGTTTTTTAAATATGGAACTTAAAACTGGACTTTACACACTTAATTTGTTTCTGAGTCTGGTTCTCAGTGACTTGCGCATGATCACAGAAAAGGGCAGTCAAAGATCAGAAGAGTGAGTGTAGTTAATATTAAAGACCTGGATTGTTCTTGGCTTTCTTAATCCCTTGCCTTTTGTGAGCCTTGTTAGAATAATCAGAGAGCAGATAGGCTGTTAACACTAATGCCCAATATTTGTATGCAATCAAAAGATCCTTTTCCACTTTACATATTTGTCTAAAGATATGTCAAAAAATATACCCTTTTCATTTTCCATTTTTGGCTTTTTTCTTTTTCTCTTTTCCCTCTTCTCTTTACCCTTTTCTCTTTCCCTTTCTCCGTTTCACTTCTCCATTTCCCTCTTCCTTCTCCCTTTCAATTTCCACTTCTGTTTCTCATTTTGTTTTGTTTTGAAATTCTTTAGAATGCTTTTGGGAAAAAAAATCTTGGAGCAGAACACAGGAATATGTTACTGTAGCCTTATGACTTCTCATCATTCCTCATGGTCCTGCTGATCGTGAGGCTCTTTAAAGAAAGCTCTTGTTCTCCCGTCTAAGACAGTAGGGCTTCTTGCTCTCTGCCCTTTCAGGGGCTCGTGGTCAAGCAGGCTCTGCTGAACACACACTTCGTGGCCCATCCTTCTCTGCAGCTGTTGCACCCAGTCTCAGAAGGAACCTGTCACAGTGACCATAGTCACAAACTGCAGCTGTTTGGGACAGAGGCAGACTGTACCTCGGCATTAATATGAGCAAACCTGTTATTGTGGTGGCTGCGATGATATTTGCTCCTGAATTATCATCCTTCTACTAAAGCACAAGATAAACTCTAAATAGGAAAAGGGATGTCTCTGATTTCAAGAAGTACTTCTCTAAACAAAACAGATCTTGGGCATGGAAACATGTCTAAAGACAGAAGATGAAAAGCTGTCATATTAACTATATGACTAGCAAGATCAATACAGTACACAAGACCAATTGAATTTTATTGGTGTCCTGCTTACATACATCTTCATTTTTACAATACAGAAGAGGAGCATTTCCCCTCTAAGTCCAAGAAACAATTTGTTACCTGGAGTTAATCATTTTGAACAACTATGCTATTCTACCTGATGGGCTTGCCTCAAATTTAAAAAAAAAAATAAATTCAGACCCAGAAGACTCTGTTCTAAATGGGCCAGACTCCTAAAATACCAGTGACTCTGTGAGCTGAGCTGTGATTTATTGTTCTGATTCTGTGTTATTCCTGCTATATGCATATGTCACAGACAATAGACAGCATTCAAATTTAGGGTAATCACTGAACATTATGAAAGATTTCCACCCTGCAATATTAATGGATATTTTAAACTTAAAGCTAACAATAAGTCCTTACTGAAACTGGTGCTTTATTCAGCTCCTAAAAGCTAATCCCAGCCCTGTAGGATCAAGGCTTGAATAAACAAAAAAGGGCATGTTGCAAGATTAAAACAAGAACATATTTCTTCCCTTGGTGGCCACAAATTCATAAAATGCAATAAAACCTAGCACAAGTGTACAGTCATTGTCTATACTGCTTTCTCCTAATTTTAACTCAGAAACAAATACATATGTACTTCCCAAACTGGAAATCATTCTCTGCTGGAAAAGAGTTGTGCCTGTCTTAGTTGTGATAAAAATCACTAATAAATTCTTATGTGTATTTCTCATTATAAAAAGTTTTACTGCCAGTGACTTTACAAAGAATTACTTAGCAGAATTCTGTCTTTGAAGACTACAAATTACTACACTTAAAAAGTTCTTTGTGGCTTTTTATTAATTTGATGACACATTCCATGTTTCTCTAGATACAAGAAAGTTTTGGCAGACTATTACATGAGAAGTTTTTTCATTCATAATTTTCCTTCATTTAGAAGCCATGTCATGAATATATCTGTGCTCTTAATATATGCTTGGGAAGATGTTACTGTAGTTTTTGTTTTCTTGGTAGCAGGTGTAGACTGTCAGAGAGCACCAAAGGCAGGCTGCTCTGCAGCGGTCAGGGAGCTGGAAGCCAAACATCTGAACAAGTGACCTCACCAGCAAGGACACGGCTCCACAGAAAGAAAGCAAAATGATCACAGTATGCTTGATGGTGGTAGCCAAGTTCAGCCAAGAGTATCATTGCACAAGCCCACAGTGATGAGGAAGCCAGAAAGTCAAGCCAGGAATACAAGATTTTGGGTAAAGCTCTGGGTCTGAGTCAGCAGGACTCATGGCTGGACATGGACTAGCCAGCTGTATCATAACACAGGCAGGGACCAAAGGCAAGATCCTCATTCTGAAGGCAACTGCCAAAAGGAGTGAGGAAAAGCCCTGCTGTAGCTTCTTAGAACTGTTTTTGCAGGGGATGTTAAATGCATGAGACCTGCACTGTTACAGAGCAATAAAATTTCTGTCCTTGCTCTGGAAAAGAGCCTCTTTATTACTGAGGTATCTTCAGATTTCAAAATGTAGTGGAGAGGACTGTCCTGGTTACCTGTCTGGACACAGAATAAAAAAGGCTCCTCCTGGCTTTTGCTATGGCTGAAGTGATTACTTCCTGGATGATTTGTAAAATTGTCTCACAGAGAACCGTAGTTACATCGCATGATCCTCTGATCCAGAATTTCACTTCAGGATGTTACTTATTATTAATCTGTGCCTGTTATGTGCCTTTGTTGCAGACAAGCAACCGTGGCAGCAGCAAGCAATTTTTGTCAGATAGAAATGGCAGAATGGTGGGAATCTAAGCCCTAACAGGTGGTCCTGTGTGATATCCCTGGTGCAATCGTGCTGTTTGAACTTTGTCCCGCCTGGGGTATGGAGGAAGGTTTGAGAGGGTTTGTGGTGCAGGGCAGAGCTGCACAGTAGCACAGGCATTGTGTGGTTTAGAGATTGAAAAGCTTAGAGATGCCACCGTGCAAAACACGCTCTTGTTCTCAGCTTGTATTGCAGATATACCAGAAGTTACTCTGTCACTGATGGTGATGATGATGATGATGATGATGATGAAATCTTTCTGGGTCCTGGAATTTCCTGCTCCATCATACTTTTCCTGCTCTATTTATGCTTTCATGCTGAAAGAAAGTATGCCTATTTGCAAAAACAGAGAACCAGATATTCTCTGGATTCACAATGCAATTTTAACTATTAACATGTAAATTAATAATTAATGTGGTAACTAATATAATCACTTCCAACAAGAAAATCTAGGGAGACCTGTGTGAAGCTCATAATGATTTTGGGGTAGCATAGCTTACACTTAGATGCATGATATTTTGTCCAGATAAAACCATGTTGCCTCCTTACCAGCAGTAATTTGTTTTTATCTTTGGTGCCTTGTGTCTGTTATTTTAATATGGCCAATAGAAGAAATTTGAGAGATACAATGGCATATGCTCCTTGAGAACCTCCTTCCTTGGCAGGAAAGAAGAAAAAAAAAGATGGTGTGAAGTTTTCTTTACTTTGTCTGACAAAACCCAGCAGCCTTGTAACTGCAAAACCTGACATATTTCAGAGATGGCTTTTGTCTGTGTGCATGGTGTCTTTTTTTTTGTGCCAATGGTACTGACCAAATCCATTGTAACTGTCATTTATTAAACTGTACATTAGGAATTGCATATGGGAATGTCCACATTGTTCAGAGAGAAATTGTTATTTATAACTGCTTCCAGCCTGCTCTTTCTCTACATTAAAGGATTTTATGCCACAGCCAACTGTTCAAACATATAGTTCTGTGTATGTAGAACACTGACACTTTGAAGTCTGGATCATTTCAAAAAAACTGTCCTCTGCTTTCTGAACTCAGTGTTGGTACTGACTTCTTTTCCCCCGATTATCTTGAATTTCAACCAAGTGAAGGCAGATTTGCAGTAGTTGAATGTAGCTCTTCTCCAGAAAAGTTGATTGCAATGCTTTGTGTAGGGAAAGTAATTTTACTAAGTGTTTCTGTAACACCTCTGACCCCTGGCCATAAATCAGCACATTTGTGAGGGGAGGTGCTCCATGTACCCAGAGGGAAGATATACAAGTTTGACACACAGGGCAACAGTTGATCTACAGAGATTAATGAAGGAAAACTGCCTTTGCATATCTGTCAACTTCTAAAAATTTTTGGTTGCAGCAGGTGGTTTCTAGCCACTACTAAAGGAAATGAACATTCATTTGGATGAACTAGATGCTAAAACTCATGTAAGAGTGAGAAAGGACTATTTTTTAAAACGTGGAAGGAATACAGCTCTTGTTCCTCCAGGAACAAGCTGATCAGTAAAAAGATGCAAGGATTTTGCAAGATTTGAAGGATTAATTTTCCCTGTGGGCAGTCTATTCCATAATTGCTCATTTTCTTGTACTCTGACTTGGGCACCAGCCACCACTGAAGACTGAAGTAAACAGATGTCTTGTGAGGCAGCAAGAACGTGCCTTCTTTGCTGCTGACACAGTATGGCTCACGATGTGCAGAAAACCAGCTGGCACCTGCTGAGGCTGTGCTAAGGATTTTATTTGCCTCTTTTACTTCCACTGTAAACCAAATTTGGTCTAATTGCTGCTGGATATATCCTTGCCTTTGAAACTGTGCCAAGGCCAAGGCAAACCTGCTATGATTAAACATGAGTTTTTTTAGCTTGTACCTTTACCTTCCTTAAAAAGGCTTATGCTTTCCTCACTTACAAGTTTCATTAGGGAAAGACTGCAGAAGTGAGAATGAGCTGCAGAATCCGCTTTCTATAGATTTACCTCTAGATAAAGTCAACATTTGCTTTTCTCAGGCATTTCTTAGAACACTCTTAAAAATGACAATAGCAATAATAATAATAATCTGTGTTTCTTTTTAATGTAAAGTTTGGGCATTTTCTCAACAATTTTCCCCACTTCGCTCTGTAAGTTCTGAAATGTTACTGAACCTTGGAAACCTGTTCCAACATCTCCCAGTTCATTTGTGGCTCCTGAGAGTCCAACTCCTAACACTGTGTCAGTCTCAAAATGGGGATTTCTATATTATGGAACTATCCTGAAGCCTTGAACTCAAGATGTCCATGTGAATTGAAAAAATCAGTTACGGTTTTGTGTTTAGTATCTGATTTTACATAGTATGCCAGACCCATCAAAAGAAGCATGATTGTATTTTGGCAGAAGTTCATTGGCACTAATGTGTTTTCTAAAAGTCTTTAATCAGTAGGCTTTTTTAAAAACTCACTTCGTTATAAAAATCCTCCTCAGATCAATTAGGAAAAAGAAATCAGAGCTATGGACCTGAATAACAGGAGTAGTCTATGTGCTATTTACTGCTAGAAATGAAAATTCAGGCAAGCTGGATTTGGAAATGAGTACAAAAGCAATGGAAAACTGGGGCCAGAGGGACTGAAATCTTTACTGTTTTCTGCAAAAAGAGTGAGAAAGGACTATTTTTTAAAACGTGGAAGGAATACAGCTCTTGTTCCTCCAGGAACAAGCTGATCAGTAAAAAGATGCAAGGATTTTGCAAGATTTGAAGGATTAATTTTCCCTGTGGGCAGTCTATTCCATAATTGCTCATTTTCTTGTACTCTGACTTGGGCACCAGCCACCACTGAAGACTGAAGTAAACAGATGTCTTGTGAGGCAGCACACAGCGTGATAAGGCCAAAGTAACATCCCAAAGACCCAGCACTGCCTTGAAAACAGAAACTGAACAAAGAGTAAGGACAGATGGAATTTGTGGAATGCTGCCAATATCCTTTCCAACATTAGTGACTGGGATATGACCAAACTATTGCAGTCTATGGCTAATGAGTGGTTCAGTCATTCTGTCCTTGAGCTGGAAATGTTCAGTAGACACTGGAGTGGTGTCGACACATTTGTGTCAAGACAGTTGGAAAGATGGCTTCATTGCACGGCAATTAGAGATTGCCCAACATAATTCTGAGTGGCTTATAAAATTTACTATGAGTTCCATAGATGAATATAAATTTCCCGGTGTTTCAAACACATACAAATTTTTGAACACGGGCAACATTTTTTTAAATGACTGGGAACCTTACAAAAACTGTTAAGATCAAAAGGACTTCCATAAAAGATCTCATCCAGAGAAAGCATTTTCAATCACCTACATGGAGAGATTATGAATTTGTTTCAAACTTTTGTTTTCAGAAGTTCTGATAAATGTTTGGGCCTCGAAGAAGAAAGGAGAAAAAATTGTGTTAAATCAAAAATTTTTGAAATATCAAAGAGGTCTTCAATTTGTCTGGTCTTGAATTTTTCTATTTCTATTATCTGCAATGAAAAACTGTCTTATGAAATTCACCAAGTACCTGCTTCCTTGTGTTTTAGTAATAATAAGCATACAGATAGCGACAAGTGTCTAAGATGCCATTATCTGGCTCCCTCAGATGACTTATACGGGAAGTGTGAAATTACTGGAAGAATTGAGAGGTGACCTGTCTTTCTACTTCTTGTAAGAAGTTGTACAAACAATTTTAATTGCATTCAAATGAGATAAATATGCCATGCACTGTGAATTCCACAGCTCTTTTTATTTAACACTTTAATGGTCAAAGAGCTTGATTTAGAAAGTGAGATTGGTTTTGGATATTGTTATTGCTGTCTTTGTTACAAGAAATTATACAAAAACTAGGTAATCATAGGGAAAAAATTAATATGATGAAATAAAGTAGACAAAAGATACACAGACTAAAGGCATGCCACTGTCTGTGTTTCAAGCATTTTACCACAGTCTATAATCCATCAGAATAAACAAAAGCAGAGAATTAAGCATGAGAAAGACTTGAGTCAGTCCTGAAGAGGGCCACGAAGATGATCAGAGGGATGGACCACTTCTCCTATGAGGATTGGCTGAGAGAGTTGGGGCTGTTTTGCCTGGAGAAGAGAGAAGGTTTTATAGCACCTTCCAATACCTAGAAGGGTGTTATAAGAGAATTAGAGAGGGATTTTTTACAGATGCACTTAGTGGTAGGACATGGGGAATGGCTTTAAACTAAAAGAGGGTAGGTTTAGATTACATATCAGGAAGAAATTCTTCTCTGTGAGGGTGGTGAGGCACTGGCACAGGTTGCCCAGAGAGGCTGTGGATGCCCCATCCTTGCCAGAGTTCAATACCAGGTTGGATGGGGCTTGGAGCAAGCTGGTCTAGAAGGTATCCCTGCCCATGGCAAGAGGTGTGGAACTAGAGTATCTTTAAGGTCCCTTGCAAACCAAGCCTTTCTACGATTCTATGATATTCTGCCTCTGAGCCATATAAAAATAAATCTTAGGAAAGTCATACCACAGTCAGACACTAAGACGTCTCACAGAGCCACTGTCTGTCTGTTGCAATATGCTAAATTCCGTAGTAAATCCTAGTAGCACAGGGATTGGTGTTGACATGCAGACTGGTTTATCTCAAGAAAGTAAATTCTTGCCAAGTAGTTTTGCTATACATTTGCTAGGCTCACTGCTGGCTTTTTAAAAGCAATGCAAAAGTAGTCAGAATATTTCAATATCAAGATTTCCTTGGAGTAATACTTCACACGTATAATGTTTTCAGTAAGATTCTGCAGGAATTCTGGGACTTGGTAGTTTAAGTACATGTATTTATTTCTGTCTTATTTGTCTCATTTTCTTCCTCCACATTCTCCACATGCTTTCTTTAATCCTGTTTCAAGGATTAAAACATTTATAGTTCTTTTTAAAAATATTTGCTTGGTCATCTGTTCATTTTTATGTTATTTGTCACAGGTGACAGAGGGGTATCTATTCTGAGGCTTTTGAGATCATAGTTATCCAAGACTATTTCTTGTACACCAGCAAAGATCCCATGTTATTTAATAAATCTAACATAGAAGAGTTGCTTGATAGAAAAATTACAGTTAACAACAGAAACATTTTACTCCACAGTTCTTTTAGAATAATAGTATTTGTGAAAGGAAAGCTAACATAAGTGCTAATAAAGTCTGTCATGACTTGCTTCTGCAAAATGTTCTGGACTATATCACTTGGAGTGCTGCTAGTATACACAGCCATGTCAAATAGGTTAATTATAAAAAAACCCTCCCTGCTGCACGGAAAGTATTTTCCATTGTATGATCCATTCCACAGTGTGTACGATCAGTAATGAAATAAAAGTCTGATTTCCTTCTGTTTGCAGTCAGATCAAAGAATTATACAAGGATAAATCAGTTATGTAAGAAGCACAGTAACAACTAGACCCACTATTACCCTGAATCAGAGCTGGACAACCTGTGTGTTTCTATGAAACATCTGTTTTAGTAACTCTTCACACAAAGGTGCTTTTTCTTTCCATTTTTAACAAATAATCCTTTAACCATTAGCTTTACTTTTGGGAGAGTTACTACTACCTGTCAGTAGGATGTCTGTTAACTTTTCACAGTGAGGATAATGGATAGGATTATTTTGCTGTGGCTATGAGAAGCTTCAGTGAGATGTGAATTCAACATAAATTTAGCCAGAAAATAAAAAACTCCATTGTCAGGAACATTGAGGGTATCACCAGATAACAGAGGAAAACTTTATCATCTTCTTAAAAGCACTGAGATGCTCAGCCTTTTAAATACACCATTGGTTTTGATTATCAGAGATCTGTTTTGGAAATTTCACATTACTTTTCTAACCATGAGATGATTTTGAAAAAGAGGTCACCACAGCCACATCTTGGGAGAGTATTTCAGCACATCCCTGGTTTAAGAAACTTGGGTACACCCATCAGATGGGTGATGTTCCAAAAGGCACATCTCTAAGTGCCATTCTGAACCAGTCTGAAAAACACCATCCTGCAGCCTACTGATACCTTAGAAGAGGCTCAGAAATGTCCAATATCTTCTGAAGCTGATAGAAGCAGAACTTGGGAATCTGCTCTTTCGCACTTTCCAGGATTGTGTTCATGTAAATTACTAGAATGGAAAATAGCTGGCAAGCAGAGCTGTATGGATGTTTAGATTTTTGTAGCCTTGGAATTTACCATACAATTAATGGCATGGATTTTCATAGCACTCCAGGAGACTGAGACATTTCCCATGTTTCCTTTGTACTGCAATCCCTATCCATCCTCTTTTCTCACATTTGTTGCTTATAGCTCCCTCTCACCACCATGTGCTTCTCTATAAAACTTTTAGTAGAGGTTTCTTCAAGAGAAATGCTACCAACCTCTCTTCCACTCCTCCAAGATTATTCTAAAGTCATGTTACTTCCTTAGCAAATCAGTGGAGCAGGTTTTTGACTTCAAGTGCATGCATTAAAGTTTGTGCAATATGGTCTCAAAATTCTCAGAGTGGACTTGTGTGTCTTCTTTAAAATCCCCCTAATATTCACAGACTTAACAGTGAGTAACGGCAGCTACAAAAGATCATTTTCTATCTGTAAAACAAAACAATGAAAATACAGGTTGAAAGGAAAGGAACTCTGAAGATCATCTATTCCAACTTTCCATTCAAACCGTGATCATTATTAGATCAAACCAGCTTTGGCTTAGCCTGGTTAACCTTGAACTTCCTAGATGTGATGGACCTCCTTGGAGATAAGTATTTTAACCCTTCTAATGGGTTGATATACATGACATTCCCTATTGCCTGGCAGTTGAAATCAAAACATCGTGTTTCTTGGGAAGATAATCCTGCAAAGCAGCACTGGCATGTCATCCTAGCCTGTGTACGCTGTTATACTCTTTTCCACCCTGATACAACACTGGATTCCAGTCACTGCAGTCTGTGTTAGAAGAGTTTGTACTCTATGGCCAAGGAAGAAGTATCTGGTTTTATTATCTCCAGCAGTTCTGGTGTGAGCATTGGAATGAAAACTAATCTTACATTTTAGATACATAAATGAAGGAATTGCTTTCAGAGGTTACTTTTATTCTTTAATCAAAGATTTCTACATTATATACTCATTTCACTGGCATTAGAAAACAATTTGTTGTGAAATGTGTGCATGGAGAGTATATTAAATAAGCACAGAATTCTGAATGCTCTCAGTTTTAAATACGATTTCCAAAATCTATGCTTTAAAATGTGATTCTAGAATAGTTTTGCTCCTCACAGCGTCTTATAACCCTTAGCATGCTGGGTTCAAATGAAGAGGAGCTTCAAAAAAAAATATTTAAATCATGGCAGTGGCTCATATTTTTAACAGACCAGCACCTAGAAAAACGTCTTTCACAAACGGTGAATCAAGACTGATGTAAATCAAACAGTAACTCCATTGATCAATTTATGGAATGAAAGAAATTCCTATGGAATGTAGGAAAATGTAGAAAGAGAAAGGTAGCTACTGGAGGACTTTGTATAAAGAAAACAGTCAAGCAGTGTGTGCTTTGAAAAAAATGCTATTATTTTGCAATCATGTTTTAGATCTGATGTTGATTGAGGCATTTAACATTTAGATGGTATGTTTAACAGATGATACTTTGCTGGGCTTCATTTTTTGTGCTAAAACACATTTTGTCATAAGTAAATCTAATTCACTAGCTAAACAATAAATTTCCATTCATTTTTACCATCAAAATGAGAACTGAGAAATTAATTTTAAAACTGGTTGTCAGGAGCATGACTGCCATAAATATGTAGAATGAAATTACAAAGACATGAAGGAAAAAAAAAAGTGAAGCAGGATTGTATTTAGATATCCAGTTAATCTGCTTCCTCTTTCAGCTTGGGATCCTCTTGGAAATTAAGTAGAAAAATGTGGCAAGTATTCAAAAGTATTTCAATTTACCTTTCCCTGGCTCTAAATTGTTAAAAGTTGAAACTGCATGTGTTCTGAAAAGCACTGTTTCTTTGCTGTAGTGGAGAATGTTTAGTTCACTGAAGAGAATGAACTCTGGGAAGTAAAAATAGTGGAGTAATTCACACTATGTAAAAATGTCTTGTGGAGTTGGTTATATTTCACCATTTCCAACACAAAAGAAATTGAAAGAAAAGACTGAAAATCTATCAGCCAAGTAGGATAATTTCAGCAGACAAGACCCAATCCTCTGACAGAGCTGAAGGATTTATAACTTCACACAGAAGTAGGCTACAGAACTGGGCAATCCAGGAATATAGAAATTTCAACATTGAGTTGAATCACATTTGAGCATTAAGCTCATTAACTGAGCTCAAGGGTCATTCCCACCATATTGGCTTTATAGCACCAGCGAGGAGACAAACAATTCCTGGCAAACTGTAAAGGCAGACTCTACAAAGCTAAACTGGAAATTTTTGCCTTAGCATTAGGTGACAATGGTATTTTTATACAGTGCAGAAACCTTGGAATCTAAATTTATTTTATTGGTAAACTACACCAGACTTATAATCCAAATTTGGCATAGCTCCATGTTTTATTTTATAATGAGATAATGTATATCAATGCATCTCTTAAAATAGTTATATCATCAGAATTGTGTTGAGCTGCTTTCATCAATTAAAAAAGGCTAATTAAAAATGGTTGCAAAAGAAACACAAAATGGGTGCATGAAAATAATCACAGTTATTTCCAGTCCCTCTTGAGTGATTTTCTCTGGCATGTACAAAGTCTCCTTTACACTCAAAAATTGCACAGTCAATTAATTTCATTAGTGACTAGGGTAAGCAAATGCTGCAGTCCCGTTAGCTGTTAATGACCCAACAGTAAAATAAATTTTCATTTTCAAAGGGAAGTATGGGGTTTTCTCCAGTTGTCTGTGGATGGCATGTGTTTTGTTTTTCACTTTTCAGCATATTATTTCTCTGCCTTGTGTCCACTACTTGTTGTTGGGTTGGGTTTTTTTTTCAGGAGAGTAAACCACAACCATTCCTACTTGAAGTGTTCCACATCTCCTTCATGCTTGTTGCATTTGGGTGCTGGAAGCATGCCAGAGAATTAGGCTTCTGTTTTTATTCTCTTTCACTACTGGACTAAGTACAAATACAAGGGCTCATTTCAGACTTGTCTCAGTGGAAATGAATGAGCAATAAATATCGAATCTTTAGTCTGGAATATCTATAGCTGCCACATAGGCAAAACTGGATCAAGCAGCATAAGGCCCTGCTGTTAGCAAACACTTCACCAACTGCTTCTAAACCAGACTGAACAGCTCTTGTTCAAAAAAAAAAAAAAAAAAAAAATTCTGCTACCACATACTGTTTTAATGTTTATGGGAATTCCAGAGTGGTTGCATAATTTGAATTAATTTGTCACACTTGTGTGTTTTGGTTCATGTAGTCTCAGAAAGAAATTTTTTATCATTATATAGTGACAATTGGATAAGTTAAATTTTTTTATAAGTATATTTATATGAACAAACATATCTATATACACATATGCGTCTCAGCAGCTTTGATCAAGAGCAGAGCACAGACTTGTAGGCTTTTGGTGCATCACCTGCTATCATGGTTAACTACCTGAGCACTCTGGCAGTTTGCACAGCAAGAGTGTTTCAGTCTTCGGTTTTCAGACAATTTCACCTTAGTGGCATGTTATGTTGACAATAAAGTGGGACTTCCAAGTGGGAAGTCAATCAGTGGCTCTTTTCACTATGAAAAGCATTGAAATTAGAAGATTAAAAAAAAAATGGGGAAAATAAATACTTAAGAATCTTTATAGACTTTATAGTATTTAAAGAATATTTTATAGGTTGAAGGGGACCTCTGGAAGTCATCTGGTCCAGTCCCTGTTGCCCAGGTTCATGCACAGACCATTTTTTAATACCTTCAAGGAAGGAGATTCCACAAACTCCCTGCGAAACCTGTGTCAGTGCTTAGTCATCCTCACAATGAGAAAGGGTTCCCTCATTCTCAGAGGTTTTCTGTGTTTCAGGTTGTGCCCATTGCCTCTTTTCCTCAGACCATGGGCACCACTCAAAAGGGTCTGGCTCCATCTGCATTCCACCCTCCCTTCAAGTTTTTACATACATTACTAAGAATATAATAATAAGGTCCTGTGTGTCAGATCCTTGGCACTTCTTTGAGAAAGTTGCCTCAAACAGCTACAAAAATAAGAGACTCCAAAAGATCCAGGCTCTCTTTTCTCCAGCCACATTTCCTGTGGAAAACATGGGTGAGTATGTATAGAAATATGTATATATATAAAGAAGCTCTGTCAGGTTCCATATCATTCATTCTGCCTTTGCTTACAAGGAATTCTTTGCTACGATATGAAGTCTTTGACACTGTGATCAAGCCAATGGATGAGGGCACCACTTTCTCCAAAAGTGTTTATGAAGGCTAGGAAAGGTCATAAAAGGAAGGACAATGGTGAAAACATCTATTCCCTTTTATCTACGTATGTTATGTTGCCATTCAAATACAGCACTGCTTCCTAAGTAAATTGATTGATGATGTCATTAACTGTGTTTCTGAGTAGATTTTACTTTTTGTAATTAACAACAGTTACTATTAACCACCAAAAATTGCCAAGTAAGATGGGTGTGGGTGTAATAAAGATACTGGCAGTATTGCTGGTATTTTGAACACAGTTTTTCCTGCCCATCAGAATGTGTATCTTTCTGTTGGTTCCCTGTCAGTCTGGCACAGAACCTCTACTGGGACACAGTTCTAGATATCTACTAAGCGGTTTTTAAAAACCTGTCTTTATTTTCTGGGCTACCAGAATTCACTGGTCACTTCAGGTCACTGCAGATGTTCAGATTCCAGATATGAGAGTGTAGCCAAAGACATTAATATCTGTGTGACTTTGGCTGTGCGGTCATGTAACAGAATCACAAAATTTCAGCTGCAGGAAGAGATATCCTGTCAGATCCAAGATAAGCCTCTTGCCCTGTTGAGTCTGAAGTTCTGCAGTTGCATTCTATAAGCCAAAATTATTTTGTGATTCTTTTCCTTCCTTTAAAATAACAGAAAAGCGCCTACATATGACCCCGCAGACTGTATCAGCTAGTTCCTTGGTGTTACTCCAAAGCAAGCAAGGCAGCTGCCAGAAAGACCGCTGAGAACTGACCCGGCTCACAAAGAAGCTAATCCATATGGAAAAGTGCTTGGGGAGGGTGTGGGGAAATGGATATTTTCAATCTCTGTATTGTAAATTTCAGTGTTCTGGTTATACCTTCTACATTCAGCTGTAATCATCATGCCAAATTGTAATTTATGTTTCTATGGAACCTACTTTGCATTTAAACAAGAGAGTGATGATTAAATAAGAAAGTGATGAAATAACTGTTGAATACAAGTTTGGGTTTGCCATCAGCCATATGTTTCCACACTTGCAGAGTCTCAGTTTGGGTATTGAGAGTAGCTGCTGTATTATATAAAATTGTCATAGCTGTACTAAAAGCAACAGAACTACCGTGATTCACCCCATGTTAAAATTAGCTACACACCTTTGGGTTTTCTGACAAGTATGGAGCTTCCAAGAATCAAAAAAAACCCCAATTTAATAGCAATCTTTTCTCAATTTTCATAACTGTTTCAGGTTTAACCCATTACAATATGATTCTGCTGTTCTTGAATGCTATTTACAACTGCTGTATTTTGTGCATAAAGTAGCATGGACAAAGCAGGTCAAAGCTCACTGAATGTAAACTGAAGTCCTAATGTTCAGCTTCCAGGGGATGAACCTGAACGTACTGAGGTTTTTGTTGGTAGGATTTTGTGACCGCTTGATGCCAGAAGAATAGGATAGCTCTGTGATTCCAGAGCAGTCATGTTAGTTGCTGCATGCCCAGAAAAGTGTACATTGGTATTACTATTCAATTACTAGAATAGTTTCTAAAACAAAATAATACCAAACCATATAAGCTTAATACTTTTTTCAAAGACTATTAAGAGAGGGGGAATAATCAGAGCCTGTTCACCTTAAATTTTCTCCATAAGTCTGCAAATGTAAGTAGGGAATGGGAGACAGAGAAGGGGAGGTTTGGAGGATTACTGTGACATTTTTGTTGACAAGAATGTTGACACACTCGGAAGAGACTGAAGACTTTGGTGCCTGTTGGCCTTATCCAAGCTCGTTACTGTTCACAGGTCTGGCAGGACGTGCAGCATTTGCCAGAGAACAAGATTAAGCTGCAGTGCATTCTCGGGGAATAGGGCTACAGCACTGCCTGTAACACTTGTCATAAAGCCTACAGTTTGAAAAATGCCTCCTGGAGCTGCAGCTCAGCACATTGGATGACGTGTCTTTGTCCAGTGATTTTGAGAAGAAGCTGCTAAACAAATTCAGAACAAAGATGAGGTGGTATTTGACTGTATATGGCATAGTGGAGGAGGAAAGTGATTCCAGTTGATGGTGGAAGAAAAAAGAGGTGAGAGCAGACAACTCAAAGATCTGGAGAACTCTCTGCTCAGAACATGGAAAACACAGCCTTTAGGCGCCGTGATGCTATAATTTCCACTACCTGGAGACTTCTGTTGGAGTCTAACCCATCAAAGGGCATGGTTTATTTCAGACCTAATTAAAATTTTATGCAACATAGTTGTGCCATTACTAACACACAGCTGTGCTTATCATGAGTGAAATTGGTGAAACCGGTGTCTTAAAATACAAGAGGCTTTCAGGGTTCAGACAGTGAAAATAAAGAGCAAAGCATATAATCAAAGCCAAAAAATGCCAACAGCGTTGTGGTTTGTTGCTTATTATGAGAGTTTCTTTTTTTGAGATTCTGGATCTTCGGTTCAAACCAGCCTTAAGAAAAACACAGTAAATTCTAAGTACATCACTCTTTCTTATTCTTGTCACAATGCTAACAGCCTTGAGAAAGTAACCTTTGAAATTTAAGCCAAAAGAACAACATTTTGTGTCAACCAGATTTTGAAAGCAAAAGGCCAATATGCCAACACATTCTAAATGGATTTATAAATATTGGATAAAGATGTAAATCAGCTGTGTTCTGCAAGTTAGGGAGAGCATGCAGTTGAGACTTCTCTGGGAAAGACTTTCAACTGTATATCAAGTATCAAGACCTAAGAATTACTGCTGTATGCTACTTTTATCTTTTTGTCTATTTTCAGCTCTTGTATCAAATAACATTTGAGTGAACTAAAAATACAATATTTACCAAAAAGAAGACTTCATCTATTCTCTACATACTCTGGAGGAAATGAAATTATTTTTGGCCACGCACAATTAAAACATAATATATTCTTTGTGTGATTAAAAAAAAAGGTTCATTTTTTCCCCTTTGGTCAAACATTTAAATCCTGAGTAAAATATAACAGATTTTTCAGTTTTTCTAGACAGAAGCTACTGATTAATTCTCATTGTATCCAAGCAGTGGAGGACTTCTTGTGAGGGCAATAAGTTGCAGAGACATCAGAATTAGTTCCATAATTCTGCATGACGGTAGAGCTGTTAAAACGAATGTTGCCAAGCTGGAAAAAGTATTATCTTCTGCTTCACTTTGAGTCAGTGATGCTGCTGTTAATTATGATCTACCTGGCATTCTGGTTTACCTGTTTAGTTGCCAGGCAGTGAGTGATCAGTGATGTCACAGCTCGATAACTCAAGCTTTGGTACACGTATGTGTACATAGAAAAATCCTGTTTACATGCTAAAGTCTGATTAAAACTGTGAACTGCATTGATGAAAGATCTGATCCATGGGGCTGTTCCAAAGTTGCCATAGTTCTCCTGTCATAATTCCTTGGAAACAGCACAAGAGAAATGCAGCTTTGAATCAGAATAAAAGTTTATTTCATCTCTCTCAAGTTTCTCAAGTCCCTTCTTGAGGCTGCGTTTTGGGTCATGTGTTGAGGGATAGGTAAGGATGGAGTGAAAAGGGGGAATACATGCCTGAAAATGCAGCTACACCATGAGGAAAGACTTCTAGTTATCATGTACATAAAAAAGCACATTTCATAGCATGGTCACTTCTGCATGGTGCCTTTTTGGAAAAAACCCAGCACTTTAGTGGTATTCCATGGTGGTATGTCAGTTAAAATGAAAAAAACATGATAGATCTGTTTGTAGAACTTATTGAACCTTTTTGAGCTATCTGACAGGGATAGCAGTGTGTAGGTCTGTATCTGAGGATTTTTTTCTGAACTTCTAGCATTTCTGGTTGTGAAGAAAGTGCCAAAACCGTGGATAATGTAATGTATGAGTCTGTGCACATTTGAAGCCAGGTGAAAGTAAAGTCACTGCACTGCACTACTCCATCTGTATGAATGGGGTGAAATATCCAGCATCTCACTTTTATATCATTTGTCTTCTAAAGAAAACTTCTATATTCTTCTTAAGGAAGATAGAAATTCCTCTAAGAGATGCTTTGCAAAATATTTGTTTATGAAGTCATGTAGATGAAATCAGAGTTGCTTAGTTTACTCTTGCACAGGATCATGTGTGAGGTCCCCAGTGGGAAGTCTGTGGTTTGTAAGTAGTAAAAGCAGTTACTCCACTGGGCTGAAAAAAAGAACTTCTTGTATTTGTGTTCAAGAGGAGATCTCTAGGCAGGTATTACAGTGATGCTTTGAGTTTAACCTGGTTTCACCGGGAAATAATGCATATATAGCTGCACCACGTGTCTGTGCAATGATTTCTGAGTCTGCTTTGAGTCTGAACTTCTACGCACCAAATTTGGCAAAGACACGGAGGCCTGATGGCCATTAAATCCTTACAAACCTCATGGATCAGGAACAGAGTAAGGGTGGGAAACACTACTTGTGTCTCCACTTGGAGAGGGACTGTTTGGAGAATCAACATATTTGCATAAGATGTTTTAAATGCTGGAAAAGATTTAGTGAGTGTTTGCTCTCTCCCGGCAACAGAATCCAATCATAACACAAAATTCTAGGAATTTATATCAAGGAGCCATTTTAAAACCAGAAGGTCTTTCACTTAAGGTTTCAGCAAGGATTTCAGCCTAGAGCTTTTTGACTAGAAATGACATTTTTATGATATCTTGTTTAAAATCAACCAACTTCTTTAAAAATTCAGTGCATTCACTGGGGAAATGCAAAAGATACAGGAGCATAATAAAAATGTATTTGATTTATAATGAAATATAAAAGTATTGTAACACAGCTCTTGGGAAATTAAATCCTTGGGAAAAAGGAAGATGGAAAAAGAAGGATTATGTTGGCTGGATTTTATTTCTACATTTTTACTGGTGCATTCATGTTATAAAAGCATTTAGCTGTCAGAAATGTTAATGTCCAGTACAAGACATACTTTTAGTATTTACTGTTCCCACATAATTTACCTTACAATCTTTTTTCAACTTCTCTGAATCCTGGCCATTTATAGCATCAAATCTATTACCTACTAAATCTAGTAGTGTAAAGAATACATAAGAATGTACTTAGAAGGATAAAAAGTAATGATAAATGTCAGGTGCATAAATTTAAGAACATTTATGAAAGGGATGCTCCTGCAAGACAGTAGAAGTCCTCCTTAAGACTTGTAAATAAAACATTAGTAACAAAATACCAACTTCTGTTGCTGAACATGAAAGGATGGATATCTTAGTCATCTGAGAGATGGACACTGTCCAGCACATCTCAAAGTGCTGTGAACGAGTCAAGGATGCATAAAAAATCCTCTCATTTTTGTTACCTTACTGGCTTCATAGCCCTTAATTTTTAAAAAGAAAAACAAACAACAAAAACCCAAACAAAAAATCCAAAACATAACCTCATTTATTGCAATATTTTTTATTTTTCTGTTCTCATCTAGTCTTAACTGGAATGAAGTGATTTTCTGTTCTCAGCTTAGCTGTATGAGGAAGGTCTCATAATGCTTTGCATAAAGCTCTGAGGAGTTCTCACAGATGTATCGGCCTCCATCACACAGAGATCATGACAGACTGTGAAAGCTACAAAAATACCTGTCAGCAATTTTTTTCTCTTGTGTCCAACTCAAAAACTCCTTGCAGGCAGCCCTTCCAGCCACATTGGAGATAATGCTTGTCCTTGAGTATTCTTGGGTAGGGTCTGCTTGCAAGATCAAACTACACACAGCAAACAAAGTTGGCCTGAACGTGCAGACTTTTACTGGTGTGATGAAACAGATGTTCTGAAAGTGGGATGAGCAGGGAGCATGACACCTCTCTTCTTACACAGGCACTGACTCTGCATACGATTTTCTGGAGGAGGGTTTCCTGACTGGAGGGAGTTTTCTGGGTCATTCACAGTGTCAGCAGAAAAGCAGAAAGGCATGATACTGATGGGAAATGCAGGGAGAAGGTAGTGTTCAGGTTATTGGACTGAGATAAGAGAGAGATATGGTGTACCACACCAGATGTGGAGCAGTGAAGGAGCATTTCTGGTTGAAGGTTTCTAATTTTCATAGAGCAAATTGTAACTCACAAATCCCACCTGCACATGTCCTTACGCCCCTGTTCTATGACAGAACATTGTAGAGGAGACAGAGTCTAGCAAGGACAGCAGAGGCAAATGCAGGAGTTGCTGATTAAGTGTTCTCTATCCTTGTTTCCCATTCAATCTCTTTATATGGGATGAGAATTTATATTCAGGTCAGTGTGCCAGACTATGTCAGTGTCCGTTTTTCCACATTTGGGCAGAGACTCTCTGCTGGCATGTACAACTGTTAAATCTAGGAAACTATCAGCTGCCTCTGCCAGTATTTTAAAAGTGAACTGTCTTCATCAACTTAGAATTTTTTTTTTTTTTGCAATGCGGGTGTCCGTCGTGACCTTGCAAGATAAAATTCAAGGTAAAAAAAAGAGAGACAGAAAGAGAAAACAAGAAGAACAATATGTTTTTCCCCCAAAGAAAATACGTAGCAGACAATGTACTTTGTCTGATTTTCAAGGTCGTTGTGAAAGAAGGGTAGCGTGATAATTCACATCTGCTTTGTTATGAACGTAATGGAAATTAAAACATCCTAGCTTGGATGTTTTAAAAGAGCTTGCACAGCAGACACTGACACTGGTGATTCATAAGCAATGTTCTCTCCTCAGCTGAAGCTCCCATCTGATTTATGAAGTGCTGTGTTGCTTCCTAGTGGTGAAATGCAAAAGCTCCTGCTCTCCTGCACTCATTAAAGACTACTTGTCCCTCAAGCTGGCAATCAGATTGCCCATGCTCCACACATAAATTTTATTTCATGAAGTCAGTGTCCAGCCTTGCTACAGGTGCTTACTATTGAACAGCTGCAATTTTCCATGCACACTCCGTAATTCTTACACAGGTTAACTTTGTCCAGTTATCTTGAGGAGGCTGGATGTCCTAGCAAGTCTGGAAATCCTTTTCCATGAAGGGTATCTGTGTTATTTGCCTTTGATTTTTGCACTAATGCATATGGAATATATGGAATGTATGTAATTGTAAAGAAAAAGTCCTGAACTTAATGGACCTGGTAACTCCCCAAAGGATTAGCACGAGAAAAGGGAATGATCTTTCAAAGGATACCTCTCACAGGTAACTAAATGGTTCAAAAGGCCTCATAAAGAAAGAGACACAGGAGTTTCCAGGCAGTGGTTTCAGTCTCTTGACCTTCTGGTAAAGAGCTCAGCTTTGCCGCACTACTGAAATTGAATTGCTAAATGTTTCCCACTTTTTCCTCTCATCTCTTTCTGAGGAAAGGTCAATGAATATTTAGTGCCTATGCTGTATTTTGTATTTTCTACTGCTGTGGCTCAAAGAAACTGGTGTGTTTGAAACATAGATTTTTGTCATTATAGGAGAAAAGTTCATTGAGTACATATTAAAAAGCCTTGGGTTTACGTAGTTAAAAAAAAAAAAAAAGGTGCCCAAAAATATAGGGAAGATCTTTGAGCCGAACAACTGACAAAACAATGAGAAAATATTAGATCAGGAAAGAAAAAAAGAAAAACTGATTGTATGGAAGAAAGCATTTTAGTTGTTAGTTTGAAAGCATTGTAATGAAATAAAATTTATCAAACAAGATTAAATGGAGGATGGGGGGAAACCCCGAAGAGTATTTTGTGCGAAACAGATGCCTATTTAATGAACTGTATTCAGTCACTTTTGCCCAGTAGAGGGCAGAATGACAATGACGTAAAAGCAAGAGCAGGTAGAAAATGTTGGAAAGCAGTTTTCACCAAGGAATGCCGGCCCAGCTCTGGCGTGTCAGTGAGTACCACAGCTCCTGCTGGCTGGGTGTGCAACACCACTAGAAAGCGCTTCTGAGGTTTCCTGAGGCATCTGGAAGGAAATGCTGCAGGCTTAGAGACCAATATATTCTATCCGTGTTTTCCAACAGTGTATTAATGGCAGCTAAAAATGTGTTCAAGCAGGGTAAGCAGAGCCAACACTGTTTTTCCTGGTAGCAGTGATGACATTGGGCTCTTCTATATCGTGCAGCACATCTGGGACTGTGTTAAAATACTCCCCTTCTTTTTCTCTTTCCAGCACTTGATTAAATTTTATTTGGTAGATGTGTAAATCCCTCTCTGCTTAATGTTATTGCTCTAAATATTTCTTGTTAACTGCAAAATGAATGCGCTTGCGCAGCTGGGAAGAAGGAATTTTCTTACTGCACCTCGTAACTGCACTCAGTATAAAATAATGTTCTATTACAGTTACAGCATCTCTTCGGATGCACAGCAGAGGCAGTGCACCTTTGAGACAGAGATGGTTATTTACAGTGCTGAAAAGGGAGCTTACAAACTGGAGTTGTGATTATTTGGACTGGAAAAGGATGGGGAAGCAAGGTCAGCTTTGCTCAGGTTTAGACACAGAAGTGCCTGATCTTGGCTGCTCTGAGACTGGTTTGTTTTTGAAAGCTTCATGGAACATTTCTTTAATCCCATTTCCTTAAAAGAGCATGAAAAGTAGCTGCCAGCAAGGCTCACACAGCAGTGGACAGCAGTGACACGAGGTGTTCTTGCACAGGATGAAAGTCAACCACCATGGAGTGAAGGGACTTACACAGGCATGGGCCAGGATTATGGACAGCAGCTCCAATAAAAGTGTCTGAAGGGGAACAGGGGGAAACACTAGGACAACTTAAGCTGAAACTAAAGGCAAAATTATAATTTAATTCAAAAGTCAGCACCCATCCCACTCCCATCTGTGTGGAACAATCCAAGCCCTTCCCTGAGTGAGTAAAAAACAGCTGCCATAGTTGAAGCAACAGGGTGTCTGACTTCTTACATTTAGCAAATAGCATCCACTTGAGCATGTTATTCTCACTCTTATGTACCCATCATGGTTCGTTAACCTGGAGCAGAACTGGGCTAAATGTGGCAGCTGATTTACCTGAATAATTGTGTTAAAAGGCATTTCTAGCTAAAAACATAATGGAAATCATAAATGGGACAATCCTTAAAATATCAGCTGAATTGTTATTACTGCTAAAAAGTAAGTGGTTGGGGCCAACTATGACAGATATTTGTAACTTCAGCCTGCATTCATGTAGTTGAGATAGTCCAGCTCAAGCATCTTCTCACGGCATGGAAGACAACAGCAGCATGTTTATCTTGCAGTGTGGCTTGGGTTGGTCTCACCATACAGTGCCAATTGTGTTCTTTTGCTCAAAGGACTTGTCAATATTTCTTTTTTTTTTTTTTCCCCAGACTTGGGACATTAGAACTGTATATTTTAAAATTAGGCTAAGATGGGTAATTCTGTCTATGTCAGAGGTGAGGCCTTGCCTTTGAGCTCTGCTTCTGTTATATTTTCTAGTGCTGAAACCATGGATGAAAGCGGACAGAAAATCAGTGTCCTTATCTGTAAGCCTGTAGCCTTTGACCCTGCTGCAGTGGTTTCCCAAAGCCTGTGTGACAGTATGCTTTATGCCATCTTTGAAGTTCGGTTGGGTCTTCTGAAGTGTGGTGTACCAGCTAGAAACACAGACTGTGGGTATTCCAAGTTTTCTATGAGCTCTTGTAGACAACTGGAAATACAAATACCCTTCTCCAAGTGAAAAATCTTGGGTTGTAAATTACTGTTTGCAAGAAAATTCCAGATTCTAGTCATATTCCTGAAGTAGCTTTTAATATAGCATCCCGATAGCATCTCCTCTGGAGAAGAGAAAGTTTTGGGGAGACTTTATAGCACATTCCAGTACCTAAAGGGGCCTAAAAGAGAGCTGGAGGGGGACTTTTCCAAAGGGCATGTAGTGGTCAGACACATAAGCTGAAGGGTAGGTTTAGATTACATATTAGGAAGATATTTCTTACTTACAAAGGAGCTGAGGCGCTGGCACAGGCTGCCCAGAGAAGCTGTGGATGCTCCATCCCTGGAACAGTTCAAGGCCAGGCTGGATGGGTCTCTGAGCAACCTGGTCCAGGGGAAGGTGTCCCTGCCCATGGCAGAGGGCCTGGAACTGCATGACTTTTAAGGTCCCTTCCAACCCAAAGCATTCTAGGATTCTATGATGCAGCTTGATCATCCAAGGGTTTTGGATCAGGCCCATCATCAAGACTACCCTGCTCCATAAGGGAAAATACGAAGAGGAGGATGAGGCCACACGTGCACAGTCCAGAGAGCAGTGCTGCAAGTGCCACACACTGCATCTGAAAGGACGCTCCTAACCAAAAAGGCACAGATGGGTGTAATAAGTTTAATTCTATGAATATGGATATGAATATGGATATGAATGAATATTTCCCTGCCTATGCCTCCATTCCCATTTATAATATATAAATACCATGTTTGTGCCTTAACATTTAAAACAAATGTAGTAGGCCTCCATGCAGGTAGATGTTTTTCTTTCCTCTGTACTTCATTGCTTATGAGCAGTGAAAAGATATTTTGGATCCCACAGGTTTGAAATTCTGCCATGCCTAACTAATTACATCAAAAAAGTGCGGTAAAAGAAAAAAAAAACATCAACCTAACCTCTACTATTGTCATCTGCAGTCTTGAAACACTCCATATACTGACTTGCAAGATGATTTTTACAACACACTGATGCTTCTCAAAGGGTCTCTGAAGCTATTCAGTGGGAATGGTCAGCTATCTGCAAATTCTGTAACAATTCCAAGTAAAACATACAGTAACAAATAGTAACAAATGCAAAGTACAGCACAGCTCACAGCTCTAAATTATAAAAGCATTATCCCAGTTTATGGGGTTATACTTGTTGAGATAAAATGTAGCTAATATTAAAGCTGCTTCTGTACTACATCTTCTGGCACCTCAGGTCTAGGAAGCGTGGCTATAAATGGGATGAATTCTGGATGATCCAGTGCCTTAACAGTGTTTGAAACAAAACTGTTCTGGTGCAACATAATGCTCTGCTGCCTTAAAGGTACTTAAAATAGCATAACATTTAACTATTTATGTAAGGAAATAAGAGACTATTTTTATTCTAGCATAACTGCATTAAGGAGACATTAATTTTGTCAGAGATAATTGAAAACCTGTGGCTGCAGGGCTGTATTCTGCTTTTAACTGTGTCTCTAGGTCCTCATAAATCCATTAAGAGCTGGGTATGAGCTGTAAGTACAGAATTTGGCTAGACACTTCTTGTTTTGTTTCGATTTGTCTGCAGCAGATAGATGCAAGATACTACCCCAGCCTCACTGAAGTTCAGTCTTTTTCTGGGCCTCCTGACTTATTGTACTCAAATGAAAATCCTGATTCTTTGCTGTCTTTTGCTGCCGCCTTTTGTAAATACATTTTGTTTGTCTCAGGAACTGTGCTAAAAGAGCTCATGTTTGGGTGTGTTACTGTGTTACTACTCTGTGTTTTACTGTTGGGTGAGTGATTGGGAAGCTGCACCTAGACTGTAGCTCCACATGTGTGGGGAGAATGAACAGGCTCTTTTGCAATCACCAAAGCTTCCATTGAGAATGGGAAATGGGAAACTGCTGTTGTATTTATTAGTTTCACTCCTAGGATGCACTCTGCTGTCCAAGTCTGATTGCTGAACACCTTAGATACTGCCCATCTCCTTTCTTGGTCATTTTACCATGACTCTTTGGATGTAAGTTTGGTATCTGTGTACCGTTCCTATATTCTCCTTCAAGATTACTACTTTCCTTACCTTTTTACCCTTGTGTAATGGCTTATGTATTCTGTTTGTAGTGGAGGTTCCCTTATGTGTATATATGTGTGAAGAGAAAACATGACTCACTATTAGACTCACAATCAAAATATTGCTGGTTATGTTTGGCCAGGAAAAAAGTCTATCCACTTTTCAAGCTATTGGGAAGGGGAAAAAAATCTGTCTGACAAAGCATTTAGAAGTACCAAAGGGATCTGGTTTCTGGATAAGGAGCTAGTTTTAAGGTTTCTAAACATAGCTTCTAAACTTTCAAAAATATTTCAGGGCAATTGTTTCTGTATGAGGAACATCAGCCTCTTTTTCAGTTAACAAGTTCCCCCTGGAAATGTTCAAAAGGTGTGTGGATGTGGCAGCTGGGGACATGGTTTAGTGGTGAACACAGTGGGGCTGGGTTAACATTAGGACTCAACGATCTTGAAGGTTTTTTTCCAATCTTTATGATTCTATGATTATCAAGTACAGGGGAAAAGATAGATTAGGATTTATTTCAACTGTACTATAACATTTTCACACAGGAAGAACATTTTACAATTTCTTTGCAAAGCACTATTACAATGGAAAACACTTTGCAACACATAGTCCAGGCTGGGTCTGCAAAGGAACAATGAATAACAGAAGCACATTGTAGCTGAAGAAACTCCCTCTAGCTCTTCATCATAAAGAACCAGCTTGCCAGTTTACAGAGAGTAAGATTCTTTTATTTTGTCTGATTTTAATCAGGTATTTTAAGCAGAGTTTTTTAGTTCATTTTGCTTGCGGTATTCAGACGGACCGTCATATCTTTTCCATTACTATTCCATTTGGATTTATTCAGCCTATATATCCATTGCATTCACAGGTAACTGAACACGTTTAAAAATTGAAAGAGGATTTCTGTATAGATTCAGACCTGAATTGCTCGTTAGGATTAAAAATGTTGGCATTTTTTGCCTGCTTTTGCTTCTTAGAAGAAGAAAATTGGTAGTTCTGTTTCTGATATGCTGCTACAGCGTTCCTTCCCAAGGTTCTAGTTAAAATTGGGTACAGATACTTAGCTGTTCTCATTGCTCCTTCACTGCCTGGTTGGAGTTGTTTTTCTGAGCATGTTTGGCAGAGATACATAATTCTGCCTGTTTGCCAAAGCGCAAGTACTCTCATTTCAAAACTGAATTTTGATTGCTGAATAGCATTTGTTACCTATGCAGTGCAATTAAGGAGATAAATGTGAAAATACGGCATAAATAAAATCTAATCTCTGTTGTAGACACAGGTAACCGCAAGGGCTAAAGCAAATCCACTATAAATTTTATCCTGTTTTGTGAAACTGTGCCATGCTGTTTGTAGAGAACTATTGCTGTCTTTGTGATGATAAAGGATTTTGATTTATTTAAGAAATCAAACGTTTCTCATTTTCCACTTAATCCACTGTGAAAGCGCATTCAGCGTTTTCTGCAGTTTATGGACAGCTGAAGTAAATACATGTTGCAGGAAATACTTGTTGCCATTCAATTTCACCAAATGTTTACATGTGCCTTCCTTCAGCATATGAGTAACCTCCATTAGTCAAAGGACAAAGAAAGACATAGTCATGTGTTTAGATGTGTACGTAGCTAGATGTGATTAAGCACTACCTGGACTGTGGCCTGAAGCAGTAGAAATATGTTCCTGGTATTGTAACGCTGCATTTCAGACTGTGGCCTGAAGCAGTAGAAATATGTTCCTGGTATTGTAACGCTGCATTTCTTAAATCATGTAAATTAAATGGGCTCTGTACCTCAAGGAAAAATAACACATTCTTTTCTCATGCACAGAACGAGGCTCAAAAGGACACCTTGACCTCACGGAGTTAATAGGAGTCCCTCTTCCTCCTTCTGTCTACTTTGTCACCGGCTATGGAGGGTTCCCAGCTTACAGCTTTGGTCCAGATTCCAACATCGGCCGACTGACCAGTGCTATGATACCATCACCTTTCTACAGAGATTTCGCTATCGTGGTTACCGTGAAACCCAACAGCGATCGTGGAGGAGTGCTCTTTGCAATTACAGATGCCTTCCAGAAAACAATCTACCTGGGACTGAGGATTTCACCTGTTGATGACAGCACCCAGAGAATAATCATGTACTACACAGAGCCTGGATCCCACATCTCCCGAGAGGCTGCTTCCTTTAAAGTGCCAGTGATGACTAACAGGTGGAATAGGTTTACAGTGGCTGTTGAGGGAAATGATGTTGCTTTGTTCATGGACTGTGAAGAATATCAGAGGCTGCAGTTGCAAAGGTCTGCTCGAGCCTTGGCATTTGAGTCTGGCTCTGGGATATTTGTTGGTAATGCAGGAGCCACAGGATTGGAAAAGTTCACAGTAAGTGCTGTCTGATAAATTTACATGCCTTAGTGTTTAATGCATGTACTCTCTATCCAAGAAAGTCTGCTTACAATGATTATATCCCAAATGAGGGTCAAATCATACAGCTTGTGTTTTCCATACCTGGCTGGGGTTTGGGTAGTGCAGTTACATAACCTCTGGTATAAAATACAAATATTCTGAGATCCTCAGAAGTTTATTAAAAGTCCAGATATTGAGCTCAATCTTCACTTTAAATATTAGAAATTTCAAAGTAAATATATCACATAAAATTTTATGACCTTTCTAAGAGGGCAGATTTCAGAGAATTCCTTTTCTTGATTTCTGAGAATACCTCACTATTATATTAATATTTTAACTTCTTATTAGTTGGGTATTCATATTCAACATCAGAAGGAGAATGATGTCATCAAACATAAAGACAGTTGGAAGATAAAGGTGTATTTTCATAATTTATGTATTATTTGAAGCTTACCAGGTTCTTTAGGAAATAAAATGCACCCAAACCACTACTACAAGGCTCCCAGGCCTTCTTAGCTTGAGTGCAAGCATCCTTCCTTCTGCATCCTGACCAAAATTCTCAGCCACTGAAAGTAGCCACTGTGTGTGAGATCAACTCATTGTCAAATGGAAAGGAAAATGTTACACTTTATCTGTCTCGTTTTTGTATTTCCTGTACTTCGGAACTTGTACAAAACTTGTGTTTTGTGAGGTTAACTTCTAAATTAGTAAAGCAGCAGCACGAAACTGAGTGGATCCTTTTCTTTAGGGAATAAAGATGTTCTTTCCAAAGTCCAGGGGTACTGGCAGGTTGCAAGCACCATCTGCTAAGGTGGAAGGATAATATACTCTTATCATTTGTCTGACTAGTGTGAGCACCTAGAAATACAGAACTGTATTGACTAGCAGAAAATAGGGGGTGGAAAGTGAGATGTTGGAAAACTGCCTGCTGGTGGTACTTTTCTTAGGCAAATAGGAGGGCTGGAATATTGGGAATGCCTGATCACTCACTGGGATTGAGAAACATTCAAGAAAATGAAACCAGTTTGGTATCCCACCTGGAAAACGTATGTGATGATCACTTGCTGAGATTATCACCAATAAATCTGTAAACATGATGACAGAAATGCATGGTGGATGACACTGAATGCATTTCCACCAAAACAGGCTGTTCTGCACGCTGTATTGAGTACATAAATTTCAGCCAATATTCTGATTGCTTCATTACCACTAATTGTGACTTGTACTCTAGGTCCTGTGCCTTTATTTCTGCATGCGTCATATGTCACAATTGCTTTTGGGTAGAAAAACTAAATGCTTGAACCTCACTCAAACTCTGTTTCTATGCCAAGAACTGTTTGCAGTAATCGCCCAAAACAGAAACAAATCACAGCAGATTGTGCAAATGAATAGATGTAAGATGCTGGTTTGCACTGGCTAATGGGAATTCATGTGTCTAAGGCTCTGGTTGTCAGACACAAAAGGACATAACTGTCATTAGATTTATTGAAACCAAAGGAAAATCTAGCCCTGATGCTTGTAAAGAAAAGTAGAAACCAGACAATAATCAAGCATAGCTGAATCAGCGGTGATGCCAGATGCTGCAAATGAGCTTTAACAGGAAGGGCAGCAGCAGCCACAAGATGCAGAGAGGGAATAAAATGTCTCGTACCTGCCATCCCTACCATGCAGACTGCTCCATGACTTTCCTAGCTGGAGGAATTGGCTGGCAACAACACTAGGGAAACATTAGAACTCTCCAGTTTGCTTCCTTCACCATCCAGGGCTACAGATTAGAGCAAGAGGATAAAAATGTGTTCTCCAAATGTGATTCACTTGTACTGTGAAAAAAATCACTTCCAGAAGACTGCTGAATTGCTTGTGCCTCCTTTCATGTATGATTTTTCAGTTAGCTGTTCAGTCAGTCTGACATCATTCAATATCTGAATCGCCCATTAAGTTTTGAGAGAAATAGGATGGTTGGGATTACTGAGCTATTGCCTCAGAATGCTGGCAAACTCTGGAGACACCAACAGCTTGAGTTTCACAGTCTTAAAAGGTACAGAAATTAGAGGATTGTTTAAGATAGAATCGCCAATTTTATTCCTTTCTAAAATATTCTAAGTGGTCTATTATATGTAAACTGGTTCTTGATTTAAATATCCATTTTTGTGCCCTGTGTGTGCACAACGTCTAACTCTGTGAGATCCTGTAATAAGGAAACGTCCCCCACATGTTTCATGAAACACTTCGAGTCTTTGCAGAAACAAAAGTTAAATGTTTAAAACAAAATTTTTACTGCTCCTTCAGCATGTCAGACTGAGAAGTACAGTTTGTGACTCTGAAAAAAGAAACGTTTCTTGTCAGAAAATCTATCTCCTTTATTTCCTCTCTGGAAAGTTTTAAAGTGGTTTCTTCCTGACCCACTTCATCTCTTATTGGTATTCCCATCCCATCCTTTGTCTCTATTATGAGGGATTTTCACACGCCACTTCTGGAGCTGCAACGCACTTCTTAACTAAAAAAAGCGGACAGTGTTTTACAGAGGACATATCCAGGTCTAGATCCTTCAGCTGGGACAGTAACAATGCAGTGTGGTGATCGCAGTCATTGGGACGTCACAGTCATTGTATTCTGACAGCTTCAATTTGTCTACACTTTGCAAAAGGAAAATGTACAAATTTATTTACGTCTTTAAATTTGGACTATTATAATAAAAATTTATACTTCAGACCATTTGCCAAGTAAATCAGAACACGGTTTGGGGTATTTTTTTGTTGCTTTGTTTAATTCCCACCCCTGCACCCCCACTCCCCTTCACACATGCAACTTAAAATATTACTCCCTTGAAATGTTTTTTGATGTTCCACATAGGGCTCGATTCAACATCTGACAATCAAATCTGACCCAAGGGCTACTGAAGATCACTGTGAAGATGATGACCCTTATGTGAGTATTCTTATAACTCTTCCTCAATGCCTCAGAGATTTCAAAGCAAATTTCCATTTGACTTCTTTCATAACACTAAACACAGTATTTTTTCTTGAAAATATTGTATCATACTTAAAACTGTCTGTGTGGGAGTTTTTTTTCCCCTGTACAACCCCCAAACCTGTTTTTTCAAAAAGTATCATTTTATTTTGTCTAAAACACCTTTCAGGAAATGAACTATGGCTTTTATTTTTCTGAAAGGTCATTTTCATGGAATGCTGTAAGTACTGAAATAAGCTAAAATCATAATGACACTGAGGCTCCAGCAACCAAAAAAAGGGGGTTTTTTTCTGCATTTAAAAAGAGTGAATTCCTTGGAGATCGTGCTTTTTCCCCTGACTTTTATGACCTTGCTCCCATAACTGGATTTTGCACAGGCTTCAGGAGACAGCAGTGGCAACGGCAGCATTCAAGAACATGACGTTTCTGAGGCACAAGAAGCCCTTGCGCCTTCCCGTCTTCCCGTAAGGGTAAATTTATTTGATTTATTTACTTTAAATATTTTATTATTTACTTTTTAGTATTTTTTTAAAAAAATTTACTTTTAAATATTTCTGTTTTGTTATGACTCTTTTGAATGGTGGGGTCTGGATTTAATCAGTAATTTGGAAACTTCCAAAGGCTCCCATGAGAAAAGCGTGCATCCATCCATACGAAGGATGGCACTGTCCCAGATCAAAAGTCTGGTATATTTGACAACAATCAGCAACCAGAGCTTTGGGAAGAGTATAATACAAGATTGGAACATATATATGACACTTACTGGGGAACCTCTTTCACTCTGCATCAATTTTTGTCTCAGGAAAAGCTTGAGCCAAGAGCATATGTGGTTAGTGAACCTCAGCTGAGTTACCCATTCTCACATTTCTTCCTTTGTTGTTTGGGGTTTTTTCAACAAGTGAGAATTTTACCACCCTCAGATTCCTGCTGCAGAAATCCTTAGCTAATTTAATGACATGTTTTGTGAAGGACGTGCTCTTTTGCTTGCCTGTCCGAACATGCTAACTGCAGCTCTCACAGGCTGGTCAATCAGCTGGATGACAGAGTAAACAGCTGTTTCTTACCATGTTTAGAGATTCCTATCACATCATGCCCCCCTCCCTTTTTGTGCCAGGCTTAAATGTTCCAGTCCATTCTTCACAATGAAGATTTCCATGCTGCTTGAGTAAAACTTTCTTTTCTTTTTTTAATACAAGATCTCATTGGTTCCTTTAGAGAAAATCAGCAGGTTTCTGAGACATGGCTTCCCAGAAACCATGCTCATGTTTGCCTGATAAAGCACTGATATGCTTCAGCTATTTCACTGTTGTATCTTATGGAACCTGTGGGCAAGTACTTCTTGGTTGTGATGCCCTGTCATTCACCCACTGTGTTTCCTACCCTTTTCATACAGAGACTTCACTTTTAGACACATCCTCTGCTTAGTTTCCCAAGAATATTTTTCTGCAGGAATTTAATTCTTCCAAGGTCAACATGAATGGAAGAAAACCTTATTTTTTTCTATTTTGAACTTAAAATTCTCTGATCACTCTTTCTGTAACTTTATTAAGCTTTGACCTGGCCTCCTGCTCATGATGTGCTTAAATTAGTTTTTATTAATTTTTTTACCTTTTACGTATGGCTCATTAAACTGTTTTTGGCCTGCCTTGTGCTTGGCACAGAATCACAGACTAGATGAGTTTGAAAGGGACCTCTGAATATTGCTCTGTCCAATTCCCTTTTCAAAACAGAGCCAAATACAGCAGGTTGCTCCATGAGCAGGTTATTCAGTGCCAGTGGGCTTTGGATTTCCTCAAGAATGGAGTCTCCACAGGCTCTCTGTTTCAATGTAGTTTTTTTTCTGACATAGAGCCTGAATTTCTTGTATTTTAATGTGTGTGCATTATCTCTTCTCCCTTCACTGGCTACAACCAGTGAGAAGGATCTGGTTCTGTCTTCTTTACTCCCTCTTATCGGGATCTACACATTGACAAGATTGTTCTGAGCCTTCTTGAGGCAGTCCTTGCTCTCTTATCTTTCTCTAAGGGGTCAAAAGACAAGCAGCTAGCCCCAGCCAGTGCTGCTGCATGGGGTAATTCCTCGCTGGATGCAGAATTTGCACTTTACTTTTCCTGAATTTCTGCAGCCAGGTAGGGTTTTTCCGAATGGCAGCAAAATCACTTAATGCTTGATGACTCTTCTCTGCTTTACATCACACCACGAAATTTAATCCATGAAATCTTACTTTGCCTTAACTTTTTCTCATTTGGATATAACTATAGCTAATTCAGGAAAGGTGTCTAGCTTCTCCATCCAGAAAACTATCCATTCCTTTAGTTATTGTTTTTAGCTTCTGTTTAATAATCTTCATAATTACTGCACTGTTCAAAATTACACACAGCAATAGTAGAATTTTTGGCTTTTATTCCTCCTTCTGAAATTTGTTATTTTATCCCAGCTGGCCACTAAGCACCCCACAGCCACTTACTCCTTGCCCCACCAGTGGGATGGTGAGAGAATTTGAAGAGGAGAAGTCAGAAAACTCATGGGTTGAGATAAAGACACTTTAATAGGTGAAGCAATGCTGAGCTGGAATGAAACAAGTTAAAGGTCATACCTGAAAATGCAGTCTCTGAAAAGTGTACATTGTTTGTGGTTTTCTCCCTCCCTGTGGGTTTGTCAAGTGTACATCTTTTGTTGTGGAGGAATGGAGTTCAAAGGTATTACACTGATTTTTCTCGAAATTGGATTTTGCTTCATAGATGTGGTAGTTTTGATTACTGTGTTTTGAGGAAGGTAATCTACCAATTCTTCCCTTAAAATATGTGATAAGCCTTTACTCTAAACAGTTCTTTGGGATTTTTTTTTTTAGCCTGAAGATACGTTGGCTGAGCCAGTGGAAGCCCCCCCAACCATATTGTCTTATTTGGAAGAAAATGATTTCTCCGGAAATCACAGATCAGAAGAAACCTCAGAAGCAGCTAAATTTAAAGAACAAGGCACTGCCTCGGGTTTTGGGAGGTTTTTTGGGGGGGTGGGGTCATTTACATTCTCTGATTCTGAGTCTGTCATTTCCCTATGTATGAAAAGCCACTGTCATATTTTGGGTGCTGCCAGGAAAGGAAAATCCTATGGCTTTGGACATCCTGTGTGCTAGAAAAGAATTAGAACATCAAATATTTGGTCTTTGAAAGCACAGTCTATTAAGCTAAAATTTATTAATAGCAGCAAAGGTAATCAACTACAGCCGCTGTTCAACACATCTCTCACTTTTCCCTCCATATATGGGCTTATCTCAGACTCTTTGTTAAACATGCAGAGAATGGATTCACCCTTCTGTAGTGTGGAAGTTTCAGTCACAGAATTGTAGTTTACATTTTAAAATTGGGGAAAAAAAAATAAAAGTTCTTGGATAAAACTAAGAGGCTGACGTGAGGAGCTGCTGTTGTGACACTCTACAACTCTCCAGTAAAGTGCAAGTGTTAGACAAAGGAAGTGAAAGGAGGAAATTCCTCTTCATTCTGCTCAGGTCAGTGGCACCCCTCGAGTCATACCTCTGCTAATAGTCCTACTGGCTCTAAAGCCATGTGGCACCTTTTAAAGGGATTTAAAAGAGATGGGTATTTATTTGATGACCTGATACAGTAAAGCACAGCCTTTCCCCTAAAACTGAATACCACCACTGAATAAACAACTATATCCCACTTCTATTCCCTCCAAAGGATGTGAATCTACCTAGTGCACCAGTGGGGTGTTTTGGGTGCACGTGTAGACAGCAAAGCAATGAGAGTAAGGCATAATGCACTCAGGAATCTGGTCCTCCACTGCTAGGACAACTTCAGGGCCCTCCTAGAAAACAAAAAGAAATCTAGTTACATTAATAAGGCCAAAGTCAATGTTACTATTTAAATTTCATACATGCTTCAGATAGTATCTGTTGTAACTACGTCTTATTTTTTGTGTTACATGGATGACAAATAGGCAACCATTAGACTAGAACTCAAGGAAAAATTGATGATGCAGTATAGTCCTTGACCTTAAAATAGACATTTGTTTTGTAATTTTACTCTCACCTTTCTCTTTTTTTATATGTTCTTTTAAAATTTTCAGAGTTGTAAAATGACTGATATCAATCTTTGGAATGTATTTTAGTCATAATCTGAGTAATTTCCTTTTTCATACAACTTGCAGCATCTGTCTCTAATAAATACCTCTGAGCAGGTTTTATTTTACTCTCTCATTAATAAGTGATTATTTTATTTAGATTCAGCTGTCATGGAAACTGGACAAGGCCACAGCGAGTCTACCACTGTCACACAGAAAACCTTAAGAGAAGAAGATGGCTCTGGTGCTGGTGTTTTGACAGGAGTAAGCAGAGAGGAGGTCTGTATAATGGGTTTATCACATGCCTACTCTTTTTGTCCCAAGAGCAGGAAAATCCATGAATTCCAGGTGTTTCTCTGAGTTGGTACCTTGATCTATTCCATCTTAACAGCATGGCAAAATAGAAGTTACTTTTTAAGTTCTTGAATATCTTTGCCTGACATCAGATTGAAAAGCACTTGCACTATGCAGAAGTTTGGATCTATAACCATTGAAATGGGCTTGAGATCTTTGACTAAAAAAAAGAATTTGCAAAAATTTCAGTTTTGCATTTTTCTCAGTTTGAATTTAAGAATGTGAGAAACACAGGAAACAGCCAACTAAATCCTCATTTTTCCAGCACCAGGAATAACTGTAAATTGTATTCAAAGCATCAAGGCTAGTCACATTTTCAAAAGAACCCTTTGTCAAATCCCTTATAAAATAGATTCTCCTTTTGTATAGACTCCTGTGAGTCTGGCTCCCAGACGAGGAAACTAAGACCCAATGCAAGGCTTTACCCTGTCTCTAGTTTGCTGTTCACACGGTGCTAAGAAAAATGGCAGCCCTTTCAATTCCTGCACAGAGTATGCGCCAGCATCCCCAAATGGAGGGTCTGCCCTGGGTAGCAAAGTCACCCTCTCTGGTGAGACACTGAGCTTTGAAAGATACCACACCTATTGCATTTGTAAGGTAGCGTGTAACCTGAATTCTGTGTGATTCTACAAATTAGAATTACGTACGTCCCCCATTTGGAATCTTGTGACCTACTCGAGTACTTGCCCTGCTTGTTGGTATATTTCAAAATAATCAGCTGGCAGTACATTTTTCATCAATTAACATTCCTAATCCACCACAGATTTGTCTAAGCAAGAAATAAATAATGATCTTTCCTTCCTTGCCTTTGAGACTCCCATGCCAAAAGACCATTCTTTGTATTGCTTGAAACCACAGTCAGTTATGACAGCTTCTTTTTGTCATAAAACATGTAGCATCATAAGTGACAGAAATTTAGAATAAAATTTTCACATTGTCTATGTTTAGTTCAAGTGTTTAAGGGTTGAACCTTGCACATTCTTCTTGTGTTTCTGTGTTTACTGTGGTAAAATAGATCAAGTGGTGAAACATGAAGTTAAGGATCATCCATTGGAGCTGACATACAAGAGGTTTTAGTACTTATTGGAGTGCTTCCAAATATAATTCCCCTAACATTTTCATTCCTGCATTCACTTTTTTTTTAAAGTAGCAATTCTAATATCAGATAAACTATTACTATTATCATCTTTTTTTTTTTTTTTTTAATTTTTGGGCCCTTTTTTTTTAGATAAAAATCCAGCCTTGATATAAGAAGTGTGATGCATAAAGCTTAAACCCATTGTTGCAAGTAGTTTTGCTACTTCCTTATCTTTACAAGTTTTTCTTGACCTTATTTTAATTTCTACATGTTTTTCACTACACAGACACCTAAGATGATTATGTAATATGATCATGAGCAATCTTTTAGAAAATAATAATAAAAAGAGTTGCTACTACCACTCCTCTCCCAGTTGTTTCTTGTGCCCAGTGTTACTCCCTCCTAGGTGGAGAATCCAGCATTTGTTCTTGTTTACTTTCATGCTGTTAATCACCACTCAATGCTCTAGTTTATCCAGATCTCTCAGTAAGGCCTCCCGTCCTTCAGAGCCAGCAGCATCTCTGCTGTTTGGAATCACCAGCAAACTTGGTAATGGTGCATTCGGCTGCTGCATCCAGATAATTGATAAATATTCTGAACAGACCTGGCCCTAGAATTGATCCCTGAGGAACACCACTGGGGACTGGTCACCATCCAGATGTGGCCCTGTGCACAGCAACCCTTGAGCTCTGCCCTTCAGCCAGCTCTTCACCCAGCACACCATGAACCCACTCATCCCACAGCTGGAGAACTTGTCCCAAAGGATGCTGTGATGGACAGCATCAAAAACCTCACAAAAACCCAGGAAAATCACATCCACCTCTGTCTCTTCATCCTTCGTGTGGGTGACTTCACCACAGAAAGACACCAAATTAGTTGAGCATGAGTTTCCCTTTGTGAACCCGGGCTGAGTGTTCTTGATGAGTGCAGTGTTTAAATGCCTTTCCATGGTACTCAGTGTAAGCTTCTCCCTAATTTTCCAGGAACTGAGGGTTAGGCTAACAGATCTGCAGTTCTCCATCTTCCCTTACACCCTTTTTGTAGACTGGAATAACACTGACTATCTTCTAGTCAACTGGAACCTCCCCAGACTCCCAAGACCTCTGGCAGATGATTGGGAGGGGTCCTGCCACAACAACTGCTACCTCCTTCAGTACTCTAACACCGTATCAACAATCCTGTTATCTCATTCAGGCTATGATCTCTACCCACAGTTTAACTAAATAGATTCTCTTCTAACACTTTTCCAGATGGGAAAAAATTCTGTAATGAGTCCAGATAAAAAAAAAAAAAAAAGCTGGTCTTTGGGACCTTTCTTTTTGGCATAACCCAGAAAGGTCTTTAAAAAAATCAGCTTACAGTTCCTCCGATGAAAGATTTCATCCCATTAACTTTAAAATACTTCGAGAGTTACTATATTACATCCCTCCTATTTTCATTAGCTGCTAATGGAACTCAAAATATTTTACCAGTGCTATAAAATGTGAGTAAATCCTAGTTCTTATTGCAAAGTACAATACTGACTAAAGTGTTCTCTTCTGTATACTGGATTTTAATTTCAATATGAATTAGTGTCCAAGCTTCATTCCTGGAAGGTCTTATTTTGTTCCTGGAAAATTTAAATTATGCCTTTTATTTTTCTTACTTTCTCTTGACCAAATACTAATGTTTACAAATATTTTGCCCTTGCTGTTGTCCATTTTTACGCTTTGTTATCAGTTTCCTTGTTTCACATTCTGCCACTTTTTAACCAATATGTAAGCCTCCTTAATTACACTTGTAGATCTTGGGGAAGTTGGCTAAAACCCTCTTAAACATGCCTATTTTAACTCTCACAATTTTCTCCTAGACAGACTGAGTTTGTGAAAATAGTATTTTTCAAACCTATGTTATTGATTTAGACTGTGCAGAGTTATGTGGGTGTGAAATTAGATCATGGTCATTTGCATCTAGGTAACCAGCTCAGAGAGCAACTTATTTGTAGATGCATGAATGATCTTTAGTATGGATTGTCTTTGCTGAATGGAATAAATTGTTTGTATGGTGCCTCTCAGGCTGTGACAGCATTGAACAAAGCAAGGGTTCTAGGAGAGAGGGAAGAGAGGGGGAAAGAAAGAGAGAAAACTGGGAAAAGTAATGCAACATATTTTTCATATTTCACATCTTAATTACTCAGGGCCAGAAAGGTCAGGAAGTAGAGGATGGGTCCACAGGACCTCTAGGAGGGTCAGGAGCAGAAGATGTGGAAAATAAAGATCAAGGACCTCCTGGATCTCCAGGGAAACTTGGACTACTTGGCCAGCCTGTGAGTATCTTCCCTCTGTTGAAAGAGAACACGTATTTTAGAAAGAGTAATAGTGATCCCTCACAGATGCATGAAGGGCTGGAACCACACAGCCTTGCACAGCCACCAGTTTCACTTCTACGAGATGGGTTTTAGCCCAGCAGCTCGGGAGCATCCTGCCTGCACTGCGCACGTGTCCATGCCTACACAGGGGCCCGGTGAGTGACAACCATCAGAGAGCAAAGGCAAACAGCTGCTGTGCCAGCATACAGATGTTCTCAGTGCAGCAAGTCCATCAACTCCTTGGGCAGTGCTGCAGCACCCTCCCAGCTGTCAGGCTTGAACATGTACAGAAGTGCAGAACTCGCAGGCCTCCTTCAGTGGCTTCTCTATATACAGGATGTTTCGCACTTCAATTCCTTGTGAACCATCAGCACAAGATGCATGAGATTAAAGAGAGGTGCAAAACCTCACACTGTGCCCTAGCGTTTGATGTAGCTCTGGTTTGTTATTTTGTCACTGCATGGCACATCACAGCATAACTAATTGCTTTTCTCTTTTGTTACTTCTATGTTACAGTGTTTTATTTACCTTTCTAACAATGCTGTTTTATTTTAGGGCATTCCTGGTAAAAATGGGTTACCCGTAAGTACTCTTTTATACACATTTTAGTTAATTGAATTAAGAAAAACACAACAACATTTTTTTATGAGGCTCTGCTACACTGAGGCTTAAGCAGCAAAGTGCTTTCTTCATCTCCTCTCTTCTGGTGCTGTAGTTGATGTCCTCAGGTTTTCCAGAGGGCAAAATCCAGCTTTCTAAGAGAATTTACGATTTCCCAGTTGCAAAGAAAGTAAGAGGCATGGCATGGCATTCCTCTGCTTGGAATTCAGCTCTGGTTAGGTTGGCTTATTTTTGAAGGGAGGAATTTCAGAAAGAGGACGTACTCAGACCCATTCTAGGGCAAAATAAAATGCTTCATTGACACATGTTTCCACGCTGCCTACTCCTAACCTCAGCTGCAATTAATTTTGTAGCTAATAGAGAGTATTGCTGAGTTAATTGAGATGTACCTCTCACCCCTTAATTCTTGTGCAGCAATTTGACTGCATCATCTGCTTCATCATTCCCGCTTTCCTTTCTCTGCATTCCTCTCCTTTTCCCTTCTCTGTCACATTCACTGTCCTCTTCCTGGGGTGTTCCTTCCCAGCTTCTCCAGATAACTCCCATCCCTGGGTCAGTTCACCACGAGCTGCTGATAGCTTGCACATGCATCCTCTGTGATGAGGTATCACCCAGCAATGCACAAAATAACAAATCCATAGCTGTCATATTCCATGCACATCTCAGCTGCTGGTGTGTATCTGTCCTCTACTCATGCTCTACTGCCTGGTTTCTTTGCTCCCTTTCTCATTTGTTTGTTGCTGCCACTTTGTGCATCTTTCCCCTCTCTAAGACCTTCCCACCCAGAGGTGGTCACCATTTCCATGCCTGCTCCTCTTTTTCTCTACTAACATGTGCCACTTCTGGGAGCTTCCTGACCCTTCCCGTCCTCTGCAACTGAACCTTAAATGAAACTGGTGTGTTTTAAGATTTAAAAAAATTAATTCAGTAATCATTCAAGAGATGCATTATTCATCTCCTTACTGAATGCTGCCTCCAGACACTGGTATGTTCAAAGAAATGTAGCTGGGTCTGCAAATATTTAGCAAAACTCAGGTTATGTGTCATTAGAGTGTTTTTGGACAAGGAGTTTATATTTTATGTATTAACAGAAGCCTGACTACTCTCATGCAGCAAATCTTCAAAGAAAATTCTATGAAACCAATATGTCTTAAAGAAAATTCTTCAAAAGAAAATGCTTCAAAAGCAATTGTCTTGTCCTTGTGAAAATAATCCTATTTCCTATCATAGACATCTTGCTACATCTTGTGAAATGAACCCTTTGTATTTTTTATAGTTACTTCTTTGTCCATGTGCATCTGGGGTTCCGATCTTACCTATACCCATGCAACTTTACTATTGGTTTGATGGGACTTCACTCATCAAAGAAATTAGTATGCTCTACATTTATATTGGTCATGTGTTTGCCACTTTTCTATGAACTTGCTATCAGTTACTCTACAGGAAAAATCATCATAGGAAAAAATCCCACCCTTTAATCTTACAGATATATTTTTCTGCCAAATGAATTTATATAACCCATCTATAACCCATCTTTAAAATTAGGACAGTCCTAAAACTTGTCCAGTAGAGTCCATAACCACAGCTGTCCAGATTCCCAAAATGCCAATTGGAAAAATACGATTTATTTGCCTTCTGGATGTTTTCTTGAGTGTCCTGAGTTCATAAACAGCCCCATTTTATAACAGCACTGACTTTAAAACTGGTGGGAGTTCTTTCCAGCAATAAACAACCTCTATAGGAAGAGCTTATGCATATCGTATGTAGGTAATATGAAGATGTAAAGAATGGTATTTTGGGATTCATTTGAGTGGTGAAGTTTAGAATGGAAAACGAGGTGAAATACTGCTTAGTATCCCACATTCCCTGTCAGAGGCATGTCCTCAGGAAGCATCCTAGTTGGTGGAAACTGAATAGATTTAGGTTAAGGAAAAATATGTTTTAGTAGATGGTGGGAGCAGGTTTAAGTTAATGGTATGATTTGGTGCACTCAGAGCAGCAGTTGGCAGCAGTGTGTCACAAATATCACAGTTTTAAAAATCCTTGCCATCAGTGCTGTGGTGGTCCAGTTGGCGCCCTGTCAAATCCAATGTAGTCTGCTGAGTGTTTCCATCTGTATCCCCCAAACAGGCTTCTCTGCCACTTTGTTGTGGGAAGAGTAGATGTGGTGAGAGGCACATTTTGGGCACTGCCAGGGGCATAAAGGTCCAAGTTCCCTACCTCCTCCCACTGCACAAACCAAGAGTCAGAATCCAGCACCCTTACAGCCAGCCTCTGCTGCCAAGTGTACAGCCTGTTCAACCTACATGAAAGGTAATGTCTAATTTAAAAAATTATTTCCTTTTAGGGTACAAATGGACCTCAGGGGTTGCCAGGACTGAAAGGAACAGCAGGCCCAAAAGGTGAAAAGGTATGTGTCCTGTTAATACCCAGCAATCAATCAGGTACTATTTATTCTTGGACATGTATTAATTTGGTACACTCTGAGAGAGAAATTAAAATACGGAATCACAGGAAGAATCTAAACATCCTACTGTTCATCTTTTAATCCATGGATGTCACCGTAATAGAATCATAAGTATTTTCTAGGATGTGAATAAACTTAAGCAGTAAAAAAAGTTGGACTTTCACAGGCAAGCTAAGGAGGATGTATTGAACACTTAATAAAGAAAACTCAATTGTTGTATGTAACTGCTCTGGGCGACTTACTCCACTGGTTAAGTGATTTAACAGAGGCAGAATAATCATATTACCCTTAGGAAATAAACATAATTGAAGTAAGAGTTAAATCATCTGAAATAACAGCTTGTATCTCAGAAGACATGAAGTGAGATATAATGGATTAATCTATTATTAAATTACATGTTGTATACAAAATTGACATACAGATAGTAATCCCAAGTGTCAAATTAATAATGCCTTTCATCTGTTTAACAAAACAATACAGACTTCATAAATTCACAAACATGACCCATATAAAGCTCACCTATTCAGATTCAGTTTGAAATGATCCGGAATCATTTCAAAGGTAAAATTAGTCTCCAGTACAGGAATCAGGTCACGAGATTGCATGGCAACCCCTCATCTCTATGTCCAGCTGTAATGGAAAGATAAGTCAGGCAGAAGGTTCTCTTAAGCTGAAGAGAAGGCGTGTGGAGCATGTCAGGCACAGTATGGTGGGGACACCCATGCTCTCCCCTGGGACCCATCTCAGGGACATGTCCACAAAAGCAGGCAACATGGGAGGCAGACAGGAGGACGTACAAGTCCATGCACAGTCACAGGGCTAACACATCTCTGAGGTGACAGAGACATGGTGGGATCTCTCACAACAGGAGTGCTATAGTGCATGGATACAGGCTCTTCAGGAAAGATAGGCTGGGAAGGCAGATTACCAGTAAGCCACTGTATTAGTTGTCAACAAGCATTACAGGCACCTCAATGTCGTTTGACAATTAGCTTCTTATGTTTCCTCCAAATCTGCTTTCACCCTTCTTGTGACCAGAGTTATTTTAAGGGTGCTTGGTACAGGCATAAATAATTCACATGTAGGAAACCATAAAATCAGTCAGGCTGCTTTTAATGAAAACAAAGCAAATGGAAAAGATGTCAAGATTATGGCTGTTTACATTTCTTCTATTTATAAGCAAAGTGCAAATAAGAAACACATTTTATTTAACAGCTACTACAGCTGCAGCTGTTGTTAGGTGACCATTCTGATCTTCAGCAACAAGTGCTACATCTACACTGCCAAATGGAGCAGGCCCAGGAACTGACTGATTTCCTTATGGTTCAGACTTGCCAGCAGGGTCCCTGGCAATGCTTTGGCCTATGTCAAATGGACCCCGCTGAGACAATGCCTCAGGGGTAGCATCAATTGTTAACTGTTCCCAGTAAGCTGCAAGATGACACTGTGCACAGGTTGACTCTGTGCTCCTCCAGCACTACCCCAGTAGGCTTTTTACTTTCAAATACTCATGCTGATGGATTTCAGTATATTTCTAATGTTATTTCAGGAAAAATGCACAAAAAAAACCCCATACTGAAACATGCAGGGCTAAAGGAGTCCCAGAGCAAAGTACCTAAGGACTGTGAGCCCAGCCAGTCTGTTCTAGCAGACCTCAGGGCCAAAGAAAGGCCTCCAGCCTTAGTTTATTGATTAGAATAGACATCAGAAGAGAACATTTCAGCAGCAGGAGAAACAGCTTAGCTGCAGAGAGATAAAGTTGTATTTGAAAGGAAAATACTCCAGTAGTCTGTTTCTGATTACTTTTATGGCTATTTTAGCAAAGACATCTTTGGCTTAGTTTTTCATTTAAATATTGGACTAATATTTTCTAGGGACACTTCAAAGAGACCTTGTGAAGTTAGCAAATAAGTGCTAAAAATCCTAACAATATGTTCAAAAGCACTAATGAAAGCTGACAGCTTTATATGTAGAATTTTTTCTTGGCAATACTTTAAACAGACCCAATTTCTGCAGTGAAAACAAGACAAATAAGAAGACACTGCTCTGATCCTCTTTTACACATGTGAATAATTTTTAAGCTATCAGTTGTTCAGAAAGTTGTTTCAATATCCAAATCAGTGTGATTTCCTAGGCCTGGCTGTGTTGGTAGGGGAGCAAAGCTTAAAGAATTGACCTGTACTCACACAAAAATTCAAAACAGTTATGCTGTCTAAAGACAGTCAGCACTTTTTTCAATATAATAATATCTAAATTTCAGGAACAGTAGTAGAATCCAGCTTCTTCTTTCTGGTTGTTCTCATTGAAAATGGAAAGCCAGGAATGAATGGGGCACTACGTATCAGTGGAGAGTGCGGATCTGGCTGTCACCTTTCCATCACGGTCCATGTTCTGTGCAGAGATGCAGCCAGGAGATGCTCCTTGGGAATGGATGCAGTTAGGCTTCCTAAACATGATGGTGATCCAAATGTGAGAGCTAGGTTTTTTTGTCTTCCTTGCAGTGCACATGAAGTGGAAGAAATTGCAGGAAAACAAGCACCAAACACTGACAGGAACTAATGTAATAGTCATTGGAAAAAAGCAAAGGGCATGTTAAAATGAATGAAGAGCATCTGTAAATGAACATGCTGGCAGACAGTGAAAATAGCCCCAAATGAATTAAACACATTCTCTGTGGCTATGACTGAAGTATCACTATAGGAACCATTTGACAAAGCCACAGGGAACAAAGAATTGAATGAATGCATTTATCTAATGAAGTCTCGAGCATAAAGAGCAAGTGACCAAGAGGCAGTTAAAAGTCAAAGTTTCCTGCTATGTAACTGAAGATGTGAATTTAGAGAACGCAATTAAAATGCTTATAAGCCCAGGTGGCAAACTGGCAGGTTAGAGGGTAAAGCACAGATCAGTAGAGGCAAAACCTCAACTCTTGACTCCAGTGAAAAATACTAGACTTGAGCAGAAAAATTATTAAAAGTCACAAACATCTTAAGCTGCAGCAGTTCAAACGAACCTCAGCAAAATGTCGGAGGTGATGCAAGACAAAGTATAAGAAATGGTTGTAATTATGAGAGAAAATGACACATATCTTAACAGGGTCTTTCATTGTGTTGGCAGTAGATAAAGGTCAACACAAAGAAAAAAATCTTGTCATGGTGGTGTTGGAAAAAGCATTACTGAGTGTAGCAATAAAATCAGGAAATTTACAGATTGAGTACCATGGTGTGACCACACTGACTACTTATTTATTTATTGGACAGGGAGTGGAGCATATACAATGTAGCCTAAAAATGCAAGATCCACAGCTAAGTCTTATTCTGGCAAGACGTTTGCACTGCCTAATGATGTTAGTGCTGCTTGTACATTTGCAAATTCGCTGCAGAAGTTAGAAAACGAAGAGTTCTTTCTTCCATTGCCAATGCAAAGATCATGTTTCTTGGGAGCTTGTCTTAGAAATGAACAAAGTCCAACTCTGCTCACAGAATCTAAGCAGCCTCTCCTGTGACTGGAAATCCACACAGATTGCAACTCGTGCTTATAGTGTTTATATGGCTAAATCCTTGCTGATTTATCTTAATTCCCGTTTCAGGGTGATCCTGGTGAGGGATTGCCAGGACCCCCTGGACTACCAGGACCTGCAGGACCATCTGCTCCTTCCAGAGGATTAGTGAGTATTTGGGGTTCTGTGTCAATGAGCTCAGCTTGTCACAGAGGAATCCAGAACTAAACAGGAGGTTTTCTCTGGGAAAGTCGCCTGACTGCCACAGAGATATTCATGTTTTCTAAAACATTCATGCAGAAATGCAAATAAAAGTCTGGCTGAAGTGTGTGAGTACTGTAAACTACATAAACACCCAGTATTCACATTTTGAAACGTCACTGGATGTGTCTGCTCTCCTGTACAAAAGCAACAATATATGGGAGAACATGAAACAAAAATTTCCACAAAAAAGCATTATAAACCTGAATTATTAATTTCTTCCTGCTACTGAACACAGAAATGATTTGACAATCAGTTATGTTTGCTGTCATTAAATACTAAAACACATCCCAGCGTGATGACAGTGCTCGTATTTTGAATGCTCAGTACTCAGGCAATGTTAGAGAATATATTTCAGATTCATCTTTCTACTGTACTTGGTCCTTTCCCACTATATCCAGGAGGACACACATGCACATGGCTAAAGAAGGAATCTGGCCTGAATTTTCAGTTCATGGTGTGAGAGCTGATTTTACACACAGGCATAGTTCATCACTGACACCAGTACAAATCCTGTGGTGGACTTTTAAACAAAACCATCTGTCACACTGGGTATTGTGAGCATTTAACAAGACAGTTCGAAACATATTCCACTGGCCAACATGGATTATATACTCCCTGATCTTGAGTCTGCTAAATTATACCAGTATATTTCTGCGGCATAAAAACAGAGGAAGTGTGTTCTGGTGCACTAATGAGCCTGCACTGATGCTCACTTCAAGAGACCAGCAAGGCAGCTCCAGATCCCTAGGACAAGGTGCTCCAGTCCAACAATTTCATCCAGTCAAAGGCCACTTCTATAAATGTAGCAGTGAACACAGGTCCTACACTGCCTTTATTTTCTTGTTCTCTGGGACAGCAAGTTCCAAGGCCTTTTATTTGTAGTGAAGTGGAAGAAGTCTCAGTGCAGCCAAGGAATGCATCCTTAACTCCCAGGCATTTGAAACATTAGCTTTGGTACTATGATAACTCATTCAGGTAGTACTTCTCTCTGTGCTTTTCTTTATAGTTTGCAAAACGCACAAGCTATGAAACTCACTAAGGACTAAACTCTAAGGTGTTTTTTCAATGGAATATTTTAGGAAAGGCTTCAGTATATTGATTTTGCCTTATAAAAGTCATCTTTTTTATTCCAGTTGTTGGAATCTCAGAATTTGGATTTTTAAGTGAGGGGCACTTTGTAGGAAACTAGGGTTATTACTAAGATCTGCATTTTAGGATATCCTCAATGTTCACAGGTATCTTTCTGAAGTTAAATTGTCTGAGATATTACTTCAGTTCACCTAAACAGTCACACAGCATGTGTGACCTGCAGGATAATTATCACTGTGCTCATAAAGCACCTGCAGGTAAATACAGTGCTCAGTATCTACAATAGAAAGTAGTATGAAACACCAGAAATGTAAGTGAAATGTTTTTGTTGTATTATAATTTATTTTACCAGTGAGAGACTGCTGCAAGGATATTGATGATAGCTGTATTTCCAGTAAATGTCAAGTGATATTTGCATTTGTCATCTTCAGAAGCAATAATTTAAAATAGAATTCTCCTAATTTCAGAATAGACTGGAACCTGAAGAATCGGGTTCTGGAGCTGACACTGACAGAGAGACTGAGATTTTAAGGGTAAGTATATATTGACATTTCTCATAATAAAGAGCTTTCTTTTACTCATGCAGATTGTAGAAAGTCAATTTTATAACGCAAGTTTTATACACGCTTAATTCACAGCATCCAGAAAGGATTTGTAAGGTTTCATTTCAAGATCAGAAAAGGCCTAAATGTTTATGAGTGGGGAAGAAGTATGAGACAGAAGGAGGCCAACAAAGAAATAATGTCAAGAGGACATTTTAAAATGAGAAAATGCTTTTAATCTGGCTATGAGAAGACAGTAAAGAGGAGACAGATGAGAATCACAGATTCATAGACTCATAGAAAGACCTTAAATATCATCTTGTTCCAGCCCCGCCGCCACGGGCAGCGAAACCTTCCACTAGATCATGTTGCTCAGAGCTCCACCCAACCTGGCCTTGAACTCTTCCAGGGATGGGGCATGCACAGCTTCTCTGGGCAACCTGTGCCCATGCCTCACCACCTCACAGTAAAGAACTTCTTCCTAATATCTGATCTTAACCTACTCTCTGTCAGTTTGAAGCCGTTGTCCCTTATTCTATCACTACATACCCTTGTAAACTGTTCCTCTCCTTCTCTTTTGTAAGCCCCCTTTAGTCACTGGAAGGTGTTACATAATCCTATTCTTTGCTTTTATGAATTTGGAGCACCTGTTCTAAAAAAACAAGTGTGTCTGCATGAAATGCTTTACAGCACAGTTTTCTGGCAGACTGAACATCTGCCAGATGTTCAGTCTGCCAGACACTGGAGCTCTCTGAGTTCATCATGGTTCCTGTGAGATCCAGAATGCTACAGCATACTGAGGCCTCTGCTTTGCAACACAGCTAGCAATATTTTTCGTTCTCTCAGACTCTTTTCTGCCCCAGGACTTCTTTTCTGTTTCCCTTTTTTTCCTTGAAAGTGCTTAATATTTTATTCTCAAGGCCCTTCAGGAGACAATTGCCACATGCCGAAATTGAGCTATGTTGCCTAGTTTAGGAGCCTCTTTAGATGCCCTTTGTAGGTAACAAGAGAGGCAGGTGCCCTGCAGAAAGATCTGTTTACTGCACTGAAAATCCAAGATGACCTTCTCCCTGACAGAATCCTGTACATGGCCCTGAGCCAGAATTAACAGTGATTTCCATGGCACTGATTTACAGTGCCATGGCCCAAAATTTCAAGCTCTCCATGTTTGCCTGCTAATGCAATCAGTAACACAGATGGACTTGCACATGAGAGGGAATATTCGCAGGTGTACTATTTCTCCTGAAGTAACATTTCATTAATTTCATTCAATTTAAATACCTCTGCTCATGTCCATGCAGGATAGATCTCTAGAGCAGAGGCCAGTTTTACAGCACTTAAGCAGACCTTGACCATGAGTAGGGATTCTCAGTGCTCCAACAACAGTATGGAGAAACCCTATGAAATGGTAGTGGAGAAGAAACTAAGCACTTCCCTCTGTACAATGATCCCTTGGTTTCATTATGGTTAGGTCTCTTATCATTAGGTCAGTCATTGGGAGATGTCTAAGATCTTCACTGTGTTACAGCGAAGAGGGAGCTGACACAAAATGTTTTGGTTTTCAACTTCCTGCTTGCTAATGCACGCTATGAGGTGGCACAGTTGAGAAAACAAGGGTGAGGGAGGTCAATGTGACCCTATGTAAGGATGTATCTGTGAAACTAAAATTGGTTCTCAATGGAGCAGAAGCGGGTTGGAAACCTAAGCTGAGTTTCATGAACCTGAATGGTCCATGTGAGCTTTTTCCTATTTTGTGTATATACCAATGAACCTGACTAGAGTAATTTCTAACAATGCTGCTGATTTATCCAGGGTCTTCCTGGGCCACCAGGCCCTCCAGGACTCCCTGGTCTTCCAGGAAAGCCAGCACCTGATTCAGGTGTAGGACCTCCTGGGTCACCAGGAGAAGATGGACCTTCCGGGCAACCAGGCCCTGAAGTGAGTACCCTTTCGTGCACAAATATTGATGTTGTTTCTGTCCTGCAACACTAGGTTCTAAGACTTACAATCTGCATAATTACTAATAAAATTGCAGAATATTTTTAATTTAAGAGCTTGGATCTTATGAAAATTTTATGAAAAGAAAAAAAAAAAAAAAAAGAAAAGTCTTGTTAACCAAAGCACATTACTGCAGAACACTAACGTACATTTGGCAGACAGATACTGGTGAATCTGGACCAGAACAAGTAAAAAGTAAGAGTTCTTCTGCCAACACTGAACAGGACTAAGTATTAGTTTTCCTGTGGTGCTTTCAGGAAAATGAAGTTTGCTAAACCACTTACATAAGCTGCAGGGAATTGGTAGAGTAAACTGAATCTTCCTCTTTCCTCTTTCTTCCTTTTCTCCAGCTAGGTAGAAACGCATATTACTGTGGACATGTGAAATATCATTCTACTGTAAAAAGTATTGCTAATGTTTGGCTTGCAAATAAATCCACCGTAAAGTGGGGTTTTTTCGGTGAAGAAAACCAATTTTTTCTAGAATTGAACAGCTCAGAGAATCCTCTCTGGAATTCTGAGATTAGCTCAGCTGGTTGGAGCATGGTGCTAATAAAGCCACGGTTGTGAGTCTGATCCCTGTGCAGGACATTCATCTAAGAGCTGGACTCGATGATCCTTGTGGGTCCTCTCCAATTCAGAATAACCTCTGATTTCATATATTTGCTACTATGGTTCCCTCATTCCCTATCAACCATCTGCCAGCAGCAGTTGTTCTCAGGGTGAGATTTGACCTGTACATTCACGCTACCCTCAAAGTGAGGCACCATTTCTGTATCTGACAAGGTGCAAATAGCATATATCAAGGAAGTGTATGGGTGACAGATGTCAAAAAGGAGATCTCAATATATCTCAACTGTCCTTGGAGGGGATTTTTTTGAGGATAACGAAGTTGGGAGTTAATACAAAATCTAAAAAGTGTTTGGCCATCCAGGTGGAAAGAAGCATCCTTTGTGCAGAAAGAAATTGAGCAAATTCCTGCAAATCTTTAGTGTGAGATTCAAGAGGCACTTGCATGGCAAGCCAATGAAATCCATTATTCTCAGCATCTACTGATTGTAATACAGGAGATATCATAAAATAAAAAAAATGGTGAAATACTGGCCAGATTTCCACTAACTGCTAAGCTCCCAAGAGTAACCTTTTTTTTGCTTTTCTGAATCCAAGACAGATCAAATTATATTGAGAATTATGACTGTAATTTTAAGAAAATCCATTGACAAGTCTTGTAAAATAGACAGTTACCCTTATGTTTTACTGCATTTGATAAAGTGTAGTGTTAGATTAAAAGGTCCTCTATAACACTGTCTTTGCAATTCAAAATGTACTTTCAACTTTCCTGGCTGTGGCTGTTTCTATATCATTAGTATATAAAGTAGTAGTATATATTATATATATATACTATACTAGAGTATATACATAGCAGTAGTATATCTATCATTTGTATACAAAGTAATTTGGATGGTCTAGGATATGGTGCTGAAATTTGCCATAAAATAATAATGTAAAAAGGAATTCAAAGAAAATGGAGAAATAAGTATTGATTCATCTTTTATTTTAAAGATGAATGTGTTCCCTCTTGTGTAATCTAGGATTTCACAGGCAATAACATTAATTACTTGTAAACAGTCAATTTTCTGATGCAACAGAAATCATGGTTTCAGGATAGTTCCTGAGAAACATCAGTTAAAAAGCAGAAGTTAAATGTTAAACAGGCTACTAAAGTACATTTTCAGAAGAATCAGACCAGGACAAATCTGCAGGCTGCTGAGGGAAAACTCCATCTATTAACAGCATAGATCCATGCATTCCCATAATTTCAGATGACCCAAGAATCTGTCATCTGCTCATCAAAGATTTGCATATATTTGCACACTCTGGGTAAATGAAGTGAGATAAATTCCCAGAAGAAATTTTTGGTTGGGCATCCTCATTAAGTAACACATTAACACATTTGTGTTAAGGGTTTTCAGCTGTGAATTCTAATTCCAGAAGACCAGCCACTTACTGGAAGTTGTGGACAGGCTTAAGTCCTTGCTAAATCAAGAACTTTGTGATGTAGCATCTCTTCTCTCAAGAAATATGTCTTGAAAATGTTTGAGTAAAGGCTGCCTTTTGTAATGGGAAATACCCCCACACAAACTACATCACACTGTATCTGAGACTGATGTGGTATTGATCTGATTAAATACACATTTTCTAAATGCAACATGAAGTTAAATTGATTCATAGCATTGCATGGGGATATTTTCCATCATTTTTTTTTTTTTGCTTGAGGTAGCTTACAAATGCATTAATACACCCTGATGAGAATAACAAATCTCCCAGTGTTGCTGTTAGCTATGTAAAAGAGACTATTCCAAAGCTCTCAAGGAAATAAGCAACTTTAGCATAATGAACCTCAAAATTGCTAAGCAGTACAGTGGAAGTAATCAGTAAACTTTTGAACAGTTACTGTTCTTAGCCCAACCTCTTTTTTAATCCTCTTCTGTTTATGTAATGATGCCAAAATACCATATGAAAATGTTTGAAACATACGGAAAACTTTTCTGATCAGTTTTAATATTGATAATAATCCATTCATTGCTCTAGGACATACAGTGCATCCTGAGAGCAAAAGTGGGAGGTGGGGGAGGGAGTCGTGGGGGAAGAGAGCAGGAAAAATGAAGCTTTGTGTTGATTGTGGAAACATCAGAGAAAACCAATGTTTTCTATCTCCTTCTGTAGCCATTTATATCCTTCCCCAAAACAGATGCACAAGCAAGTGGGTTAAAGATCCCCAGAGGCCAGAATATATGCCTGTAAATATAATTAAAGGCTTTCAGAGACCAATTTTAAAAACGTAGGCCGTGCAATATGCCTGTTACCCTTCTTGCATGTCTAGTTACTGTGACTGTTGACTTCAATACCTGCACTGAGTGATTAGTTGACTCTACAAAGCCAGTGTTTCCAAGACTGCCTGCTCACTCAAATGCATGAAGGATGCAACACAGGAAACTGGGTGGAGAACTCAATAAATATTTTTCAAGGCAAAATTAAAGTGAGATGTCATGAACAACATGAGCACCATCAAGGAAAGCAAAGTGGTAGTGCATTTTTTTCTGCAGAAGAACTCTTCAGGAGTACTGCCCCTAAAAGCGTAGGAATGCACCTCCAGGCTCAGCTACCCAGGAACACCTGGCAAAGTGAGCCTGACTGAGCCAAGCGCTCCCCCACATGTGGAGGGTAGGTCCAGCCTCATTGTTCCCGTGTGAGGATGTCACTGGAGTTGTATGAATCAAGAGCTCTGTCAACCTACTGGCTTTTGTGTTTGCAGTGGCAACACAGAACTCTCCTGTTTGACACCATCCCCTCCATATCACAACTGCTTTTAATGATTCTATGATTCTACCACAGAGAAAATCTGGTTGCGTTCTGATTTTGTCAATACCAAGGTTTCCCCAGCTGGGTCTCATCTAGCACTTACGGTGCCAAAAGTGAGGGTAACTGAGGGCATCTCAGGGGATTTCAACCCCATCACATCTTTCAGAGTATTGTCAAAACCCCCTTGGATAACACCAGTATTTTGCATGCTAACATTTACGTTATACTGGGGTTTATTTTTGTTTATTATTTTATGATGGTTGTATATAGTTTTCTTTTAAAATAATTTTAATGCTGGTTTGATACAAAGCCAAACTCTCAGAAGACAAGAAATAAAAGTATTAAACTTAATGGTGTGAGGTGCTACACATTAGTCTTTAACAATGCTGTGTCATCAGTTGTTCCAAAACATTCACATAAATGTTCTAGAAATCCAGCTCTCAAGTGGCACCTGCTTTAGATTTAGTGTCATCTACAGGGTCCTCAAGGTCCTCCTGGCCGTGATGGAGTGGTTGGCCCACCAGGAGGGAAGGGAGAAAAGGTAAGTTAAATGTCTGACTTGCTTCTACTCCAGTGGAAAATCTTTGTCAATTCTAGGCTGTAAAAATCATAAATAGTTGTCCCTGCAACACAATAACATCTGGCTTTAATATTTTTTAATGGAATCCGGATACTAATGGCTTATTAGAACACATCTCAAAAGGCATATTCAGAAATCCAGAATTTCCTATTGGATACTGTTTCATTCTCTGCAGCATGCAATATTTGGTATTCAATATGAACTACTCTGTTGTGATTTGCCACTAAAAAGCCAGTCATGGCTGGGCTCAGACAGGTGAGTCTGCAGGCAGAAAGAAAGAACTCCAGTTAGTCTAGCCTGTTACAGACAGATGACATATTGTACGACAGGTGAGAAGAGTCTGAAGGAGAACAAGCTGTTTAATTTGGCAAACAGGAGACAAAGTCATGGACTACCCTGGCTGGGCACCAGGTGCCCACCAATGAAAAGCTGATGGGTCAAGATAAGGACAGAGAGATCACTCAGCAATTACTGTCACAGGCAAAACAGAGTCGATTTGGGGAAATTAATCTACTGCTCATGAAACGGCATTTTAAACACCCTTTTTTTGCACCCCACTTCAAGAAGGATTTGGAGAAAACAGAGACAAAAGCTACAGGACAATTTCATCCTCTAGTGAGTTTCTACAACACACTTTATGAACAAGAACTTGGAAGTAAATTCCCACGTGTACATTGTAAGATCACACACTATAAGGGAAATGAAAAGGCAAGCCTTAAATGGCCAGAATATTGATTTATTTTTATCTCTGGAGGCTGAAGGTTCTAAGTTGTGATATCAAAAGCTTGAGGTTGGTGAAAGTGCAGCACACATGGGAGCCAGCAGCCATCCAGAAAGTGCAGTATACGTGTTACAAAGCAGGCTTCTGCAACCTGTGTCCCTTGTAGTCAGTGGTGTGTGTTTTACATGAGGGAGCCTAAGAACAGAAAGAAGTCTAGCTGAAGTAAATTGAATATGAATCGCATATTAAAGGAAGAGACTGATGTGGAAAGGGAAGGAATCAGAAGAGAAATTAGTTTTCTTTTTTTAAAACCATAATCCTAAAAAAAAGAACGAATGTTTTGCCTCACTGTTTGCTGCACTATGTATATTTGATTGAAGTTCAATTAGAATTGAAGCACTATATATTTGCACCTGTCCAATACAGGCAAGAGTATTTTTCCATTTTTCCTATTATTTTTTTTCTGAAAAGCTTGATTTAATTTATAGTGCAGTATCTGTTTTGATCATTACTCCAAATCAATCCAGAGAAGATCACAGGAAGAAATGACAGGATGCACTGAATTCAGTTTGTTCAGTGGAGTGACATTTGACATGGAATTTTGCCATTGCTTTTAGAAAAAAAAATTATAATTTTATTCCTGGTGCTCATTCATTTTTTTTCAGACTACTCAAATAATATTTCTTCTGAGTGAGTAAGGACAGGATCTAGCCAATATAAAAATTAATTCCACTAGATTCAGAGCTATTTGAAAAAGAATTATTTGCATGCCATGTCTTTCTGTCTATTCCATGAAATAGAAATGGAAAAAAAACAGTATGCAAGTAAAGTGTATAAAAGCAAACCTTGATAAAATCTTGATTGCTGCAGAGGAACCTTAAAATCTTTCTAGTCATCACATTTTATGTTTGGAAGAGTGCCCTAGACAACTTGAGTGGGACCAGTTTCCACTTCTTTATGTCCCATGGCAATTTTGACATTCATGTTCAGAAGCATGAGGATGTAACTTACAATGCTTAATTCTGTGTGCTCCAAACCCTTAAAATCTGCAGCAATAATTGAAATACAAGATTAAGTCCTGTCAAGATACCAGACCAAAGCTATTAATGTGTTATTATAACTCTTGATTTACAGATTGTTTTCTTTTTAACTAATAGGTCTGATGTTTCAGATGAAGGACTTCCTGTAAAGGACATCAAATTTAACAACACAGAAATCTGTGGGCATTTTTATCAAGGAAAAATACCATAAATGTGTTTTTGTTGCTTAATACTCTTACTCAAAGTATTTAGGATTGATTTTTTTTTTTTTTT